>CM046954.1:111823529-112378764 GCA_025698515.1 Gossypium sturtianum
GTTATATGAGAAGTACTAAAGGATGTTATTATCTAATGAGGTTTCTGTACAACCAAACGATGAGGGGAAAACCTAACGTAATGCGAGTTTAGGAAAATCCCTATTCTAAATATGGTAGAAGAAAAAACACCTTTGTGGCAACCTCTGTAAAGGAAGCCTTTGTGACAATATCTGAAAAGGGAGTCTTTGTGACAATCTCTATAAAGGGAGCCTTTGTGGAAATATCTATAAAGGATGCCTTTGTGGCGATCTCTGTTAAAGGAAGCCTTTATGACTATCTCTGAAAAGGAACACCTTCGTGGTGCAGTTTAAAAGAATGACCCTTGTGGCAACCATCTGAAGGGAATGGTTCTATGGCGAACCCTGAATGAAAGGAAAGGAATTTTATGTGATCTCTAAAAGTACGACGTATATGGTATCCTAAAGGAATAATATGTATGGAAAACTCTGAAAGTAAGGCCCTATATGGAATGTTAAGGTGAATCCTGCATAGTAATAAGGTACGAACAGTGAAGCTAGAATGTGTCAGATTACGCGATGAATCAAGAGTATTTTGTTTGTATGGTCCTCTGAAATAGGAATGATTAAGGAACTAGGTAAGGGCAAAGGAGTACGTGAATGGGGTAATGGATATGTGAGAGATAAATGATTATCTCAGGGCAAGGTATAGCTTTTGTGGCTTAAGGAATGGTTCCGTTGAGATATTTTGGCGTGGTTAGCATAAACTTAAGACATGAACAACGAAGTTGGAACGTGCTACAATGAGTGGTGGATTCAAGGTACGAGTCAAATGGACTTGAAGGTCAAGTCGATTAACAATATTTAATCTGTACGGAACTTCGAATGAGAATGACTAAAAAACCTTAAAAAGGGGTAAGTAAAGAATGTAAGTAATGTATCAATGGACGAAGGGTAAAGCATGACTTAAAGGTAAGGTATGATGTCTACGATATGAATGATAGAATTCTAGAATTTGTACTCGTCAAAGACAAGTCACCGAACAAAGAACAATGAGAGGATAAATGAAGTTATCAGATGCGTTGCATAAGTGCAAAATAGGTAAATGAGGTTTAAACTCACTAAGTTCTCATGAACTTACCTCAGTGTTTTATATTACAGGTAAGCAAATTGGGTCTATGCCAGGAGGGAATATGCCAAGTTTACACCAGAGATGACTAAAAAGGATATTATGCATACATGACGTATTGGCAGCACATTTGTAGACAATATTACCGCTAAGAACTAATATGCTTATAACATATAGAATAATGTAATTAAGTTACGTTAGTCACTTGTAAGTCCTCTCTATTTGAAAAGTCTTGTACAATGGTTGTAAATATTTATAGTACGCCTAGTTGTAGATTATTTGGAACATTATTCTTAAACAAGATGTAAAAGCCCAACTTTTGTATGTATAGTTTTATGTAAGTCTGTAATAAAGGTGTAACACCTGAGATCCAGATTCGGCGAATCGGATCGGGTTAAGGGCATTACAGTGCAAGAATATTGAGTATTCTTCGATCATAAATTTTTGACATTGAAATAGAAAAATTACACACAAGAAAATAAAATAAAGATCTAATCTACTAAGAAATCTGGAAAGAAAACTATACACTAATCTATCCCTAAAATTATCATCTATCACTTACTCTCTTCTCCCAAAAATGAGATTAAAAGTTGGTTTATATAGGAAATAATTAAAAGACTAAAATGTGCTTAATGTTATTATAATTCCAAGGCTTAAATTAAAGAATGATTGGTAAATTCCCTTGAAAACTTAAGCCAGTGCCCTTGGAATCATCGTGATGTCGCAACGTCGGTTGCTTCTTGTCATGATATGAGGTTGCGACATCGCAGTGTTCAGTGTTTCCACATCGCGACAAAACTGTCTATTTGGGTTCCCCATGCATCTGTCTTCAATATCGCGGCTTCCACGACTTGTGGTCGCGACCACAGTTACAATTCCACCTTAAAGGGACATTTTCAATTCTCAATTCATCTTACATAACCACATAACTTTCTCTAGTTACAAAAAATCATTGAAACCCATAAAATGACCTGAAAAATATGTAAAAATGACTCAACACACATTTGTACTACCTAGACACTTAAAAACACTAAATCAAAGTAAAACATCTTAGTTTTACTTGAAAACATGCTAAAATGTATGCAAAGGAGTAGCAAATATGTGTACTAAATATGACATATCAGTTACCTTGGTAGTTCCAGTTCATGGGGCTCTATTAGTAGGAGAGGGATACTTGATGATGCAATTAGGGGTGTTCTAAGTTCTAGAGGGAGTGACTCTTAATGGGCAATTTCATGTTTTTTTTTTCTCTTTTCCCCATAAACAATTCCATTGCTAATACAAGGATTATTTGTAACACCCCTAACCCGTATCCGTCGCCGGGCTAGGGTTACGAGGCATTTCCAAACAAATCGCAACTTGGAACAGACATTCATTTGAATTCAAGCACAAAGCAATATGATCTTTTCTATTTTTTTTTATCCATCCTCTTATTCCTTACAAATCAAACTCATATATATATATATATATATATATAGATCACATAATCAACCAAAATCACTTCATATTTTTTTCTAGTCATATCACATGTACAAATCATGCTTCAATATTTAACCATGTTAATATCATCTAAATAATCACATATTCAATTTAACAATATGCAACAAGTCATATTACAAGTACTTAATACATAAAATGTCCAAACCACATGACTTAAACATTAATGGCATTTATAAACTTAAAACTTATCTCAGCACATATATATCATTATAACATATATCGAACATAAATCAAAACAAATATAACATAAGTTGATTATTAATCATATTTATTCAATATATGCACATATTAAACAAACCGAACTATATTATACCATTTAATATTCAATTGTATATACAAGCATAGTAACATTTCATCATGGCCGAACATACTACTAATTAATAGCAATATGATGCGCCTTTAAATTCAATCAATATGAACCATATCACATACTTAAATACCACTTATTTAAACGACATTGCACACATTTAAAATAGCACAATTTAAAACTGGACATATTCCTTTACCAACCATAAAACCATGCGCATATGACCTTGCTATCATAAACCAATTTGAACACAGATAACAATTAAAATCACATATTATTCACATATCAATTTATATGCATTAGATTGTACCAAAAATTTCATTCATACCACAAACTAAGTTAATCTACAATCGGACAATTAATATAACATATAATACATAATATATTTATTTAGGTGTGTTATAAACCAAAATGACATGCTTATCATTTATTATCATATCCTTAACCTCATTTGCATATTCACTTTACTTATCAACCAAAACAATCATATGGCATATTCATTATTTATCTATTACCAACCGTACCTATTTAGTCAATCATTCAAGCATAATATATATGCATACATTGCCAATTCAAACCTAATCAATATAACCTCTACACATTCGGACTTATAATCATCCAACTCATACACATTCGGACATATAAATATCTTCTAACCTTTATATACATAGTTCATTTTATAAGACCTAATCGAACTCACTTAAATACCAAATCCAAACATACCATACATATTATATATATATGAAAACCTTTACCTGTAATATTAACTAATCATAGCAACCATATACCGCATATAAATAAGCCATGGTTGAAATGATAAAACCAAACACATTAAACACTTAAACATGAACTCATATAACCGAATCTAAACAAAATGATTAAGCCATTTTTGCATGGCTATATATATATATACATGACCAAAAATCAAACTTAAAGATTCCATCTATGCTATACATGCCATAAGCCCAGATTCAACTTAGTAAAATACCAAAAAAGCTGCGATAGTGTGAGTAGTCTTGCTTGACGATCCCAGAGCTCGTAACATATATCCAAATCTATAAATGTATAAACAAGAATACACATAGAGTAAGCTATTTAAGCTTAGTAAGTCATAAGCAATTATATATTTACCAACTATTATATATTAACACTAAGTCAGCAAAATCGAATATACATGTTCTCAAATACAAGGTTATCATTTAAATTTTCCATACACATATCGTATGGCTAATTGTACAAATACACATGAACTTATACAAATCTCACTATTAAAATCACATATACCCCATTTGGCCGAATATACACAACCACATATACATTCACATTTTTCACATTTGTAACCTTAACATCTACATAATCAATTCAATAACTGACTTACCTTATTTTCACATACACAAGAGCATTTTGTCAATTTACTTGCTCAATAAACATCACATATGCACTTACCAATTTGGACGAATATAAAAGACACATCTATGCTCATATCTAAAATCAATTCCATAATGTCATACTATTCATTTATAGAAATAGAATACACTTACTAAAATTTACATATATTCTGAATTGTATCACATATAACTAGTATCAAATAACAATTTACTAATTTACCTTATCTCTCACAACCATTAGATTTACACATACCAACATTGAGCTCATTTGCCGTATTTAAATTCCACATCGTAAAAAATATATTGAAGCATATACTTATAATAAATCACCTAACAATAAGCTGCTGCTAGGCATAAAGCTGATATTATCCACCTAAGCACAAAGCACCTGCTAGGCACGGCCCGATTAATTTCACCACTCAAAGCTTGCTAGGCCCAAAGCCCAAATAACGATACTATAAAGTCATCACCCACACATTTCATATATCGAAACTTTTATACACTTCATAATCTTTGTATGGATTTTCTAACATCATATCTCAATCGAATCAAACTCAAGTATATTAAAGTCTATTTTTACTCACATTCGGCTACTTCAAATTAATGCTACTAAATTTCCAAATCGGTATATACTAAGTTATATACAAAATTTACAATGCTTTATTGCTTAAAGACTTACCTCGGACGTCAACGGTCAGTAAAATCGACTAATCGACTACTTTCGTTTTTCCCCGGTCCAGGTCTGATTTATCTGGTTCTTGATCTAAACATATTCAGATTAAGCTTGTTTAAACACCATTCAATTCAATTTAGTCTAAAAACGCATAAATGGGTAAATTACTATTTTACCCCTAACATTTACATTTTTTTACAATTTAGTCCCTATTGCACAAAACACAAAATACATCAAACTTCTTCATACCCAAGCTATGCCGAATTTTACCCATGACTATACAAGCCCATATAATTCATTAATTTCACATTTTAGTCCCTCTAACTATTATTTTTGCAATTAAGTCCTAATTACTCAAAATCATCAAAAACTCCAATACAACATATGTTAATCTAACACATATTTATCATAATTCATCCTCAAACAACATAAACAACAAACTATCATCAATGGCTCAACTCAAAATATTCATCAAACTCAAAAATTAAAACATGGGTCTTGAAGATTTCTAAGCAACGATCTTAAAAACGTAGAAATTATCAAAAACCGAACAAAAACGAACCTTGATTGAGCTTGAATATGAGCCGAAACCTAGCTTGGTTCCTTTCTTTTTCTTTTCTTTGTTATTCGGCCATGGAATAAAAAAGAAATGAAACTATGGCTTTCTTATTTTATTTTTATGTCATTATATTATAATATGACATTATTATACATTAATATATATTTTTAATATAACAAATAATATATAAAACATATAATGATGGCATGTTGCCGTCCACTACATTTGAAAATGGGCTTTTTGCCCTTTAAGGACTCAATATTAAAAAGCCACTATCAACTAAGTACTTTACACTATAGTTTGTAACTTTTATATTTTACGCGATTAAGTCTTTTTATTTAATCGGACACATAAACGACAAAATTAAGTCACGAAAATTTAACACAAACAAATTCACACATAATAAATACGGAAAATAATTTTAAAATATTTTTCGGACTCGTATTTATGGTCCCGAAACCACTTTTTCGATTAGGGTCAAAATCAGACTGTTACAACTCTCCCCCCTTAGGGATTTTCGTCCTCGAAAATCTTACCAGAAAGTAGATTAAGGATTTGCTTCCGCACAATACATTTCAAATTCAAACATAGCTTAGGATTTCAAATCTCTTTAATCTCACAATTGAAATTTTGATCTGACTTTCGTTGTACATCATCTCTAGCTGAGACTACTTATGACTGTATTAAATTGTTTTCTTTTTCTGCTCAATTTCTTTGACGATATTAATCCCGTTGATCATTTTCTCACAAAACTCGATCCTGTAATAACAGAGTTCGGTAACTGCTTATAATAGCAACAATCTTTCTTAGTTGCTTTGAAACTCTAAAAGACAGTGACAAATAAGTATTTCGAGAGTTTGAATTGCGTTTCCCGATTTCAATGCAATCTCATACTCACAGATTATTGTAACTTTCCTCGAAATTCCAATATGAGTTTGAGATCTCAATCCAAACAATGATAATTGGTACCATGTGTATACCTATCATCTCAGAACAGATAACTCTATAATCAACACTTTATTTCTATAATCAACAAAGTCGAAATATCACAGTTCACACTCATTCATCAATATCATATCTCTGGAATGTCGTGCATCATGTTACCTCGTGCGATCAAACTAATCGACATCTGCGAGCCACCTATAACAATGGTTATACGATCCTCGAGCTTCTCGGTATAGACACTTTATCTCGAAGTAACAAATAATCATCGATTCCACATCCAAATTCTCGAATCGAAATCAATTTATCTTTGAACCCCTTTTTTAACTTATAATTCATCGACACATTTCTGAATTTCACAACTTCACTAAATAAACATTTATTTAGCCTCTAATTCAGCTAACAACCGTTCATTACTTGATAAGATCAATCACATATTCATCGCTCAAAAAGCATACAAAAGCTTCCCATTCAAAACATCCGAAACTATAATCATTTCCTCGGATAAGAATCACTTACAGATTCAAAAGTTTTTCGACGATTCGGGCTAACTTCGCTGTGCCAAGTTCGGATCTTTCTCTGACATTAAACATTTTAAACTCTTATAGTCATCATATATATCACATAACTCTTCTCATGCATCTTTAACTATATGAAATCACAAGATATCTCTGTACACTTTTTCATTAGAACACACTTCAAACCATTCATTAACATATGACTGAAGATCATAAACTCTTTATTCAACTCAGATTTAAACTAGAACTGACATTTCGGTTGATAATGTCTTCGTGCAAAAGAAAGCTTCAACATTCGAACTAACTTTAATTTACCACAACATTTCTCAGATAGAATTGTTCCAATAGATATAATTCTGTATTAAATCTTCAAGAGTACAAATTCTTCTTCCATACTATCCTTCAATTCATACATGTACGTTCAAAATTTATTTCCAGTTCGTAGATAGATTCAAACACATACAACCCAATTAACTTTTCAATCAAATAATTCAGATCATACTAAACCACGGATTTGGTCTTTTCAAAGAAATCTTTTCTTCTCGTTAAAAGGATAACCCCAAACATATCATTATACAAATTTATCTTGATCTTCTATCATTTTTACTTTTATCAATGTCGAACCTTCACAAGAACTAGAAAAGAGTTTATAATGAAGCTGTCTCTTATATTAATCATCGAAACTTTGAATTCTACTAAAATCACCTTAACCAAATAGAAATCATTGGACCTTACTAGGAACGATGTCTCAACCCTATAATAAATATTATCTTGACTATTAAGGAAGCATTTGAACACTGAAAAGAATCAAATACGATTTTAGTAGCAACCATTACAGAGACACAACTTCTATAACTCTGAGGACGTTACCACTGCACTCTTACATTTCAAGCCAGAAGTTATAATCATAATAAACATAGTCATCTCTGTCATATAGAGATCTCTTGCAGATAATCACATGGAATTATAAGAAAACTGAAATAGTGAAATTTCAACATATGGAGCTATACAGGATATCTGAAAATTACAACCCGTATAGAATGATATCAATTCCGATGCTATCCCAGAAAATGTCTAGAAAGAACAATGTCACTCATAAATACTAAAATCCCCAGTAACAAAAGCAATATAATCTTCACGTATATTCAACAAAACAATAACCAGTAGAAACAAAATATTAACTTCATACAGATTTTACCGTCGACTTTTATATCCACATAATGGAATAAATTATCAGAGAAAGACATAACAATGTCGAACATAACCCAAACAGATCTACGATGCTTTTGTCTATTAATATGTTTAGCTAATGTTCTCATACGATAAGACTTCCTTTTTGAAATTAAACAGTCACATATACTTCTGAGGAAAATTGTACACATAGAATGCCCAGAAGGAATCATAGTAACTACCCGATTATAACCATTGTATTCAACCATTAATACGATTCAATCATTATTCATCTGTCTAATTCTGTCATCAGAAATTTTCACATTATCCCTTCACTAACAGAAATCAATTCAGAAAAGCTTTCAGTTAATACTTTCTTTAAATAACATACCTGGATAGGTCATTTAATCGGAGTTAACTTCTTCTATAATAGTGACTTTACATAATCTGAATAGTCATCGGAACTATCCAATATCTCTTTTAGTACTGTCTTCAATTGCTGATTTGTTCTCTTTTCTGACCACATTACTAATCTTTCAAACACAGACTTCTGTAACTCCACACTCATGAACTTATTCAATCCAAATCTTACAGATTTCATTATAACATTTTTACTGAAAAGGGGGTAAGGGTAGTAACGCCTCAAATTTAATTCGCACATAAATGCACATAACACATACTATCACAAATAGCCAGTTTATTTCTAATTTCACATTCTCAAAACATTTAATAAACATTTGCTTATAATCACTTTTGTTCTTAACACATATTTCATAAGCCAACTCAAATCACTAATTCACAATCGAAATTCTCATATAGCATCATAACTCAAATGTCATAACTCATATGCTCATATAATTATAACATTTATCAATAACAAAAATGTCATACTCTTTGATTCATACCTTTACGAGTGTCAACTCATCACCAATATATTTTCACTCAAACATTTGAGTACACATTCCATACTATCGGAATTTAGCTCGGTTGGAAAGCATATCTGTCTAATTAAAACAATTTTCATCAGAGTCGGGAGATATCACACTATCGCAGGTTAAATATGGCATGTATAGCTAGACTCACATACACTATGGTAGTCCTAGAACCGACTAAACCATAGCTCTGATACCAATCAAAAGTAACACCCCTAACCCGTATCCGTCGCCGGGCTAGGGTTACGAGGCATCTCCAAACAAATCGCAACTTGGAACAGACATTCATTTGAATTCAAGCACAAAGCAATATGATCTTTTCTAATTTTTTTTTATCCATCCTCTTATTCCTTACAAATCAAACTCATATATATATATATATATATATAGATCACATAATCAACCAAAATCACTTCATATTTTTTTTCTAGTCATATCACATGTACAAATCATGCTTCAATATTTAACCATGTTAATATCATCTAAATAATCACATATTCAATTTAACAATATGCAACAAGTCATATTACAAGTACTTAATACATAAAATGTCCAAACCACATGACTTAAACATTAATGGCATTTATAAACTTAAAACTTATCTCAGCACATATACATCATTATAACATATATCGAACATAAATCAAAATAAATATAACATAAGTTGATTATTAATCATATTAATTCAATATATACACATATTAAACCAACTGAACTATATTATACCATTTAATATTCAATTGTATATACAAGCATAGTAACATTTCATCATGGCCGAACATACTACTAATTAATAGCAACATGATGCGCCTTTAAATTCAATCAATATGAACCATATCACATACTTAAATACCACTCATTTAAACGACATTGCACACATTTAAAATAGCACAATTTAAAACTGGACATATTCCTTTACCAATCATAAAACCATGCGCATATGACCTTGCTATCATAAACCAATTTGAACACAGATAACAATTAAAATCACATATTATTCACATATCAATTTATATGCATTAGATTGTACCAAAAATTTCATTCATACCACAAACTAAGTTAATCTATAATCGGACAATTAATATAACATATAATACATAATATATTTATTTAGGTGTGTTATAAACCAAAATGACATGCTTATCATTTATTATCATATCCTTAACCTCATTTGGATATTCACTTTACTTATCAACCAAAACAATCATATGGCATATTCATTATTTATCTATTACCAATCGTACCTATTTAGTCAATCATTCAAGCATAATATATATGCATACATTGCCAATTCAAACCTAATCAATATAACCTCTACACATTCGGACTTATAATCATCCAACTCATACACATTCGGACATATAAATATCTTCTAACCTTTATATACATAGTTCATTTTATAAGACCTAATCGAACTCACTTAAATACCAAATCCAAACATACCATACATATTATATATATATGAAAACCTTTACCGTAATATTAACTAATCATAGCAACCATATACCGCATATAAATAAGCCATGGTTGAAATGATAAAACCAAACACATTAAACACTTAAACATGAACTCATATAACCGAATCTAAACAAAATGATTAAGCCATTTTCGCATGGCTATATATATATATACATGACCAAAAATCAAACTTAAAGATTCCATCTATGCTATACATGCCATAAGCCCGATTCAACTTAGTAAAATACCGAAAAAGCTGCTCGATAGTGTGAGTAGTCTTGCCGACGATCCCGAGCTCGTAATATATATCCAAATCTATAAATGCAGTAAACAAGAATACACACGAGTAAGCTATTTAAGCTTAGTAAGTCATAAGCAATTATATATTTACCAACTATTATATATTAACACTAAGTCAGCAAAATCGAATACATATTTTCACATATACAAGGTTATCATTTAAATTTTCCATACACATATCGTATGGCTAATTGTACAAATACACATGAACTTATACAAATCTCACTATTAAAATCACATATACCCCATTTGGCCGAATATACACAACCACATATACATTCACATTTTTCACATTTGTAACCTTAACATCTACATAATCAATTCAATAACTGACTTACCTTATTTTCACATACACAAGAGCATTTTGTCAATTTACTTGCTCAATAAACATCACATATGCACTTACCAATTTGGACGAATATAAAAGACACATCTATGCTCATATCTAAAATCAATTCCATAATGTCATACTATTCATTTATAGGGCCGAATACACTTACTAAAATTTACATATATTCCTCAATTGTATCACATACAACTAGTATCAAATAACAATTTACTAATTTACCTTATCTCTCACAACCATTAGATTTACACATACACTGAACATTGAGCTCATTTGCCGTATTTAAATTCCACATCGTAAAAAAAATATTGAAGCATATACTTATAATAAATCACCTGGCAATAAGCACGCTAGGCATAAAGCTCGATATTATCCACCTAAGACAGAGCTGCTAGACCCGCGATGCGATATTTATTCACCTAAGCAATAAGCACAAGCTAGGCACGAAGCCCGATTAATTTCACCACTCAAAGCTTGCTAGGCCCAAAAGCCCGAATAACGATACTATAAAGTGTCACCCACACATTTCATATATCGAAACTTTTGTACACTTCATAATCTTTGTATGGATTTTTTAACATCATATCTCAATCGAATCAAACTCAAGTATATTAAAGTCTATTTTTACTCACATTCGGCTACTTCAAATTAATGCTACTAAATTTCCAAATTGGTATATACTAAGTTATATACAAAATTTACAATGCTTTATTGCTTAAAGACTTACCTCGGACGTCAGCGGTCGAGAAAATCGACTAATCGACTACTTTCGTTTTCCCCCTGGTCCCGATCGATTTATCCGGTTCTTGATCTAAACATATTCAGATTAAGCTTGTTTAAACACCATTCCATTCAATTTAGTCTAAAAACGCATAAATGGGTAAATTATTATTTTACCCCTAACATTTACATTTTTTTACAATTTAGTCCCTATTGCACAAAACACAAAATACATCAAACTTCTTCATACCCAAGCTATGCCGAATTTTACCCATGACTATACAAGCCCATATAATTCATTAATTTCACATTTTAGTCCCTCTAACTATTATTTTTGCAATTAAGTCCTAATTACTCAAAATCATCAAAAACTCCAATACAACATATGTTAATCTAAGACATATTTATCATAATTCATCCTCAAACAAAATAAACAACAAACTATCATCAATGGCTCAACTCAAAATATTCATCAAACTCAAAAATTAAAACATGGGTCTTGAAGATTTCTAAGCAACGATCTCAAAAACGTAGAAATTATCAAAAACCGAACAAAAACGAACCTTGATTGAGCTTGAATAAGAGCCGAAACCTAGCTTGGTTTCTTTCTTTTTCTTTTCTTTGTTATTCGGCCATGGAATAAAAAAGAAATGAAACTATGGCTTTCTTATTTTATTTTTATGTCATTATGTTATAATATGACATTATTATACATTAATATATATTTTTAATATAACAAATAATATATAAAACATATAATGATGGCATGTTGCCGTCCACTACATTTGAAAATGGGCTTTTTGCCCTTTAAGGACTCAATATTAAAAAGCCACTATCAACTAAGCACTTTACATTATAGTTTGTAACTTTTATATTTTACGCGATTAAGTCTTTTTATTTAATCGGACACATAAATGATAAAATTAAGTCACGAAAATTTAACACAAACAAATTCACACATAATAAATACGAAAAATAATTTCAAAATATTTTTTGGACTCGTATTTATGGTCCCAAAACCATTTTTCCGATTAGGGTCAAAATCGGACTGCTACATTATTGATGGAGGTATTTGTTTGGAATGGAGGCAATTTACCTTATAGTGTCAAGAGTTGTTAAGTCTTTATTACAGATATTTAGTGAGGTCTACGTAGAGATTTAGTAGTGGTGGATAGCTTGGCCTTTCCTAGAGAATAAGAAAGGTTTTTATAGCAATTTGTAGCTTGTTGTCGGTCTTATCGAATAAAAACCCTACCACCTAGGTTTCAAGAGTAGAGTGGCAAGAAATAAGGTCAAGAAATGTTTGAGTTAACTTGATATGACTAATCAAATCAAACCAAAGTTTTGTTTCGGAGAATTAGTATTAGAAAGGTATAGAGTGACGCATATTGGTCTTCTTGAGGATTTCTTCAAGGTTAAATGAGTCCATTTCTAGTGAGTTTCTTTGACAAAATGATTGCGCAAAGAAAAGTTTATTTGGGAATGTCTCTTGAGATGGATTTTAGGTAGGTTTAATGATACACATGTTATCCCTATTTAAAAATAAATTTCTAAAACAATATTTTAAAAAGATTAATTTAAATTCATTATTATCTTTATTCATTTCTTCAAAAATCAATTCATCTGAATAAGAGGGTAACTTTAATTATTTTTGTTACATCCTTATCTCAATTTGAACCTAATTGGACCCTCCATTGGACCATTTAGGGTCCACTGAGTGGCATAATTAGGTAGGAACCCCTAGTTACTTTTAAATACCCCAAGGATCAACATAGTAGGGGGACTCCTCTCCACCCACAAAATCCTAACACATTAAGTTTTGAGTCTTCTTTGCCTGAGTCCTTCTACCTTTCCGTCTCTCAGCCTTAGAGTAGGTGAACCAAACTTCTTTGACGCCACCCCTTTCCTCATTTTCTAGTTCCATTGATACCTCATATCAACAATTTGTCATTAACTTCTTTAGACCATTTATAAGTAATGTCTAAATCTTGGTTTTCTAATATAAATAACAAATTGCTAATGATAAGGTTATGTACACGACATATATACACAATAATTTGATGACATACTTAAGAAAACAACCAAACAACAAATAAATTATTAAAAGGTTTATTTATCAACGTCAAAGTAACCCAAAAGCAAAGGACCTACTACGTGAAACAGGTTCCCCTCATAATTAATTAGCACGTTGGGTTGCTTAGTTAAAAAAGGCAATTTGCTTTAAGCCTTTGTTTAAAGCATTTTAAGTAATATAGATGAATCATGTACCCAAAACAAAAAGTAATATAAATGAATCAAGCAAATATAAAACGTTATTTTTTATTAGCAAGTGATAGGTATATTGTTAATGTATATTACACTTTCAATAAAAGAATGTATATATTTAAATATTAGAGATGACATCATTAAAAAGAATAACCATAAATCTCGAATATAGAAGTGTAAACAGGATATAAGAATACTAAAAAATAAAATGATATTTTTATCGATTAAGTTTTAGATCAGTTGGTGTCCCTTGTTATTCTAACAACATGTGTTTGTTTTATTTAAGTACATTTTCTTCTTATTTAAAGGTTGAGGAGGGATTATAAATATTTAATACAAGGTTATTTGAATCAAGTCGAATCGGTCAGTTGGACTGAGGGCAAGTTGAGATACTAGTTCGGAGGAGGGTATTGAATCGATTGACTTAAGAATCGGTACATGCTGATTCAATCGGGCAAAAAGCTGATTGAATCGAGCAATTGAAACTGATTTTGAATCTTTTTATTTTTATAATTTTTTAATGATTTATTTATTCAAACTTGACGGATCGAGTGAATCGACGAACCAACGTCCTGTTCGATTCTAAAAACTTTAATCTTATAATTAACTTTAATTTTATTTATATATTACTTTAATTGGGTCATTAGATACTGATTAACATTTCTCATATGAAATAATTTGGAGTACTATATAAAGGAAGAGAAGGTGACGAAAAATAAAAACCTTCTCTCAAGATCTCAAGAAGCTGATCAAACTGAAGATGTAGAAGAAGAAGAAAGTGCAGTAAGCCAGTGAAGGACACTTGTCTTCACTCCAACAAAATTTTTGATTTTATAAATAAAAAATAATTTCATTAAGAATTATTAATAAATCATTTATATATACGCAGTTTGTTTTGGGTATGGTCTGTCCAACTGTTACGCTATTCCTGGATTGAATAGCGATTTTAAGCTCCACTCTCGTCGTTTTCTTTGCTTTTTCACTCTTTTCAACACTTTTAAATTAACATTTTATAATATAAAATGATCTTTTTTTACTATATAAATAAACAAAAAAGCTTGCGATGTAAAACCCATGTATACATGCAGGCATTTGTGTCTTGTTCGCTTTACTTTCAAGTTTCCCGCTCTGTAACTTGGAATAAACAAAGGGTATTCAAAGAAATTTCTTTTTCTTTTCCTTTTTTTTCTTTTTAGCTTCTTTATCTTTCCACATCTTTGATTTCGTTTGAGAGTAATTTCAATGGCTATTGCTTTGTTTTCTTATCTCTTCCCTTTTTTTGTCTGTTTGCATTGCTTCTTTCAGGTCATGGAAATATTAGTAGTAGCAAAAGTGTAGATATTGTTGCATTGTTGGTTTGTTTTGTTTTGGGATTTTGATTCTTTAAATCCAAGGAAAAAAAAAAAAAGATGAATACAAGAGTCCGCACCACTCTTCAGTCCATGAAAGCTCCTTTAAATCATGACAGACACCACAATAAAGTAACTTCTCTCTTCTCTTTTCCCTCTTTTTTTGCTTTTTCTTTTTTATTTTGACCTTTTATTGGTTTTTACAAGATTTGAAGATTTGGGTTTTTGTTAATGGTTAGTTTGAGTGTCCAAAGATTGATTATTTGGGGATTAAAAGTTCAACCTTTGAAGAAAATTTGGGTTTTTGAAAATTTTGGAATTTTGCTATATTATTGCTAGTGTCATAAAAAGAGAAGTAGGGAAGCACTTTTGATCCTAAAACCTGAGGTCTGTCCTCACACTCGTCTCAAGGAAGGAATAGTGTCTTCTTTAAGTTTCTTGCTTTCAATTATTTCTTTGTATAAATATTTTTTATATACTTAAATTTATCCTTTTTTTTCTTTGGATTACTCAAAGCAGGAGAAGATGGAGAAGTGTCAGGGAAGTAGAACACTTGGTACCAGCAAAGCTGTAACAAATAGGAGAAGATCAATCAGGGAAAAGAAAATAGCCTTATTACAAGATGTAACCAAAATTTATACACTCTTTTGGTCTATTCAATTGATTTTCTCTTGGTTTCTATTTGCAGTTTTTCAACAAATTTTGTGGTGGTATTGGTATAATTTGCAGGTTGATAAGCTAAAAAGGAAGCTTAGACATGAAGAGAATGTGCATAGAGCTTTGGAGAGAGCTTTTACTAGGCCTTTAGGGGCACTTCCTCGGCTTCCTCCTTACTTACCTCCATATGTAAGTCTAACTTAACTGCATGCTACATTTGAGGAAGAAATTCTTGGAAATTTTTTTCTAATACTTGAAAAATGGAAACTTTTACATGTTTTATGTAAAATTTGTTTTTTGAGAGTGAATTGGTTTATCTTTTCTGGGGATTGTAGACATTAGAGCTACTTGCTGAAGTAGCTGTTTTGGAAGAGGAAGTTGTTAGGCTTGAAGAGCAAGTAGTGAGTTTTAGGCAAGGTCTTTATCAAGAGGCTGTCTATGCATCTTCCAAGAGGAATGTAGAGAATTTGAATGAATCCACTGTTGAGCAGTCTCCGGTTCGAAGTTCAAAACACCAGCGGTCGAAGTCTTTGTCTGTAAACGAGATGAGTTTGGTACCAACCATTGCCAGGTCTCAGCCATCTCTTTCCAGAAGTGTTTCAAGCAGAAAGATGTTGCCTCCGGATACTATTTGTGATCAAGCTGGACAGTGCTTTATCAGGCCAACAAATGGTAAACAAGCTTCCACAAAATTCAATTCTGCTTCCGGAGACGTAAGAGGAAAAGAAAACCAATCATTTGCCAATGCTGTAAAGGATAAACAATCTCCAGACAAGAAAGCATCCAACATTGTGACCCCAGTAAAGAGACTTCCAACCAAGCTTGACTCAGCAGACAAATATCTGGATCCTCTGAAGGTGCAGGTATGTACTAATTTCTAGTTAAAAGAACAGTAGTTTTCCACTTCATTATGGTTTTATAAATTGAGGTTTTTTTACCGTCCAGCTAGATGGTAGATTAGTAAAGCAAGAAAATGCACAAGCAAGCCCTTCTAGTTCTACAGATGATAAGGTATCAGAAGTTGATAGTACACCAAACAAAATATCTGAAGACATCGTAAGGTGCTTGTTTAGAATTTTAGCAAGGTTGAGCACCTTGAAAGATAAAGCTGCAGAATCCGGGACTTTACCTAGAGAAAGTGAGGTCCGAGACCCTTATGGTATCTGTTCAGATTTGAAAACTAAAGATATTGGACCCTATCAACATCTTTGTGCAATTGAAGTGAATACAATTAACCTAAATCGGAGTACGAATGCTTTGTTTCTGATCCATAAACTAAAGTAAGTTCTTGGGTTGGTTTCCCTTCCATAATATGTTCATTGTGACATTTCTATTCAGCCTGTCTCTATGATGATGATTTCAGGTTTCTTCTTGGGAAGCTCGCGTCTGTCAATTTAGAGGGTCTCAGCCATCAGCAGAAGCTTGCATTCTGGATTAACACTTATAATTCCTGTATGATGAATGTAAGAAATTCGTTTTTTTGTTGAACATTTTAATACATTTCAGAATGAAGAGAAGTTTGCTGAACTTAATATGCAAAAAGCAAGAGCATAACACTTACGTAATGGTTCTGTTAGGCAATTTTGGAGCACGGGGTTCCTGAGTTGCCTGAAACAGTTGTAGCACTAATGCAAAAGGTATGTGTCATCCATATTTGATGTTACTAAGATTTGTCAGGGATGCTATTATTGATGCCATTTTTTTTCTATGCCCATCAGAAGCTGCTAAAAACACTTACTGTGCATTATATAGCCTTCACCATATTAGACAATGGTTGCTACAGCTATATTTGAAGTATTGTTGACATCTGCTTTTGGACAATTTGACTTAAAATTTGTCAATTTTTATGGCTGCTTCAGGCTACAATAGTTGTGGGAGGCCACTTACTAAATGCAATAACAATTGAGCATTTCATATTAAGGCTGCCTTTCCATTTGAAATTTGTAAGTAAAAAAAAAAGAACTGTTCATCTTTCTTTTCTATATACTTCTGTAGGGGAGAGGATAGAATTCATTGTGCTTTTAAATTTTGATATTGCTAACTGGATTATTACCCCTTTTTCTCTCTTTCTATTAAAGACCTGTCCTAAAGCTGCAAAAAATGATGAGGTGAAAGCACGCAATATATTTGGTCTCGAGTGGTCCGAACCTTTGGTTACATTTGCTCTTGCATGTGGAAGCTGGTCATCTCCTGCTGTAAGTTGGCTTCAAAATCAATCTCCTTTCGTAGATAGTCAGAAACATTCATAGTTAACAATGATCAAACATTAATCACGTTCTTTCTTCAAGTGCTGAAATGTGGGATTTGGTAATGAAGGTGAGAGTATACACGGCGGCTCATGTCGAAGAAGAGTTGGAAACAGCTAAGAGAGACTACCTGCAGGCAGCGGTGGGGATTTCAAGAACAAACAAGTTAACAATACCAAAGCTATTGGATTGGTATCTGCTTGACTTTGCAAAGGATTTGGAATCATTGCTGGATTGGGTTTGCCTGCAGCTACCAAATGATGTGAGAAATGAAGCAGTGAAATGCTTAGAGAGAAAAGGGAAAGAGACCCTTTCACAGCTTGTGCAAGTAATGCCTTACGATTTCAGTTTCAGACTGCTTTTACAGCGTTGAGAACTATACTTCGCAATCGATGCTTTTATCAGCAAAGAGTTCAGGAATTTGGGGTTGGTGAGATATTTATACTGAACTACTAATATTAAAACTAGACACAGTTAGGAGTACATATGTAATCTAGCATCTGTAAAGTAAAAAGAAAAATGAAGGGAGATGAATAACTGGTTTTATTACTTGGCAAATATTGACTTTGGGCTGTGGTGATTGGTTCATTGAAATTAATTTTTCAGATTATTTATGTTGCATTTTTTGTGCCTTTGGTTCTTTTACTCTTTCAATTGATTTTCAGAGGATGTTGGCTGTGAGGAAAAAAAAGTTTGGCACGGTTTTGCTAGTCATATATATTTTTTCAATTTGGTACTTACATTTTCTTTTTTCATTTTCTTACTTAAAATGCTAGTGTGAGGAATAAAATAAACTTGTGAGAAATTAACTGAAGGTTTCAAGACGTGTAATTATGTTGTTTTTTTAAAATTATATTTTGGTATGCAAAAGAATTAGAAGCAAATTAATCTCAAGAATATAACAAAGTTTAATGATTTTTTGCGAAAATAGTCCATTGAGTATTGAGTGAGCATAGCAAGATTCTCAAATTCTATAAAGAATTGCAACAATTCATGTAATAATTTTTTAATATTAGAAGATGGAGGAGAATAATGAAACTTGTTTTGAGTTTTTGATGTGTCATACAAATGAAAATTTACTTTTATTTATAAAAGTTCTCATAAATCATCTAATAGATATCTATTTGAGTTATATTTATTAACAATGAACACAATTATTTGAATAATAACTTTTTGCTAATATCTGCAGTACTAGTATGTATCATCAGAACTTGTGGTGGTTTAGCCTTTGATTTTTTTCCCTCTTAGAAATAGATGCTATAGTAATGGATTTTTTACTTGTTTTTTCTTTATGCTCCGAGTCCTATAGTTAGCTATGTTATCGAATAGGGGTATATAAGATTAGATTTTTTTTTTTTAAATTTTAATCTTATACAAATAGATGCTATAGTAATGTATGATAAAGAAAATAATAATAATAATAATAATAATAATAATAATAACATTAACTTTTAAGTAACAAAAGATAACTCATCACTTTTTCTAGGTATTATAATTTTTGGTTACTTATTATTTTTATTTGTAACTATTAGAACATTATATATATTAAGAATGTTCCAACGGTCTCTTTCATTTTCAAAATATTCTAGATTTTGATAATCTTGAAAATCAATTGCATAAATGAAGGTTTCTTACGATTGAACCTTCACTTAGTGAAAACATGTTAAAGTTAATTGAAATTGTATGGTAAACTATATTTTGAACCAGTTATTCCATTTGATTAATCGAGCACATATCACATAATGATTTAAACATCAGTCAATGCACAGGATCCAAAGACATTGTTATTATGATCATATGTCTGTAACCTCTTTTTCATGAGCGTTATTAGAGCCAAGCCATTGAGTTCTTAAAAGCAACCACACTTCACACTCACATAGGTACAATCCATCAAGAGTGTTCCTATTATTTTAACACTTTAACATATTTATGTTATGTGTCTATTAAGAGTATAATACTCATCCTTCCCTTTATCATTTTGAGTACCTAGCAATTACCTTAAGATGATATATTATATATTATTTTTATGGTGTTAACAATCACATATTAATGATGTACTTTATCTCATTCAACTCAAGACTTGACATTATACCAAGAGTTGGGTTGAGCTTTCATCACGGGTGACTTAAATATTATGGGTTTGTACCTCATCTTAAAATTTCTAAATTTGAATATAGCTCTGTTAATTTTCTATACCACATGATGAAACTTCATATTTATGTGTCTTAAAAATTCATAAGACCAACATTCTCACCATATTTAATTATTCATTTTTCGCAAAAATAATGCTACCCATGATATTCTTTGTACAATTATCAATTTATAGTCATCACTTTATCTTTTCCTATAATGATGGTTTCATACTTGTCTATTTTATTTATTTGTTAATGTCCAAGAAATTAATTTCACAAATGCCAAATATATGAAGGCATGCATCATATGTCTATTTGAACCAAGTATATTCTGTAATGTAAAAATGCCTCAAACCCCTTGGTGAAACAAGATAACATATTTGCTATTTTTCATAGTTTCATTTCATAGCCAATATAACATAATTTTCTCTCTACAAACCATATACATACAACGGTATTTCATATAATATTTTAGTATATAGTTATATTAGAGGACCATAAATTGTCCAACCATTTGGCTATAACATCACATTTATATACCATTTATAATAGACATTATCAGTCATTTTGTGACTATCAATAAAACTATGCTCATCACCTAAATGAGTCAAATAGTTTTATATTGCAAGTTTCTTGCTCATAAGATCTTTTATTCACGACTTCCAAAATATATTTCAAATTTTACTATATTTCAAAACTTTATAGAACTATGAGATTATAGATCGTATTCCAAGCCATATATTAAAAACCAAGTGCAATACAATAACATGCATAATATGATCTAGATTTCAAATATATGGTTATCACATTCATATTCTCATTAAAAGATTTCATATTAGAATAGTGATTTTATTATATAAGTCAATGATTTCCACTATTTTACTTTGTCAAGGAAAAGTAGTCATGCAAATTGCATATGACTTATTTCATTTCTAGTCATAATCAATTCTAGTCCAAACCTTAAAACATAGACTAAAAAAATTACAATTATATATAAAAGTCATTTAGCTTATGGTTATTTTATATCAACCAAGATGACTCACATTATATGTTCCATCTATATAATAAACTTTCTTTTAGTGTATCATTTTGTCAATGAATATGCTTAATTAATGTCTCATAAATAACATCTAAATGTTGGTTATTAATAGCATGATTTGAATAAAAAAAATCATTCCATATCTTATATTCATAAGAAAGAAAAAAAATACTTTTTGCATGAAAATCTCCACTCACAAATTGGATAAAATTAATTGGGTTTCAATTCTTCAAAATTGTTGTCTTTTATAGTGCCCGAATAAGTGCATAAGTGACCTTTTTAAGTTGATCCATTTTGGTTTCAAGAAACCATTCCTATCACCTTTTGAAAGTAGTTGTTGAACTTAATGGCACAGCTTTTTGGATTGGGAATGCTCTCCCAAATGGTCATATGCTTCGGTTGGACAGAGGTTTGTTCATCCAATGTTTGAATAATGTCATAACTATTCAAAATAAGAAGTATTATTTCGGTCCACTAATAGAACCATTCCCAATCGAGCATTTGCATTTCATCCATGTATTTTATCCACATTCTTTCTTTCTTTATTTCATGATTGTTATATATATATATATATGCATATCATATATACTATATTATTTTATACCAACCATAATTATGCATGTAAATTAAACATCATGCATTTAATAAATTAACATTTGGTTTTTTATCAAGAATTGATGTATGACACATTCATATATTTTGCATATAATACCTCAATAACAATATAACAATTGAAATCTAATTTATGCAACAATAATAAAATAATAAATTTGGTGTACTTTTTTTTCTAAAAAGATTTTTTTTTTAAAATCAAAATTTAATAAGATCATTTGCTTCAATGTAGTTTCGTTGTCGATAACCTTTCTTATAGTATCATGTGAATGTGTAGTGAATGATGTCCCTTATTTAATTTCTCATAAATTTGTGAGATTAGAACCTTAAAATTGTTTGTGTGTGGAGATAAAAATAAACTTATGAGAAATTAACCGAAGGCTTCTAGGCATGTAACCATGCCACTTTCTTTAAGGTTTTGTTCGCCCCCACCTCAAGCATACAATGAAGCCCAATGACTATTTGCATTTTGCACTAACAAAAATAGTCCACTAAGCATTCAGCGAAGCATAGAAATATGTAAAATTTAAACGTCAATAATTGCAATAAAGAAAGAAAAATAAGAACACATAGATTTCACGTGGAAACCCTTCTGGGAAAAAACCACGGGTAGAGGAGAAAAAAAATCATAATGTTGAAATTCGAATGATATAAGAGGAGTTTTGACTACATCTATTTATAGGTTGAAAAACTTTATTCTAATTAGTGTCAAGTAGAAGGAGAGTAGTTCTATACGGATTCCGCTTGCGCAATCAATATCAAATAGAAGAGGAGTAGTTCTATATGGATTCTACTTGTGTAGCCTGGTCCGTACCGCGGGGGTCTACGACCCCTGCACCCCCATCGAAACCCCAGTCCAGTTTTATGCTTAATAAGGATCTGTGACGGCTATGACCTTCGCCCCCACAGATCCTCCTATTTTGTCACTATATTTTATTTCTTTAATAGGAATTTGGGTCACACAACTCTAACAAAAATATTATCAAATTCTATATAGAACTTTTGCGACAATTCTTTGTAGAATAATCTTTGAATATTAGAAGATGGAGGAGAATGAAGAAACTTTTTTTTTTTTTGAGATTTTGGTGTGTCATGCAAATGAAACTCCACTTCTATTTATAGGAATTCTCCAGTCTCTTCATAGAGATATAACTATCTAATAAATGTCTATTTGGATAATCACATCTATTAAAAATGAACACAACTATTTATTAGATATTACTTGAATAATCATAATGTTTTTGTTAATAATCAAGTAACACAACTTTTAGTAACAAGAGACATAATTCATTACATTTGAATTGTTACAATTCTTGATTAATAACCAAGTGTTATTAACTTTTGGATACGTATAATTTGTCATTGAAAACTATTGGAACATTATATATTGAAAATATTCTAACATTAATTTATCACCTAAATTAACATTTTCATTCCAATTTATCCCCAAAATAAAAGTTGCCAATAAAAGCATGACACATGGTACATTTTTATTGGATGCGAGTAATTTTTAGAGGTAAAATGAGAAAAATAATAGTTTATGTAAGACCCAAAAAAAGTTTAAATACGAAAGTTAGAAAATGGGTATAATTCAGAAATCAAATTGTGACTTAAGAAAAAAAAATACATGAGTAGAGAGTTGCACTAAATTGTTCACTAATGACAAGTTGATGTAGAATTTACCATGAAAATAGTTCACAAAATAATCCTTATGCTTTCTTGTGTAAGGTCTCTTTTTAAAGATGAATGTACTCAAAGGTAGCACCAAATAATCATATCTATTGTTATTGTACCAAATCACATCAAGAAATGAGAAAAATTGAATTAAATTGATTAGTTAAGTTAGATTAAAAATTAACAGTTACCCAATTTAGTTTCTATATCTATATAATAAAGGAGCGATGGAGACTTTCTTAAGTAGTTTCTCTGGAAAGGAGCACCAAGAGAATAAATGATAATCAACTCACCAAACCTACATCAACTTATGCATTTCTTACAAAGTCTCTTTAAAAATTGTCTCTCCATCTTTCGAGCTTCACATGCAGGATGTTCCTCCTAATAATAATGATGAGTTGGCTCCCTGGACTCTAGCAACTTTGAAAATGAATAATGATGCCATTGCAATCTGCCTTAATGAGGAATAAAGGCTTTGTATCAGGAAAAATGTGTAAAAACTTGTATTGTTAAAGTTCACAGCAAAACCATGGGTTACAAATATTTCCAGCAAGCTTCAGGCTTTATGGAAACTTCAAAGTGCGTTAACTATTTTTTATTTGGGATCAAACTTCTTCATTATTAGGTTACATGAGAAGTTTACTTTAATTTCATAAAAAATTGGCCTTGATTCATTATTAAACGCTGGGAACAAAATTTTAGATCTTCAAAGGCTTTTTTATCCTCAATTGTTGTTTCGTTAAGGCTACTTGAATTCCCTAAAGAATAATTTGATGGAAAAATATTTTAAAAAATGGCAATAGCATAGGCCCACTCCTTCGAGTTGACAACTACACTCTTATAAGTGAGAGGGGATGTTATGCCTGACTTTATGTCTAGCTAAACCTTGAATGACCCTTATTGAAATCGGTTATAGTTAAACATTTTAAACAACTTATTGTTTACAAGAGTTTTTATGCTTTTCATGTAGAAGAATCGACCACGTCCTTAAAAAGTTTCCTCTTTTTTCTTATTTATCCTCGAAAGTTACTAGCACAATTGCCAAAACAAAAAACTGAGCAAATAGTCAAAGGTTGAAGAAGAGTACAGACCATGAATGTTGGTCTGAAAAGAAAAAGAATCTCCTTGTCCACAAATCATGTATGGAAATGGTAACTTAAACTCCAAGAGTTAAAAGCTATGTGCAAGTGTCATAAGGCTAGAACTTTCGTCTCACAATCCATGTGGCCTTAGGCAATTTCTTGGATTCAAATTTGCCTAAGTCAGTCTTACTCTCGTAAAGTGAGAATTCTCGATAGAAATTCTCCAAGGCACCGAAATTAAAGCGGAAGCAACTAAAAATGAAAGAGCAATAAAGGAAAAAAAAATGCAACAAGAAAGCAACACACAGAAGGTGTTTGAGTAAATTCTCTCGAAGTTTCTCTATTACTTTGAACAATTACAATTGAGTGATTACTAATGAGGAGGAAGACATTTATTTATAGTTGAGCTCCCTCAAATCCAGCGGTACAAATTGAGTTACATCGACGATCAAGATTAAAGCATATCTACAATTGAGATTTTTAAGGGATTTACACAATCTTTTAAGATCACAAAACCAAATCTTCTAAGATAAGTTTCCATATCTACCATGGCAACCCTAATTTTCCTAAAGTGCTTCAATAGGCCACCAAGGCTTCAAGTAGATGGGCTTATCCACATCTTCCATGAATCAGGCCAGTTCAAGTGGGTCAAATGAGGCCCATTTAATCAATTGACCTCCATAGGACGCTATTCGCACATTCGTCATGGGATTTGATCCGTAGCTCGTGACATTTCTCCCACCCATTCTCGTAACCTCGTTGCATCCTCAGAATGATATGGGTTTGATTCGCCTTAGAACTTTCTCGATGTCTCAGCTGTTTCCCAACTAGTCTCTCTATCGGGTAGTTCCGCTCTTCGAAACATTTGCCTTGGCTTCTATCGTCGCCTAACTTAAACTGTTTCGCCCTTTCGTACATCTCGTTGGCAGGAGCCCACCGCTCTTACTTGCCCACATTGTGACTTATTTCTCTCAGGATCCCCTTGATCCTCACAAATAGGCTTCAGCGTGCCCACATTAAACACTGGGTTAACCTTGAGTATTCTCGCCAACTTCGGTTTGTAAGCCCCTCAACTTACCCTCTTGAAAAATCTAAAAGGGCCCTTGTGCCATTTCCAAGCCAATGGTAAGTCAAAATGAAAAACACTAGGTGAGTGTTTGAGATGTACCTCGCTCGTTACATTTACTCATTCCAACTACCTAGTTTGCATCACTACTTTTCTCCTAAATTTTGATGCACAACCCACATCTCTCATAGGTGGCAGCCCCATCGATAGCTCAACAGGCTTCAAATCAGTTTGTCGTACCTCTAGCATTTCCAAGAGGGTCTCCTTAGCACTTTAGCCGATGTTCTTACCACAATGAACATCCTTGGCTAGTTAGATTGCCGACAATACCTTGGTCCCACCTTTTTCATTACAACTCATCGACACTATGCATTATTGTTGACGAGTATCAACGATACATATGCAATCAGCAAAAGGAACCAAATGAGTATTAATCCAGTCAAGGAAATTCAAGCCAAACATGAAGCCGTAATCATCTAAATGAATTACCTCAAAATCTTCCTTGCTTTTTCACTTGTCGATTTGTAGTTCAACTCCTTATGTTACGCCCATAGTTGGGACCTATTTGGAATTAAACGTCTTGATCCTCTTAGTAAATTTCCTAACCGAAAGGCCAAATTTACCCACGACTTTATCCGATATAAACAAGTCAGATGCCCCTGTATCCATAATAGCACTCCTTCTCCGGCATGCAATGTTGATGTCCAAAAATATCAACCATTTTTGCTTGCGGTTCCTTTCCGTTTTAGCATATTTGAGTATCATTGATCCAAGCCTCAACACCTTTTCCTCATCAGGCTCCGCTTCATCTTTTTTAACAATTATAGATAGCATAGATCGTTATGGGCAGTCTCGAACTCTATGTGACCCGCTACATAAGAAGCATTGTATTGGTTTCTTTTCACTCTCATTGTCCCTTGAATGGTTGTTTGGTCTCCACTTCCCGTTAGATGGATTCCAATTGCCACCATTGCCACCATTGCCTTTTTTAACCAGTCCTTCATCTCCCTAACCATTGCCCTTCTCATTGGGTTTGGAATACTTAAACTTGTCTTTCCTTGAAACAAGCTCAATTAAGGACTCCACTATGGTCATGGTTTTTGTAAGTTCCTTGACTCCTCAACGTTGCAAATCTTGCTTCGCCCATGGCTTCAGCCCATCCATAAATGAGAAAAATGCCTATTTCTTACCCATATAAAAAATTTGGAGCATGAGTTCACTGAACTCCTGCACATGCTTCCTAACTTGCCTTGTCTCGTAAGCCTGTGCAACTTAACTCGATCCTCATCCTCAGCATATTTCAGGTAAAATTGCCCATTGAATTCCTTTTGGAACTCATCACAGTCCCAATTGTAGTTCCACCACATTTCTCATATGTAGACCTACAACGCCACCATAAAAGAGTGACATCACTAAAATAAATCAAAAAAGTATTTACCTTAGTAGCATCACCCATGATGCCTTTGGCATAGAAGTATTGCTCCATTCCCCACAAGAAGTTTTCCACATCAGTTGCAGATCTTGTCTCTGTAAACTCTTTTAGCTTAGGGGCATCCACCTTATGCTTGGGTGTCGTAGCCAACATTCCAATACCTAAAGTGGATTTGCATATAATGAGATCCCCCTTGAAATTCTCAATTTGTTCCTTCAAGGTCATCACCATAGCCTTGAGAGCATCATCCCTCACTATTAGCTTCTCCGCAGTGGAATGTAGCATCCATTGCATCACTTCAATATTGGAATCGAGAGACCCCAACACAAATTCCCTGAGCTACTCCTTCAATGAGTCTAGCGCATTGGTGCATCCCTCAATTACCTTGATTATCTTCCTCATATCCCCAATAGACTCCTCGAGATTGACCATTCGACTTTCCAAAGCTGACAACATTTCCCTTAATGGCCTAGCTTTCCTAGCCCTTCTATGGGTCGCCATTGGCTCAATCTAATAGTTTAATTCTTTCGTTATCTTTATCGACGCCTTTGAAAACTTATCTTAAATACCAACTATCACGGGGCTAAAACTTTCATCTCGCAATCTTTGCAACCTTATGCGATTTCTTGGGTTCAAACCTACCTAAGTTAGCTTACTCTCACGAAGTGAGAATTCTTGATGGAAATTCTCCAAGGGATAAAAATTAAAGTGGAAGTGTAACACCCTATTGGCGCGTGTAAATTTATATGCGAATTGTGCAAGTATACATGTTGAATCAAGTAATAAAGTGATAAGTGAGATCGTCTCCACAGGGATCAGATTAGGTATAGAAATGGTCAAGTTTTGATAATGATTACTGTTATGGTAAAATCGAGTTAAGTACGCAGTGATAATTTAAAATAATAAGTATGAGTGCAAAATGTATACTGACTAATATTAGAAAATGCTAAGGCAAAGCAAGAATAAAAATGCAATGACAATTACGAGAATAATCGAGCGAACAAATAAATAACGAAGAATGCTATGGCATAGATGCTGCGACAACGGATTGAAGGTCTACTATGTTGATTTGGAAGGTTCAGACTACTAAGAATCTGCCTTTACTTTTAGTAATGCCTCAACATAATTGCACTTAATCTACTGCTCAAAAGAGACCTAAAGTGACCTGCTTCTTTCGAGAGCAAGGTCTCAAGTTACCTGATAGGCCTTATCACGGTACCCTGCACTATTTTGTCTTCATTTTATACAAACGCTACTCTATGTCTAGAGTCTACTGTGAGTATTCGGTTGAATACTTGTATCATTCAATTTTGGTCCAACTAATCCAACCTTTTCAAAATTTGATTCAGTTGATGGGCATGCACATTCATCTATGTCTAAAGAATATACACATACATTTAGAAAATAAAAACAATTGAATGAAACAATAGATTAAATAAAATACATGCTTCAACCATTACAGAAAATAAAAGTTCTCATCATGTAATCCTAACCCTATGAGATTTAGCTCATGGATTGTCGATTAAAATTCAAGTTTGAAATAACATCCAACATCGTTTTGATCAAATTAGTTCACGGAAGAACAAATTAAGAAATAAAGTAAGAACTTGGGAAGATGGCTATCGCCAAATCAATTTGCAATCCAGCAGCACAGTGTCCTGTAGTGGTTGAGAGGGACTATTTTCGAGTTCTTTTTTCTCGTCTCTACGCAGCCACTAGCCTCTATTGTTGCCTTCAGCACTCTCTTCCCTTCTTTAGGGTTTCGTCTTTTGGATTTTTATAAGCATTTCGTCCTAGGGTAACTCCAACAGCCCACAATATCCTCTCCTCCTTTTTAGGCAGATATTTCTGGTACAAGTAGAGTTGGGCTGAGACTGGTATGTGTTGAATGTTGACTCGGTCATCCTTCTGAATTGCCACGACATTCAAGGTGGCAAACTATCCAACCTTTTGCCCTAGAAAACATTTAATCCTTTATTTCTTTCTCCCCAGCCTACACATGTCAAACCACTAAACACAACCCTTCCAGCAATTAAAAGTATCTAACATGTAAACATAGTCTAAGCTCCTAATGGAAATGATAAAAATACTAAATAAATGTCCTAAAAACTAAGTGTACCTAAGTACAAACACTTAACTAGGTCTAAAGGCATGAAATATAAATCTTTTCAAGAGTTATTAGACCCTCAAACCTGAGTTATTGCTTGTCCTCAAGCAAAATGTGCATGAATGCGTGTATGTAGTAGTATTTCCAGTGCATGTATCCATGTTGTACTGTCCTTCTATTTGAAGACCAATGTATACATCAATTCTCAGCCATCTTCTCTCGTTAAAAACCTATTCGAGTTTCAAAGGTTTGATTTGACAAAGGTAGTTGTAACGCCCCAAATTTTGGGCCTAGGAGAAATAGGTTATGAAATAAGGGAACAGTTAGGAGACTGCACATAGGTATTTAGTTGTGCAAGAAAATGGCACAATTGATTGCTTGCCTTAATGGTTAAGTGAGTTTGGAGTGTTTGTGAATGTTTGGGAAGTCTTGGGTTCAAACCTAGGCTTTAGCAAAATTTTAGTTTTTCCTCTTAAATAAACCTTGACTCTGGACTGTAGGCCTTATAAACAAACGTGGTAGATTTATGTCACAAAAGAACTGGTAGTCCAGTGGTAAGTGGCGTGTTGAAGGCTGCAAGGAATCTCGAGTTCGAATCCCATGGAATGCAAAGGGATATTGATAAACCGTAATAGTAACATATTTTAATCCCATATTTAGCATGCTTTTGGATGATTTATCCCTTGAATTATGGAATTTGGTGCTCTTAATCCTTTAATTTCATGTTTTATACCCAGGATAGCATAGGAGGATGAAAAGAACAGAAAACGGGCTTAAAACGGGCCAAATAGGCTAAAGTGAGAAATCGACACGGCCTGGGGTTTCACCACACGGTCGTGCATCCTTAGCAGGCTCGACCACGGCCTACAACTTGACTTACACGGGCGTGTGCCATGGGCGTGTCCCTGCAGTGGAAAAGAAGAATTTTATTTGGATTAGGGTACTTAGAGGCAAAGAAACACATTCCAAAAGCCTATATAAACACCCTAAAGGCCAACCTTTAGCGGGGCGTCCAACTAGGCCAAGGAGCCAAGCCGGAGAGGTCAGAATCGTGGGATTTACTCGAAGAAAGCCAGTCGATTCATCTCAAGAAGCCAGAGTCATACTCAAGACGGAAGATCTTCTCTTCAATTCCTTCAAGGGGTTTTAGGGTTTTTCTTATGTTTTGTTTTATCTTTTCTTCTGAGATGTATATTTTTATGATTATGAACTAAACCCTAAGATACCTGAGGGGGATGAAACCTAAGACGGATCTTGTTATTGTTTTCTGAACTATATGATAACTACTTGATTTGTTCTTAATTATGTGTTCTTAATTCTTGTTTTGATATTTCAGGATATTGATTCAAATATTGATGTGCTTAGGCAGTGGAGCAAAAGTCCCTGTCTAAGAGTAGATCTAGCATAATTAAGCGGAGTTGCTCGCGTGCCTAGAGATAGGGTGACGAAAATCTGCCGGATTAGGGTCAAACCTAATATGGGAGTCCATAGATCGAGTTAATGCAATTCTAGGGGTTTTAATTAGAAAGAGATTTCAATTAATCAACCTAGGGTTAGATGTTAGTAGCCTCGACGGAGGTATTAATATACATTAGGGAATCCTACGGATCAAGTCAAGTGAATAAATTGTGCAGTTCGAGTTAGATAACAAGTGAAGTCTAGGTGGATTCTTCCTTGGGTATTGTCTTAATCAATTGGTTTTTCCCACAAGTATTTCCCCAATTCATTCCCTTCGTCTTAGCATCTTTAGCTTAGTAGTTAGTTAATTTTATGTTAAACAATAATTCACTTCAATTCTTAGGCTAAATAATAGAAAGAAAGTTAGTATTAGTACTTTTGGTTCCCTTGGGTTCGACAATCCGGTATTGCCGCTAAACTATACTACTGTTCGATAGGTGCGCTTTCCTCAATCGTTGTCATAGTTAGTTTCTAGGCTAGATCATTCATTATATAAATTTTTAAGACTCTGACACACGATCAAAGTTTTTGGCGCCGTTGCCGGGGAACCAAAATATTAAGAACGCTTAATTTTTATTACTTTAGCCATTTTTATTTTTACAATTTACTTTTATTGTGTTTTTAACTTTGCTAATTTTTCTTCTTTTATTTTTGTTCCTAGCAGGTACCTCTTGTTTATGACTAGAAGGAACCCGATAGGACCCTTAATTTACGACAGTGATATTGAAGGAACCGTTTGCAGAAATCGTTGAGAAATAAGACGAAGCTTAACTTACATAGAAGAAGAGCAAGAAGACGAGAACAATACTACCGAAGAGATGGCTGAGAATAATCTGCTACCCCCAGAGGTGGCCGAAAATCATGCTCCTCGTACTATGTATGATTATGCTAAGCCTAGTTTAGTTGGTACTAAATCAAGTATTGTTAGACCTACTATTGCTGCAAATAATTTTGAACTGAAACCTAACACAATTCAAATGATACAGTAATTTGTTTAGTTTGATGGTTTGCAGGATGAAGATCCAAACAATCACTTGGTGAATTTCCTAGAATTTTGCGATACTTTCAAAATAAATGGTGTTTCTGATGATGCCATTCGTCTTCGGTTATTTCCCTTTTCCTTGAGGAATAAAGCCAAACAATGGTTGAATTTTCTTCCACGAGGATCAATCACTACATGGGAGCAAATGACCAAAAATTTTTATTAAAATATTTTCCGCCGGCTAAAACGGCTAAGTTAAGGAATGATATCTCTTCTTTTGTGCAGATGGATTTAGAGACACTTTATGATGCATGGGAGAGATACAAAGATCTATTGAGAAGGTGCCCACACCATGGATTACACTTGTGGCTACAAGTCCAAACCTTTTATAATGGTGTGAACCCCTCAACCAGGCAGTTGATTGATTCAGCCGCCGGCGGAACCTTGAATAACAAAACACCTGAGGCTGCCTACGAGTTTATAGAAGAGATGTCACTAAATAACTACCAGTGGCAAGTTACAAGGACAAAGCCAACAAAAGCAGCAGGAGTTTTCAACCTCGACGCAGTAACCATGCTATCCAATCAGGTAGAACACTTAAATAAAAAGATTGATGGTTTGTATAGTTCTTCGTAGGTACATCCAGTTATGCTGTAACACCCCTTACCCGTGTCCGACACCGAGACCAGATACGAGGCATTACCATGCTTAATCTTACTTAACACTTCGAAACGGGCTATAAAATTTCGTTTAAACCCATCACTTGCACATAATCGGCCTAAGAGGCCCCAAACATACCTCCGAGAGGTATCGAAACTATTCTGGGAGCTTTTACGAGCTCGAGAAATTTTCAACAAAACAGGGGCCACACGCCTGTGTTGGTCATGGGACACGCCCGTGTGCCCCTAAGACATGTCCGTGTCATTCACCCGTGGTCGATCCTGACCAACTTCACATGGCCTAGACACGCTCGTGTCTTCCACCCGTGGTCGATTTAAATTCCACAATTAATGTGTAGACTTCACACGGCCTAGGCATACGCCCGTGTCCCTAGCCCGTGGAGCGTACTGACTTGCAAACCTAGCATGCAAGGGGACACACGGTCGATTCACACGCCCATAGGGCTGACCGTGTGTCACACACGGCATAGACACACGCCCGTGTGTCTATTTATGTGGACAATTAGATGGCTATCTACCAAGCCTTTTGCCACCCTACATTGCACACATGCAACACCAATCCATTTCAACACAATTCATAACCCAAAGGCATATCCAAGTACTCAATATAACTCTTGAATTAAAGACATTTAATTCATACAATGAATTCTTCATCCCAAACACAAGGGAGAACTATTTCCAATACAATTACAATATACTTAAGCCATCATCTATGGCTATTCACAACCAAAACATAACTCACTTACGCCAACACATTTGGCTATATTAACTATGACTTAGTCAACTTTAAAAGAGGTCCCTATACATGCCATGACTCAAAAGAACTTGAAACATCATACCAAGCTTCTACTCGATAGTGTGAAAACATCTCCAGCGGCCTCCAACCCAAGCTAGTTAAAAACCTATAAGAGATGGGAAAAGAAAAGGAGTAAGCAATAATGCTTAGTAAGTTCATCTGCATATAACTGAAAAATACCGATATTCATTGAATATATACAACCGCAAGGTATTATAATGAGTTTTTCTCATAAACTCATGGTTACTTACTCAACTATTCTTGAAGCTCACTCATTCTATCTCTTACCACATTCTTACTATGCCTCAAGCCAACTGCTCGTGTTAATTAGCATACATTCCTGCACTGGTCACCACATGATCACGTAGAACAACACATCCAGCATTTTCAATAGCCACTCATACTACTAAACTCTCGGTGGTTTCGCACTTAGCCCTCCATTGATCTCTAGTAGGGTGGTATCGCACATAGCCCACCAATCATTATACATTCATGGATAGTTATCCACATGTATTTCTCTATTTCAAATGTTCATCAGAGAACATCCTCACACACTATTATTCTTACTTAATTTTCTACGATACTCGTTCGCATTCACACAATGCATCAATAAATCTATCTCATGCAACTAAGGTGCATTGATTACACATAACCCACTAGGAGTTCATCATATACTAAATTCATCTCAATTTCTAACACACACTTGTGTTTCTCGTGGTGCAACCACATACTTTCTCATTTTCGACATACCCGTTGAATCACTCAAATTGTTAAATAACACTTTTGAGTTTCATACACCTAATGTCACACTGACACCATACCCCGATAGGGTCTTACATGCATTAACATATCGATGCCATGTCCCCGACATGGTCTTATACGAATTCTCACACCGAGGCCATATTCCAATATGGTCTTACACGGGACCTTAACTATCATCATATCATGCTATATACATTTCCCATTGCTCTTAGATTCAATTCTCTCGACGTCTCATCAAAAGATATTTCATACATTTATAGAGTAAATATACATTCCATACAACATTGGAATATCAAATTAACTCATACGTAATTACAACATTTGCATATGAACTTACCTCGATGTCAAAAGGGTCGAAAGGGACTTTTTGCCCATATTTCTCTTTTCACCCGTTCTAGGTCCGAATCTCGTTTTCTTTGATCTAGATCAATGGAATTTACTCATTTAATCACTTATAAATCATAATACACCGTAATACACTTAGGCAAAAATGACTAATTTGCCCTTATACTTTGGCAATAGTACGATTTTTCCCCTAGGCTCGTAAATAAATTTTCATCACAATATCTTATTAAACAAGCCTAGCTGAACATTTCATCCTCTTACAACTATCCACAATTCCAACTATTTCATGCCATAATGAACAAATTACAACCTTTGCATTTTAGTCCCAAAAAGGTGTTTTCACAACATCACCTTTCACAAAAGTTATTTATCATCATCCTATTATTCATTTTCTTCCATAAAAACTCATCAAGCAACATAAACTCTATCATGGTAAGTCCCTAGCTGCTGAAATTTCAAGCCTTCAAAGCCCTCCCATGGTTGATATTTTCAGGTGGAGAAGAAGACCAAATAAAAAGATGATAACTTTTGCTTATATCATCTTATTTTATTCATTTTCTCCAACTAATATCACCAACTTTTAATCATAATAAATGCACTTGTCCCCTATGCATCCTATGGCCGACCAACTCACTTAACAAGGCCAAATTGCACATTTGGGACCTCCAATGTATAATTCATAGCTATTTGGCACCTTTAGCAAATAAAATAGAACTTTTGCACTTAATGCGATTTAGTCCTTTTTCGCGATTAAGCAAGAAAGCGCTAAAATTAAAGCACTAATATTTTCATGCATCCTTATAAACATGTTATAACACATAACATAACATGAAAATAATTTCTCTAACCTCGAATTAGTGATTCTGAGATCACTGTTCTGACTAGCCCCTAAATCGGGCTGTTACATATGCAGTGTGATACGAATGGAGGGTCGAACAATACGGAATATCCACCCTACAACCCGGGCGTAGAAAGCGAGCAGATGAACTATAAGGGTAATAATTTTAGATCTCAAAATAACCCCTATAGTAACAATTATAATCCAGGTTGGAGGAACCACCCCAATTTTTCATGGGGAGGTCAAGGAAATCAGAGACATCAACCCCCTCCAAACTTCCAACAACAGCCCTACCCACAGGAAAAGAAGCCGAACCTCGAGGAGATGTTAAAAAAATTCATAGCGGTGTCAGAAACACGTTTCCAAAACACCAAAACAACACTTAAAAATCAACAAGCATCGATTCAAGAGATCAAGAATCAGGTAGGTCAACTTACCAAGATCATGTCGAAAGCGACCACAAGGTAGATTGCCAAGCAACACGAAACTAACCCAAAGGAGCAACTTCAAGCCATAACCGCTCATGATAGTAAAGGGTTAGATGAACCCAAATTAAGGCAAGAGGATGTGGTAGAGGAAGGTAAGGTCGAGGTAAGTCATGATAAATCAAAACCGGTAATCAAAGAGTACCAACCTCGCATACCATATCCCGAAGCAATGAAGAAAGATAACACAGAGGAACAGTTCGGTAAGTTTCTTAAACTTTTAAAGAAATTACATATTAAATTACCGTTTCTCGAAGCTCTTTCGTAGATGCCAGATTCAAGGAAATTTTTAAAAGAACTTCTGACAAACAAACGGAGGTTAGACGAGGCATCGCATGTGGAGCTAAACGCAATATGCTCAGCAATTCTACAAAATAAACTACCACGAAAATTAAAAGATCCAGAGAGTTTTACAATTCCATGTTTAATTTGTAGTTTATCTACTGATAACGCTTTAGCTGATTTAGGGGCAAGCATAAATGTTATGCCTTATAAAATGTTTAAACAACTAGGTCTAGGGAAACCCAAACAAACTAGGATGAGCATTCAATTAGCTGATAAGACTATTCGAATTCCTAGGGGTATAATCGAAGATGTTCTCGTAAAGATTGATAAACTCGTATTCCCAGTAGACTTTGTAGTTTTAGACATGGATGAGGACAATAATATCCCCTTAATTTTAGGAAGACCCTTTTTAGCAACTGCCAGGACTAAAATTGATGTTGGTACAGTAGAACTCATACTCCGTGTAGGTGACGAATCAATCAGTCTTTAGGCTCTTGACTCGACCAGGACATCAAGTGATAGAGGTGAGAAAGTAAATTCAATTGATAACCAATTAGTTAAACCTTCTTTTCAGAAGCACCACGGAACAACACAAGCGAGGCCGGATCCTATATCTCATGCCAACAAAGAAATAACCCATGAGGAACGAATGCTTCAGATCGATGAACTAGATGAGTGGAAGACACATTTCAAGGAAAAACTAGGGATACACGAAGCAGAACCAAAGCCACTCTATGGGACAGACAAATTCAAAATCGGAGATCAGGTATTGTTAGATAAAGCGGACCCTCGAATATCTCCTCCTGACCCGAATACAAACAAAGAAATCCCTTTTAGGGTAATCAATGTCTTCCCATACGGAACAGTCGAGGTAAGTAATCCTACATTTGGCACTTTTAAAATAAACGCTACTCGACTTGAACTATATAGTAATAATAGGACAGATTGCATGAGGAAGGATGTTCAACTCTTCAAACCACCCTGATTATACGAATGAGAGGTAAGTCTAGCTTAAGACTTTAAACGAGCGCTTCTCGGGAGGCAACCCGAGCACTAACCCTAATAATTAAGTTTAGTTTTATTTCTTTTCTTTTATTTATATTTAGGCACAAATTTCCATACCACATGGCCTTGCACACGACCGTGGCCGTGGCTGTGTGGATACTACGGACTTCCGTACTGACATAGCAGAGGTAGTACGAGCCAATGACAAAAGATTTCCAGATCACGGATGACTATAAATTGCCACGACCGTGCGATATGGCCGTGGCCGACACTAAGGGAAGTCACACGGGTTCTGACTAAATACCACGGCCATGCGATACAGCTGTGGTCGATACTGTTTTATCAAACATGGGCGTGGTGACCACGAAATGGGCGTGGGAGAAACGAATGAAGCACAGCACGGCCGTGCGATACGGCCGTGTGACCCAACACGCCCATGGTACACAGGCGTGGGGATGTACCAGACATCAAAACTCTATTTAAACCACCCCTCCCTCTTCTCAACTACTCCCCATTCCCCTTCTTCCATACATTTTCAGACCCCTCTTCCATATTCTCCTTCCTTGGCCCTTTTCCAAACTCTAGATGTACACCATATCCATGTCGAAGAAGCAAAAGGATCCTAGCACAGTCTCCCTTTGCGAGACCGACTTACATAAGTTCATGTCGGCCGCTTCATTAACTCGACAAGCCGAGGACATTTGAGGCCACTTAGTTTTTATTTTTCTTTTCTCTTCTCCTTTATTTTCCTTATCTTAACTTCTCTTCCACTAAATTTAGTGTATCTTATTTTAGTTTCTTGTTTTTAAGTTCTTCAGGCTGCTTGGGAATCACACACCACGGCCTTAGAAATCACACCTACCTCGCCAACCATCTAACGATAAGGACTTTTCAGTCCATTAATCTTTTCTTTTAATTTTATTTTACTTTCTATTTTCTTTCTCTTTATCTTTCTTGTCTTTAAATACATAATTAGTTTATTTTAAATATGTCTTACTATTTCCTGGCTATTTCTTCACGGGCTACCCAATTTCTTCATCTAGCGCAGTAATAGTGGCACCACCATACCACCACCAGAGACCTCCTCCAACTTATCTTTCACCTCCGAATCAAGTTTCCACACCTCCAACTCAAGGAATCCATCCGAAATTCAGGAAGTTTCATCTCTCCCTATCTTTTATGAATTCCTATCTATCTTTGTACATTGAGGGCAATGTACATCTTAAGTGTGGGGGGGTGAATCTTAAAAGTGCCTAACTTTTTGTATTATTCTCAAATTCCTGAATCATGTCTTGTTCTTAAGTAAAATTTCTCATATCACTATTAGAATAAAATTCCTCTGATTCATGATTTTCATTGATATGCTTTGGATTAAGTCATAGTTAATTGTGCAGTGATGATTTAAACTTTAGGAGACTAGAGAATCAAGCATGATAAGTCCATTTTTCAGAAGTAAAAATTTTGTTAGGTTGTCTACTCGAATCTAATTATTACTTTGAAGTTTGAAATTTACAAGGTTGATATCAAAAAGCCCATAATTTTTGTGAGATTTTGAGCCTTTTAAATTATACATTCCTTTTCATGCTCACTTTATTGATTATGAGTGTGTCAACATTTATTTTTTATTCTAGAACTTGCTTCGATTATACATGTCGAGACCACACCTTTGATTTGATTTACTAAGATGATAAAGGCACCTATGTAACACCCCAAACCCGGCCCATGTGGTATGACTGGATCTGGCATGTCACATGAAGAAAACGTATAAAGAACATGTGATTCTTACTAAAATAGGCCTTATTTGGTCATGGTCAAGAAAACAAGTTTGGTTATGAATATTTGATAAAACACTACCAATTTCGAGAGGTTGATTGATAAATCAAAAATCGAACTAGTGAACTTTAAAACCGTGACTTTTGAGAAATGACGTTGATAATTTGAAATAGAATCCGAGTTAAATTATTAATGCATATTCATTATGAAAACCATTTGTTAATCAATTTTGGAAACCGTTATTTATGATTTTAGAAAAATCCCCATTTTAAAACAATTCAAGCAAGATAATAAGTACGACTAAACATAAAGCAAAATAAAAATATTCCAGAGGCCTTATTACAACTTAAAACCCAAATAGTAAAAATAGTGAAATAAAGCGGGAAAGTAGTTTACTAATATTTGAAAATATTATTTCCAAAGTATGGCCTCCACCGAGTCATCCATGGGCCCAAGTCCTCATTACGGAGCATTACCTGCAAGGGTTAAGAAAGAAGGGGGGTGAGTCACAAGAACTCAGTGTATAATCCCCTTACCATCATCTGCTGGGCCTGAACCCGCATAGTAATAATTAAAATGTAGTATATGTATGCAACCCAACCCATCCATCCATCACACCCCCGACCAGCCAATCACACCTGTGGGGATCAAGTCAACCCACCCCGCCGCTCACACCAAAATTTGTAGTCAAACTGCTATCATATAATATTTTTGTGGTCAAGCCACCGAAATCACATTTAAGCACAATAATATACAAATTGTGGCAATGCCACCAGGCTACATTGCTCTCCATACAATTTTCCCATCCCATGCAATATGTAAAAATGCTACGTACATCATAAACATCCACATATAAATATCAACCATTAATCAAGTAATTTATTAAGGTGAACCGACCCATTATAGTTCTTTGGAAATTCGGCCCACTAAGGCATTCTAGCAAATCGGTCCGTAGGGGCATTTTGGTAAATTGGCCCATAGGGGCATTTTGGTAAATCGGCCCCTAGAGGCATTTTCGTAATCTAGCAATTTAATACCGATTTTGAAAGATCTTTAGAAATAATATTAATTTAAGCAAGTTACTCGATTTATGCCATATTACGATTTTTAACTCTATAAATAATAACGGTCTACTTTTCCAACATAATATCGAATCTCGAATCTACGGATTTCGGTGTGAGATTACACACCTGATTATGGTGAGGACTAACCTTCTTGATCGTCGGCACCTAAATCACCATTACACTCGATTAACCAACAAACAAGATTTTATTAATCCAAAACTAAATCAGACAATCTAAAATGCTTACCCTTAGTATCGTGAACGACCACGATTTGCCTATTCTCACCGGATGATGGTCCATAACCCGGTGGAAAAATCCCGAACCACCGATACTGCCCTACGCTTGAACTTAGGAGTAGGAATCGCAAATCCACTCCCTTTTTGCTCTTCTATCGATTTTCTTTTCAAATCGCTACCACTTGCCTCCATTGGAAAAGTCTTAGTCAGAACGATATTACGATGAAAGAAAACGATTGTCTAAGGAAAAGGTTTCGACTTACCACTACTTTCGAAGGGTCAACGAGTAGATAAGAACGAACGATCTGGTCCCTATAATAATCGATTAGTCAAACTTTCAATCCAATTAACACAATAACCGAGTAGTGATATCGAATGGACTATGATGAGACTCCTTACCTTAATCGATGATGAACCCGATTCCTACCGATTGGACTTATGACTAGAGATGAAACGGCAATGATGTGGTATTCGGCCACCCACTATAACACTACGAAAAAGAATTGATCACAATATGAGAGTGTAGGAGAGAGTGATGTTTCAATTTAGAAACAAAGTAGAACAACCGAATAGTGATGGACACACATTCGGCTAGGAAGAAAAGAAAATGGAAGAAGTAGAAATGATACCCTTACCCGATTCAACCAAGGAGAAATGTCCAACACGCAAGAATAGAGAAGAGAGAAGATGTTAAAGATTCGGCTATTGAAGAGAAAAGGGCAAGGAAGATTCGGCCAATCAAAGTTGTGTCGATTTAAGAGAAAAGGAGAATGGTTGAGAAAATGGTAAAAAAAAAAAGAAAAGAAGTGATGGACAAAGGAGTATTAGAGAGGTGCGGCTATTACCAAAAGAAAATGAACCAAAATGGATTGAGTGTTTTGGTCATTTTGTGTTTCGGCAACAAAGGAAAAAGATTGGAAAAAAAATGCACAAAAATGTTAAAAGAAAACCAACCTTTCATGCACAATCTTGCAAATAAGCTATAGGAATTTTGGCTCTCTCTTCCCCCTAACAAAACCGTGTGCCCATAACACCCAAAAGATGATGGTTGACCAAAAATATTATTTCCCAAACAACTTCCACAAAATCGGCCAACATGTCCCCTCCCTTACCTTTTTCCTTTATGTCTTTCCTTATTCTTCCCTTGTTTCTCTCTTTACTCTTCTCCCTTGTGTTTTTTCCTTCAATAAAAAGTCTTCCTTACCATCTTTGATGCCATGGCCGACACTTACCATATAGCACAAAAAAAATAAAATTAATCCAAAATATTTGCACTAGGTGGGATTCAAACCCAAGTTCTCCCCTCTGCCATTTCATGCCACAACCACCTTGCCAATGCTCCATTTGTGCTAGCAAAATTACATACTTAATTCCTTAAGCCTTGATGCCACTTACCTTCTCTCCTTAAAGTGCTTAAACACAAAAATTTTGCTAAGGCCCAACTCAATCCCAAGTCTTCTTAGGGCCCCTAAACATACACAATTAACACTATTGACTAGCCTATCGCATGGTATAATGTAAAACATAAATTCCCGAATTTCAGGATGTTACAATTCTACCCCTCTTAAAGAAATTTCGGCCTCGAAATTTACCTGATTAGACGAGATGAAGATATTGCTGCCGGATCGTGTCCTCTGGCTCCCATGTAGCTTCCTCTGACCTGTGATTACGCCATAATACTTTGACCAACGGAACTGACTTCTTTCTCAGCACCTTAATATCCCGATCAAAAATCTGCACTGGCTCTTCTTCAAAAGACAAGTCAGGTCTTATCTCAACTTCTTTCACTGGCACAACATGAGACGAATCCGAACGATAACGCCTTAACATCGAGACATAGAATACACTATGTATCTGACCTAACTCCGAAGGTAACTCAAGCTGATAAGCCACTGGCCCAACACGCTTTAATACATGGTAAGGTCTGATGAACCTAGGGCTCAACTTGCCTTTCCGCCCAAATCTTAAGATCTTCTTCCAAGGTGAGACCTTCAAAAGACACATAACCCACAAAGAACTCTATCTCCTTCCGCTTGGATCCGCGTATGATTTTTATCATCCAAGCTTCTTTTAACCGTGCCCAAATTACCTTAACTTTTTCCTCCGTCTCCGAGATTAACTCTGGACCCAATAATCGCCGCTCCCCAACTCGGTCCAACAAGTAGGAGTACGACACCTCACGACCATACAACGCCTCGTAGGGTGCCATCCGGATCTTTGGATTGATAGTTTGTTGTTGTATGAAAACTCACCAACGGTAGAAAATCTTCCCAACTACCCACAAAGTCGATCACACAGCCTCTTAACATGTCTTCTAGAATCTGGATTACTCTCTCCGACTGACCATCAGTCTGCGGATGAAACACCATGCTGAAATTTAGCCTTGTACCCAAAGCTTCATGTAGAGCCTTCCAGAACCGTGATGTAAACCTAGGATCTCTGTCCGATATAATCGACACTGGTACCCCATGCAACCTCACGACTTCTGCTATATACAACTTGGCCAACTTCTACAACGAATAATCCATACGAACAGATAGGAAATGGGCCGACTTCGTTAACCGATCCACTATAACCCATACTGAATCTTTCTTAGTAGGCGTTAAGGGTAACCCACTAACAAAATCCATCGTTATCCTTTCCCATTTCCATAGTGGAATTTTCACCGGTTGCAATAACCCTGAAGGCAGTTGATGTTCCTCCTTCACCTGCTGACATGTCAAGCACTTGCTCACGAAGTCAGTAACCTCCCGTTTCAACCCTGGCCACCAATACTGCTCACGGAGGTCTCGGTACATCTTATTTCCTCCGGGGTGCATCGCATATGGGCTACTATGCGCCTCACGCAGAATCATTTGTCTTAATTCTGAATCCCTAGGCATATAAACTCTTCCACGGAAACACAATACTCCATCACTATTCAATCCATAATCCCCTATCTCACCACCTTCCACTTGCTGAAGCCGAGAACTCAACCTTTCATCTGACAACTGCTTTTCCTTAATTTGGCTTACCCATGTCGGCTTCACTTGAAGTTTGGCTAACAGACTACCATCTTCATAAAGGCTGAGATGAACAAACATCGCTCTCAAATCCGATATCACCTTACGAGTCAACGCATCTGCCACTGTGTTAGCTTTACCTGGGTGATACTCGATTGAGAAGTCATAATCCTTCAATAATTCTATCCACCTCCGCTGTCTTAAGTTCAACTCCTTTTGGGTAAGGAGGTACTTCAGACTCTTATGGTCTGTATAGATAATCGACTTCTCCCCGTACAGATAGTGTCTCCAAATCTTCAGAGCAAACACCACTGCAGCTAACTCTAAATCATGAGTGAAATAGTTTACCTCATGCGGCCTTAATTGACGAGATGCATAAGCTACCACTTTTCCCCCTTGCATCAACACACTTCCTAAGCCCGTGTGTGACGCATCACAATACATAATAAACTCTTTACCACCTCAGGTTGAATCAATACTGGCGTTACTGTCAGAATCTTTTTCAGTTTCTCAAAGCTCTCTTGCTACTTATCTGACCACACAAACGGTACTCCTTTACGCAACAACTTAGTTAGGGGTGCAACAATCAACGAAAACCCCTCAACGAATCGCTTGTAATACCCAGCCAAACCTAGAAAACTCCAAATTTCTCGCCACGACTTCTGTGGCTTCCAATCCAACACGACCTCGACCTTTCGGGATCAACTCTAATTCCTTCCTACAGACACAACATGCCCCAAAAAGGTCACCTCCTTCAACCAAAATTCACACTTACTGAATTTGGCATACAGCTGCTTCTCCCTCAAAATCTGCAATACTACCCGTAGATGCGAATCATGCTCTTCTTCAATATTTGAGTACACCAGGATGTCATCTATGAACACAACCACAAATCAATCTAGGTAAGGTTGGAAGACTCGGTTCATCATGTCCATAAATGCATTTGGTGCATTAGTCAATCCGAACGGCATCACTAAGAACTCGTAATGCCCATATCGGGTTCGGAATGCAGTCTTGTGAATATCCGCCTCCTTGACCCTAAGCTGGTGATACCCCGATCTCAAGTCTATCTTCGAGAAAAGCGAAGCTCCTCGCGGTGATCGAGCGAATCATCGATCTTCGATATTGGATACTTGTTCTTGATCGTCAACTTATTCAATTGTCTATAATCGATGCACATACGCATCGACCCATCCTTTTTCTTAACGAACAAAATCGGCGCTCCCCACGGTGACACACTTGGTCGAATAAATCCACGATCCAACAACTCCGGATCTCGAGCTTTAAGTTCCACAAGCTCCTTCCCGGTGCCATTCGGTGAAGGAGCAATGGACACCGGAGCCGTTCCTGGCAACAGCTCAATACCAAATTCTACCTCCCGATCTGGAGGCAATCTTAGAAGCTCCTCGGGAAAGACGTCTGAAAACTTTTTCACCGTTCTAACATTCTCTACCAACGACTCTTTGACATCCAAAGCACTGATAAAGGCTAAGAACGCTCCACACCCTTTTCGCACCAACTTTTCGCCTTTAAAGCGGATACCACATTAGATAGATAATCTCTTCTTTCACCTATCATCATCATTTCCTTATCCTCTGAAGTTCTTAGTACCATCTGCTTTGCAGCACAGTCCAAGTTTGCACGATGCTTAACCAGCCAATCCATGCCCAATATAAGATCGAACTTCCCGAACGACAGTTCCATCAAATCCGCCAGAAATACTTCCCCCTGAACCTCTAAGGGCACATCCCTAAACAACTTATTTACTACCACCGACTATCCTAAAGGGCTAATTACAGTTGTTTCTCTAGCAGTAATCTCAGATTTAATATTCAGAGTTCCAGACACAGCACATGCAACATACGAATGGGTGGATCCAATGTCTATCAAAGCGGTAATAGGTACATCAGATATGAAAAATGTACCGGTTATGATGTCCGGTGCATCGCCATCCTCTCGACGCCTGACCGCATAGACCAACCCTGGCTGTCTCGCCTCCGTGTTACCCCTGTTACCGGTACCTCTACCCGGTGCACCTTGACCTCGTCCTACACCATTACCACCTTGACCTAGCCCACGGCCTCTCGGCGGCTGCTGAGCGCCTCTAGTTGACTGCGCAAATCTATTATGAACTGCCTGAGTTTGATCCGACTTTCGAGGGTAATCCTTAAACCGATGGTCCTTGGATCCACATCTCAAACAACCACCGCTTCTCTTCCAAAGATTCACCCGAGTGAAGTTTCCCACAATCCACGCAAGGTCATGAATCGATTGGTAGTAGCCAGCACCCACTCGAATCGCCCCTCATTCCCGGGCCTTTTACGAAATCCTCTAGCGGGACTCAATACCCAGTCTCTCTTGTTCCTGCCTTATCCTTGTCTCGATTTTGCCATTCCGAATGCTTTACTTCTTCAGCAATCTTAGCTTTTTCCACCAGTGTGGAAAAATTCCTTTCCTTCAGTGGGGCTATCAGTACCCGTAACTCATCACGCAATCCATCCTCAAAACGCACACAGCGTTCATGATCAGTCGGCTCTATACCCCGGGCATACCGACTCAAATGCAGAAACTCCGCCTCGTAAGCTGCCACAGACCTACCTCCTTGTACTAGATTCAGGAATTCCTTCCTTCTGGCATCCACATAACTAGCCCCCGACATATTTTCCCCGGAATGTTTGTCTTAAAGAAATCCCGTAATACGATCAGCCTGAGTGCCTTCCCGAAGAGTGAGCCACCACTGATACGCCTCGTCTCTCAGTAATGACACAGCCCCTTTCAGTTTGTCCTTAGGGGTGCAATCCAGATCGTCTATAATCCGCTCTACCGCCTCAAGCCAATACTCTGCTACACCAGGGGCTACACCCGAAATACCTATGAAGACTTTAGCCCTATTCGATCTGAGTCACTCCGATATCGACCCACGAGCTGTCGACCTAGTTCTTGCCCCAGCAACCCTTTCCAGTACCCGCAACATCGCTTGGGACAGAGCGTCGTCCTATCTCATTCGATCATGTGACCCAGCTTCAGTCACAGGTGACGCAGGTGCTTCCATTTCCGGCATATGTCCCGATGCCTCAGATACAACTCTAGCACCTCGGCCTCTACCACGACCACGTCTACCGCGTCCACGTCCTCTAGCGCTCATGTTTGCTAAGTCGATTTAATCTGATTAAGAGTCTTATGAATCAATATGCTTATTCAGTGTTTATTAAACAATATTTTATGGAGTATGAGAAGTAAAGTTGTTTTTGCAAAACATATCCTAAAGTCTCAATCTCTATGGTTTCAGCTCCTAAAGCTAAAAGTTCTAGAGTATCTCTATTTTATGAAGTTTTCTTACTACAATCATACTACAATAATCATAAAATGAAAACAAAACTTACTGACTTGGTGCTGAAGACCCGTGGTGCCATACTTCCTTTAAAACATGTATTTATAAATCGAATTTCAAGCAGTTTTAGAAAACATTTTTGAACCCAAACCACAACCGAGTTTTGTAACTGGCTCTGATACCATAGAATGTAACACTCCAAACCTGGCCCATGCGGTATGACCTGATCTGGCATGTCACATGAAGAAAACGTATAAAGAACATGTGATTCTTACTAAAATAGGCATTATTTGGTCATGGTCAAGAAAACAAGTTTGGTTATGAATATTTGATAAAACACTACCAATTTTGAGAGGTTAATTGATAAATCTAAAATCGAACTAGTGAACTTTAAAACCGTGACTTTTGAGAAATGACGTTGATAATTTGAAATAGAATCCGAGTTAAATTATTAATGCATATTCATTATGAAAACCATTTGTTAATCAATTTTGGAAACCGTTATTTATGATTTTAGAAAAAATCTCCATTTTAAAACAATTCAAGCAAGATAATAAGTATGACTAAACATAAAGCAAAATAAAAATATTCCAGAGGCCTTATTACAACTTAAAACCCAAATAGTAAAAATAGTGAAATAAAGCGGGAAAGTAGTTTACTAATATTTGAAAATATTATTTCCAAAGTATGGCCTCCACCGAGTCATCCATGGGCCCAAGTCCTTATTACGGAGCATTACCTACAAGGGTTAAGAAAGAAGGGGTGAGTCACAAGAACTCAGTGTATAATCCCCTTACCGTCGTTCACTGGGCCTGAACCCGTATAGCATAATCTTGGGCCTAAGCCCATTTACATAGTAATAATTAAAATGTAGTATATGTATGCAACCCAACCCATCCATCCATCACACCCCCGACCAGCCAATCACACATGTGGGGATCAAGTCAACCCACCCCGCCGCTCACACCAAAATTTGCAGTCAAACTGCTATCATATGATATTTTTGTGGTCAAGCCACCGAAATCACATTTAAGCACAATAATATACAAATTGTGGCAATGCCACCAGGCTACACTGCTCTCCATACAATTTTCCCATCCCATGCAATATGTAAAAATGCTACGAACATCATAAACATCCACATATAAATATCAACCATTAATCAAGTAATTTATTAATGTGAACCGACCCATTAATGTGGTATTTGGCCACCCACTATAACACTACGAAAAAGAATTGATCACAATATGAGAGTGTAGGAGAGAGTGATGTTTCAATTTAGAAACAAAGTAGAACAACCGAATAGTGATGGACACACATTCGGCTAGGAAGAAAAGAAAATGGAAGAAGTAGAAATGAAACCCTTACCCGATTCAACCAAGGAGAAATGTCCAACACGCAAGAATGGAGAAGAGAGAAGATGTTAAAGATTCGGCTATTGAAGAGAAAAGGGCAAGGAAGATTCGGCCAATCAAAGTTGTGTCGATTTAAGAGAAAAGGAGAATGGTTGAGGAAATGGTAAAAAAAAAGAAAAGAAGTGATGGACAAAGGAGTATTAGAGAGGTTCGGCTATTACCAAAAGAAAATGAACCAAAATGGATTGAGTGTTTTGGTCATTTTGTGTTTTGGCAACAAAGGAAAAAGATTGGAAAAAAATGCACAAAAATGTTAAAAGAAGCCGGAGTCGTACTCAAGACGAAAGATCTTCTTTTCAATTCCTTCAGGGGGTTTTAGGATTTTTCTTATGTTTTGTTTTATCTTTTCTTCTGAGATGTATATTTTTCTGATTATGAACTAAACCCTCAGATACCTGAGGGGGATGAAACCTAAGACAGATCTTGTTATTGTTTTCTGAACTATATGATAAATACTTGATTTGTTCTTAATTATGTGTTCTTAATTCTTGTTTTGATATTTTAGGATATTGATTCAAGTATTGATGTGCTTAGGCAGTGGAGCAAAAGTCCCTGTCTAAGAGTAGATCTAGCATAGTTAAGCGGAGTTGCTCGTGCGCCTAGAGATAGGGTGATGAAAATCTACCGGATTAGGGTCAAACCTAATATGGGAGTCTATAGATCGAGTTAATGCAATTCTAGAGGTTTTAATTAGAAAGAGATTTCAATCAATCAACCTAGGGTTAGACGTTAGTAGCCTCGACGGAGGTATTAATATACATTAGGGAATCCTACGGATCAAGTTAAGTGAATAAATCGTTTGGTTCAGAGTTAGATAACAAGTGAAGTCTAGGTGGATTCTTCCTTAGGTATTGTCTTAATCAATTGGTCTTTCCCACAAGTATTTCCCCTATTTGTTCCCTTCGTCTTAGCTTCTTTAGCTTAGTAGTTAGTTAATTTTAGATTAAACAATAATTCACTTCAATTCTTAGGCTAAATAATAGAAAGAAAGTTAGTATTAGTACTTTTGGTTCCCTTGGGTTCGACAATCCGGTCTTGCCGCTAAACTATACTTCTGTTCGATAGGTGCGCTTTCCTCAATCGTTGTCATAGTTAGTTTCTAGGCTAGATCATTCATTATATAAATTTTTAAGACTCTGACCCACGATCAGATATTTATTTTATTTCTTTATGGTAAGAGAGGTGGAGTTTTAATGAAACTTCGCTAGATGAGGTTTGAATTGGTCAAAGAGGAGAGGATCAGGGGATGTGATTGGTAGTTGGGTGATTTGGAGGAGAATTAGGAGGAGGAAATCAAGGAATTCAAAACTTGGAGAGTTGTAGCCGATTGGGGAAGCTTGTGTATGCAAATTCGGCTAGGGGTCTCTTTGGTGTGCATTTTCGGTAATTTGAGAGCATTTTTGGGATATTATTGTTGTGCCAGTTTCGAGTTTTGGGTGTTGTGACAACTAGTCTGGGTTTTCCTGAGTGCCAAATTTTCCAGCTTTCTCCTCTTTTGCGATTTCGGGCTCTACCTTGGTGATCAAATTACTTTTGGGTATTTTTTTACTTTATTTCTTTAAGCCGAACCTTGTCTCTCTACTCTCGATCTTAATCCTTCATTTGGCCGAACCCTTGTCCCTCTTCTCTCACAATCAAAGTCGACTACACTATTATTCTTTCCCTCTTTATTCACCTTTCTTCTCCTCTCAATACCTCTCTTTTCCTTGGCCAAACTTAACATCTCTCTTCTTCTATTATTCTTATTTTGTTTCCTCTATTCTTTTACAAGTCAATTCTCCACCTCTCTTGTCCCTTGAACTCCATTTTTCACTCTTAAATACTAAGCCGACTACTCCTTGGTATTTTGGTTTCTGTTTTACAAGACTTCAGAGAAATTGGTTGGCATTTGTATGTTCCTTCTCTAGTTCGCTATTATTCCAGGTATTACCGAGGAGTGAAAGGTGCAAGTGTTCTCGAGTTGTCGAAACCCTGTCTCCCAAGATTTGATTAAGGTATTTTTGACACCTTATTTTTGGATATAGGCCAATTACTCTTAGATTCTGGAAGTGTTATGTATAAGGTTTTGGGCTACATTTTAATCGGTTCTATCTATCTATCTGTCGTGTGTGCAGTAAGCGCCAGGATACGTGTGGTTGATTCTAGCCACGATCTAAGTATATTTGGCCATAGTCCTTTCGGTCAAGGTAAGCAGGAGTATTGTTTGGGGATTAGATGACTATGAACACTGTTAAGTAAGAGACTAACTTAAGGTTGGAATGAATGTAGTTTGGTGCTCAAGAGTTTTTGCAAGTGTTCGCAAACAGGTGTGTACACACCCAGATCTGACTGTAACACGGTAAAAGCCGAAAAGTCAAAAATACGACGATTGAGGCCACATGGGCGTGCGAACACTCGTGTGGTAAACTGAGCCCACAATCATGAGTGATAGACTGTAGAGGCCACCATGAGCGTTCTCGTGCTCTTGGGTCGTTATGGGCCTCGTTGGGCTGAAATGGGCCGTGTGGGCCCAATGGGCTCGTGGGCCCCACACAGAATAAATCCATAATAAGTGGCAGATACTGGACTGGGCTATATCGTTCGCATAGCCGTGACTAAATTTGGGCTAAATGGGCCATACAAGCGTGTGGGCCCACTTGGGCCGAATATTGGACCTTGGGCCCATTTACATCATTTTGATCATATATGTTACCTGTGTCGCTCGAGGTGACTGTAGACCTTCGAAAAGGTCGTTAACTGCATCGAGACCCCAAAGTGGGTAAAATGAACAAAATACCCCTAACGGGTAAAATTACTATTTTACCCCTAATAGATGGAAATTACCATTTTACCCTTAGAGGTAAGTCGACTGATGAATGTATATTATTATATGACTGTACTGAGTAGAACATACTGCATACACGAGATGTTTATGACATGGCATACTGCATGGGGTTGGGATCTTTTGTTATGGGGAAGTGTCTATTCATCGGTGGCTTTGCCACAAATATCGTTCTTCGCGGCTTTCTTTGCGATATTGATCTTGGCGGCTCTGGCTGCGATATCGTCTTCGGTGGCTTGGCCACATATACTATTACCGCGCACTCTGCTTTGCATTATTATCTTGCGCGGCTATGCCGCAATATTGGTGTGTTAATTTGGTTGGGTCGATTTTATCCCCACATGGTGTGCTGGTTGGTACGGGTGGTGTGTTGGTTGGATTAGGGTGGGTTGCATATTTGCACCATACTGATGCTGTATTAGGCTTAGGCCCACATTGATTACTGTAATGGGCTAAGGCCCACACTTTGTCTTTATCTTGTATAGGGCTCAGTGCCTGGCCGCATTCTTGCATGATAAGGGATTACACACTGAGTTCTCGTAACTCACCCTTTCCTTTTAACTGTACAGGTAATCCCCAGCCTTAGATGATTTGGAGCTGCGAGGGACTCGGAGGTGGCCACACGTTTGCTAATATTCTATTTTAGACCTAGTTATTTTAATTTTTATATTGGGTTGATATTTATGTAATAAGGGCTCTGGTGATTTTAATTTCTTTTATTTGGGTTTAATTTCTTATTTTGAAACCGCCAAACTGATACAAATAAATTTTCAAAAATAATAACTATTTTAAAAGACAAACACACATTTTCAAACTTCAAAATGACATTCATTAGAGTAGCTTCCGCGGGTTTTTAACCAACTAAGAAACCAATGGTAACCAACATGGCAATCATTTTAATAAGTGATTTTGTTCAACTTAACAAGTTAACTTACCACATGTTTTTCCCAGGTAATAGAAGCTAAATGGGTTTTAAGTTAAAAATAGTTTTCTCTCAACAAGCCTGATTTCAAAAAATACTTCGATGTGACACGTCAGATTCGGTCGTAACGTCTAGGACGGGTTTGGGGTGTTACATTTAGTGGTATCAGAACCGAGTTACAAAACTCGGCTGTGGAATGGGTTTTGGAAAGTCTTTCTGAAAGTAGATTTTAAAGATTTGAAACGTTTTTGAAAGATGTACAAGTGTGGCACACCGAGTCCCCAGTGCCAAATCTGTAAGTTCTCTAATTCTGATTACTGTTATACTGTGAAACTCTAGATAGAGGAAACTAGGACCGTAGGAGACTGTAAACTGTAGTGAGACCTCGATCTATGAAAACAAACCCCTAATGACTATTTTTCATAATACATTTGTTAATAATTACCGAAATTATAATCTGATGCAAAAGAATTTTAAAACAGATAAAGCGTATATCAAAATGAGCACAAGATGTACTCGCGGAAGGGGTACACGGGGCCGCGGTAGAGGCTGAGGAAGTGCTCGGGCCGGATCATCAGCATCGGGCCATATACCTGCTGGGGAAGCACCAGCCTCACCAGTAACTGAGACGAGGTCTTATGATCGAGCAGCTGGGGATGATGCTCTATCCCAAGTGATGCTCCACGTTCTAGATAGGGTTACTGGAGCTAGTATTGGAACAGTGGGCCGAGGGTCAATTTTAGAGCGACTCCTGTCTAATGGAGCAGAAACTTTCAGGGGTATTTCTGGAGTAGCCCCAAATGTGGCGGAGTACTGGTTAGAGGCTACCGAATAGATAATGGACGACCTTGACTATACTACAGAGCAAAAATTAAAAATTGCAGTGTCCTTACTGCGAGATGAGGCCTACCAATGGTGGCTCACCGTGAGAGAGGGTACGCAGGCCTACTGAATGACATGGGATTTTTTTAAGGCGGCCTTCCAAGGGAAATATGTGGGCGCAAGTTATGTGGACGCCCGAAGAAGGGAATTTCTGAACCTAACCCAAGGGAATAAGACAGTGGCGAAATATGAGGCAGAGTTCTTGTGGTTGAGTCAGTATGCTCGAGGGATAGTAGCATCTGAGTATGAATGCTATGTGCGTTTTGAGGATGGCCTTCGAGACGAGTTAAGGGTATTGATAGCTCCGCAGAGGGAGCGAGATTTTGCTGCTCTTGTAGAAAAGGAAAAAATTGCTGAGGATGTGAAGCGCTCTGAGCGCCAGAACCGCAAGAAAGATATGGGCAGAGATAAGAGGGATTTTGGGCCCTCAGGTTCTTCTGAAAGGCCTATAAAGAAGGCCAGGTTTGATGGGCCAGTTCAGGCTGGAGTTCCTGTTGCTGTTGCTAGACCGCAACCTTGCACTGATTGTGGGAGATCTCACTAGGGTGAGTGCTGGAAGAGGATTGGGGTGTGCTTCAGATGCGGGTCCATGGATCATCAGGTTAAGAATTGTCCTCAGAGGCCTGTTCAGATGCAAGCTGCAGAACAGGGTAATGTACAGCCGCCGAGGGGTGGTTAGCAGCCACCTAAAGGCCGTGGAAATGGTGTGGGCCGTGGTCATGGAGCACCTCATACAGAGGCGAGGCAGCCAACTCTGGTGTATGTTGCATGTTGCCGAGAGGACGGAGATGCGCCAGATGTGAATACCGGTACGTTCTTTATCCATAATGTACTATATACCTATTTTGGAACTAGAGTGCGCAGCAGGAGCGTGGCGGTGTAGTCTATATATGTGACCATTCTGATAGTTGGAAATTTCGAGGATAAAATTTCTTTAAGGGAGGTAGAGTTGTAACACCCCGAATTTTGGGCCTAGGAGAAATAGGTTATGAAACAAGGGAACAGTTAGAAGACTGCACATAGGTATTTAGTTGTGCAAGAAAATGGCACAATTGATTGCTTGCCTTAATGGTTAAGTGAGTTTGGAGTGTTTGGGAATGTTTGGGAAGTCCTGGGTTCAAACCTAGGCTTTAGCAAAATTTTAGTTTTTCCTCTTAAGTAAACCTTGACTCTAGACTGTAGGCCTTATAAACAAATGTGGTAGATTTATGTCACAAAAGAACTGGTAGTCCAGTGGTAAGTGGCCTGTTGAAGGCTGCAAGGGAGCTCGAGTTCGAATCCCATGGAATGCAAAGGGATATTTATTTTATTTCTTTGTGGTGAGAGAGGTGGAGTTTGACTAAAACTGTAACAGCTCGATTTTGGCCCTAATCGGAACAGTGGTTTTGGGACCACGAATCTGAGTTCAAAAAATATTTTAATATTATTTTCTGTGTTAATTATGTATGAATTTACATGTGTGAAAGTTTCGTGAATTAATTTTATTGTTTGTGTGTTTAATTTGATAAAAGGGCTTAATCGCGTAAAATGAAAATTTGATGGTTAAATAAGAAAGTGCTTAATTATTGTTGTCTTTATAATTTGGAGGCTTAATGATGTAATTAGCCCATTATACAAGTGAGTGGACGGCATTAAGGTTAATATATAGTTTTTATATATTAATTTTAAAAGTTAAAAATAATATTAACATATTATAAGTTATAATAATAAAACAAAACATAAAATTTAAAAGCCATTCTCACCCTTTTTGACCGAAACAAAGAAAAGAAAAAGAAAGAAACTTAAGCTAGGGTATTCGGCCATTGTCAAGCTTGATTAAGGTATGTAACTAGCTCGGTTTTTGATAATTTTTACGTTTTTGAGATCGTTGCTATGAAATGTACAAAACCCATGCTTCAATTTTTGATTTTGATGAATATTTTGAGTTAAGTCATTGATGAATACATGTGATTTTTGTTGATAGATGATAGAGTATGGAAGATTTGTTTTGAATTAACATGTTTTGTCTTTGAATTTTTGATGAATTTGAGTAATTTGGACTAAATTGTGAAAATAAATTTTTGAGGGACTAAAATGTGAAAAAAATGGAATATATGGACTTGTATGGAGCTTATGAATATTCGACCCTAGCATGATATATGTAAATTTTGTGCATTTTGTGTTTTATGCAATAGGGACTAAATTGCAAAAAGTGTGAAATGTCAGGGGCAAAATGGTGATTTGCCCATTTATGTGTTTTTGGATTAAATTGAATGAATGTGTGATTAAATTAGTTAAATTTGAATTTATTTAGATCAAGAACGAAAGAAAACAGAATTAGATCGGGGGAAGTCAAAAGTAGTCGAGTAGTTGATTTCGTCCGCCGATATCCGAGGTAAGTCTATAAGCATTTAAATGTGTTATATTCACGAATATATAAATGCTATGTGATAAATTGAATTGTTTGAATACATATAAGCTTTGGCTATATGTGAATATGAGATAGGGAACTATGTTTCGAGTTCTATTCGATCGAGATTCAACGTCCTAAAGTCCCGTACGAACCATAGGAATAGATAGGATACATATGTCATGACATAGGATTCCGATATGTGTTATCGTGTAAGACCACGTCTGGGACGTTGGCATCGATTTGTGTTTACGTGTAAGACAATGTCTGGGACATTGGCATCGTATTTGATTCGTGTAAGACCCTGTCTGGGACAGTGGCATCAATATGTGATTACATGTAAGACCACGTCTGGGACGTTGGCATTGTACGAGTTTCTGACTATCCGCGTATCCTTTTTAATTCCGAACGGTTCAACGGGCAATGTGAAGTAAAGACCGAATGTGAAATTGAATTTCAAAATGTGTTAGTTATTTGTTTATATGGAAACAAGGTAAGTTAGTTATTTGAAATGACAAAGTGTTATGTGAATATGAACTATGTGTTAACCTATTTGAACATATATATGATTCGGCTTATTGATGTATTTGTAATAATGAAAGGGAAATTATGTATATGTATATGATAGATTATGTTTGGCCATATGATATATGTTTGTGAGTTTCAAATGTGATCTGGTAGTAAATGACAACTTATAAATGATATTATACATATTCGGCATTGTTAACAAGTTGTTAATATGTAATCGTTGTTATATATGTTTTTGCTTAAGACTTACTAAGCTCAAATAGCTTACTCTGTGTGCATTTTTGTTTACCTCTGTTTTATAGATTTTGAAGTCACGTTACGAGCTCAGGGATCGTTAGCAAAGCCTATCACACTACTGACTGCTTCTTTTGGTATTTTACTAAGATAAATGGGGGCATATGGCATGTATAGCATAGATGGACTGTTTGATTTTGGGACATGTATATATATATAGCCATACGAAAATGGCTAAATATGATGTTTAAGTTTAATGAGTTTTGGTTATGATATATATGTGTGATATGCTTAGTATGATTTGCTATGGTGGGTTGCTATAATTTGATTCAAGAGAATTAGGTATGAATAAAGAATGAGTGTTATGTATATAGCTATGTGATAAGTCTAGATAAATGTTTGTGATATTAATGAATAGTTATGTCTTAGAATGCTTAGTTTTGGTATGGTTTGATGGCTAGTGAAATGGTCAAAATTATGGTAAGCTTATTGATGCAAAGTAAGTATATATATATATATTTGATGAATGGATGTCATAATGAAATGGTAAATTTCTGATGAATCATGTTTAGAAATACTTGTTAATAAGTTAAGCTAAATAGTATATAAGATGGTATGATTGAAATGTTCTTGAATGAGTTTAAAAGGATGACTATTTGGTATGTTTTTGGTTGCAAAATTGTGTTTGATATAATGATTGTAGGTACTTGTATGGATGATCAAAGTGTGGGTGGCATTTTGGCCTTGCAAATGGCCTATATTTGCCCACACGGTTGAGGACACAGGCGTGTGGCTCGACCGTGTCCTTCGTGGTTGCATTTCAAAACAAGTCAGACTTGACCACGGGCAAGGCACATGGGCGTGTGACTGGCCGTGTGGTGCAAGTCAGTGTCGACCACGGGTGAGGCACACGGGCGTGTCTCAGGCCATGTGGACAAGTCAGTATGTATGCCCTGTTTTGACACGGCTTAGACACACGGGCATGTATAAGGCCGTGGGAGGCACATGGCCTGCCCACACGGGCGTGTGACCTCTGTAACTTTGAAAAATTCTTAAATTTTTGAGAACTCTCGTATGTGTTTGGTTTAGTCCCGGCCTATTTCTAAAGCATGTTTAAGGTCTCGTAGACCTATTTAAGGGACACTTTGATTTATTTTGTTGAATCATGATATGAAATAACTGTGAATGTTTTTGTTTGTTCGGTAATACCTCTTAACCCTATTCCGGTGACGGTTACGGGTGAGGGGTGTTATAGAAACTCTGCTAGATGAGGTTTGAATTGGTCAAAGAGGAGAGAATCAGGGGATATGGTTGGTAGTTGGGTGATTTGGAGGAGAATTAGGAGGAGGAAATTAAGGAATTCAAAACTTAGAGAGTTGTAGTCGATTGGGGAAGCTTGTGTATGCAAATTCGGCTAGGGGTCTCTTTGGTGTGCATTTTCGGCAATTTGAGAGCATTTTTGGGATATTATTGTTGTGCCAGTTTCGAGTTTTGGGTGTTGTGACAACTAGTCTGGGTTTTCTTGAGTGCCAAATTTTCCTGCTTTCTCCTCTTTTGCGATTTCGGGCTCTACCTTGGTGATCAAATTGCTTTTGGGCATTTTCTTTGCTTTATTTCTTTAAGCCGAACCTATTCTCTCTACTCTCGATCTTAATCCTTCATTTGGCCGAACCCTTGTCCCTCTTCTCTCACAATCAAAGTCGACTACACTATTATTCTTTCCCTCTTTATTTACCTTTCTTCTCCTCTCAATACCTCTCTTTGTCTTGGCCGAACTTAACATCTCTCTTCTTCTATTATTCTTATTTTGTTTCCTCTATTCTTTTACAAGTCAATTCTCCTCTTCTCTTGTCCCTTGAACTCCATTTTTCCCTTTTAAATACTAAGCTGACTACTCCTTGGTATTTTGGTTTCTGTTTTACAAGACTTCAGAGAAATCGATTGGCATTTGTATGTTCCTTCTCTAGTTCGCTATTATTCCAGGTATTACCGAGGAGTGAAATGTGCAAGTGTTCTCGAGTGTCGAAACCCTGTCTCTCAAGATTTGATTAAGGTATTTTCGACACCTTATTTCTGGATATAGGCCAATTACTCTTAGATTCTGGAAGTGTTATGTATAAGGTTTTGGGCTACATTTTAATCGGTTCTATCTATCTATCTGTCGTGTGTGCAGTAAGCGCCAGGATACGTGTGGTTGATTCTAGCCACGATCTAAATATATTTGGCCATACTCCTTTCAGTCAAGGTAAGCAGGAGTATTGTTTGGGGATTAGATGACTATGAACACGCTTAAGTAAGAGACTAACTGAAGGTTGGAATGAATATAGGTTGGTGCTCAAGAGTTTTTGCAAGTGTTTGCAAACAGGTGTGTACACACCCTGATCTGACAGTAACACGGCAAAAGCCGAAAAGTCAGAAATACGATGATTGAGGCCACATGGGCGTGTGAACGCTCGTGTGGTAAATCGAGCCCAAAATCATGGGCGATAGATTGTAGAGGCCACCACGAGCGTTCTCGTGCTCTTGGGCCGTTATGGGCCTCGTTGGACTGAAATGGGCTGTGTGGGCCCAATGGGCTCGTGGGCCCCACACGGAATAAATCCACGATAAGTGGCAGATACTGGACTGGGCTATATTGTTCGCATAGCCGTGACTGAATTTGGGCTAAATGGGCCACACGAGCGTGTGGGCCCACTTGGGCCAAATATTGGACCTTGGGCCCATTTACATCATTTTGATCATATATGTTACCTGTGTCGCTCGAGGTGACTGTAGACCTTCAAAAAGGTCGTTAACTGCACCGAGACCCCAAAGTGGGTAAAATGACCAAAATACCCCTAAAGGGTAAAATTACTATTTTACCCCTAATAGATGAAAATTACCATTTTACCCCTAGAGGTAAGTCGACTGATGAATGTATATTATTATATTACTGTACTGAGTAGGACATACTGCATACACGAGATATTTATGACATGGCATACTGCATGGGGTTGGGATACTGTTATGGAGGAAGTGTATCATTCATCGGTGGCTTTGCCACAAATCACGCATTGGCGACTTTGTCTGCGATCATCGATCATGGCGGCTCTGCTCACGATCTCATTATCGTGGCTTGGCCACATATAACACGCATCGCAACTCGCTGCGTTATTATTATCGCGCGGCTATCTGCCGCAATATTGGTGTGTTGGTCCGGGTGGGTCGATTTTATCCCACATGGTGTGTCTTTGGTTGTAGTACAGTGGTGTGTTGGTTGGATTGGGGTGGGTTGCATATTTGCACCATACTGATGCTGCATTGGGCTTAGGCCCACATTGATTACTATAATGGGCTAAGGCCCACAATGTACTGTTACTGTATAGGGCTCAGGCCAAGACTGTTACTGCATGATAGGGGATTACACACTGAGTTCTCGTAAATCACCCTTTCCTTTTAATTGTACAGGTAATCCCCAACCTTAGATGATTTGGAGCTACGAGGGACTCGGAGGTGGCCACACGTTTGCTAATATTCTATTTTAGACCTAGTTATTTAAATTTTTATATTGGGTTGATATTTATGTAATAAGGCCTCTAATGATTTTAATTTCTTTTATTTGGGTTTAATTTCTTATTTTGAAACTGCCAAACTGATACAAACAAATTTTCAAAAATAATAACTGTTTTAAAAGACAAACACACATTTCAAACTTTAAAATGACATTCATTAGAGTAGCTTTCGCGGGCTTTTAACCAACTAAGAAACCAACGGTAACCAACATGGCAATCGTTTAAATAAGTGATTTTGTTCAACTTAACAAGTTAACTTACCACATGTTTTTCCCAGGTAATAGAAGCTAAATGGGTTTTAAGTTAAAAACGGTTTTCTCTCAACAAGCCTGATTTCGAAAAACACTTCGATGTGACACGTCAGATTCGGTCGTAACGTCTAGGCTGGTTTTGGGGTGTTACAGTAGTGCAGAAAATTGCTCCCTAAAAGCAAGATTTTATAGGTTTCATATATGTTCTAATCATAGCAAATATCTCCTAGCTTACTCAGTTTATTTGTTACCCAACTCAGGTCACTCCTACTCTAAGCATACTTATACAAGCATACTATTTTTTTAACTAAAATATATGTATATTGGAGGATTTAGCATGTCACAAAATTCTTTGACTTGATAATCACAATGGAGCATACGCCGAATTACCTAGTACTCAATCATGGTACAATTTAAATAGAAATCACTCTTGATGTTAAGGCTTTTGACTTAGAGGATGGATGGAGCAAACAACTACCTCCTTAGCTACTCAGTCCGTCACTATAGCGGAGTGCCCCTTATTTATTTACTTTCTATTTCACACTCTTACTTAAACTCACCTTTCTAATCAACAACACGATGGAGCAAACAAAGTGGTGCTGACCTACTCGGCAATTCTAAGTATTGGAGTGCCTACTATCATTTAGTTAATAATGCCAAGGCAAAACTACTGAATTTGGCTTCAAAAGTCCCTAATTTCATTAGAAGATACTTACTACAACCCAAAAAAACTGAGTATAGAACATCTCATTTTTAGGAAATAATTTTCCAAGTAACCAATCCTAAGTTAAATTCACCCAATTCACTGTCACATGTTCTAGGTGTATTAAAGAATCTAAGCTAATCATCGAACATCATAAGTATATATTGTATTCCTCATAAACAAACAATACAAAATAGTTACATTGTCCTGGCAAAACAGATTCAACTGAACTAAAATAATTATACTAAGGTGATCATACATACTAAATATAAAATGCATCCTAAATGCACAACACACCCCCAAACTTAAGGGATGCATTGCCCTTAATGCATGACCAAATATATAAAAAAACAACTAAAAAGAGAAATGTATGCAACAAAGGCCATGGCACAAGAAAATGAGATGCAAGATGCATGAAAGAGAGAAAAAAAACTTAACTGGCTTGAACTAGCATGTAAATACCTCATTCTGCCTGACGAGTAGATTTTCGGGCACTGACATGTACCGCAATTTCCTTTTTTTAGGGGTCATTTCTTCCCCCTCCTTGTCAGTCTCCGTGAACTCATTAATCAGACGATCAATGTCGTGGTCTTGTGCAGATACGAGAGCTGGTGGCAAAGGTGGAACAGGGTCTTTCCCCTTGATGGTAGAAGTATCATTCTTTTCTCATTGTTCTTCATACTTAGCGTTTAGGGATACCGTCTTTTTGGGCTTTTTAGCAGCAGTTTGAGTAGGTGCCTCAGTAGTAGGTTGAGTGGGTGCTTTAGCAGCAGCTTGAGTGGGCTCCTTGGCAGCACCAGTAAATGGGAGCAAGGTGGCTGGGAAAAGAGGAAATTCTGGCATTGGCTTCTTTTGTAAGGATTTCCTTAGAGCCAAATCCCTACTCCTCACATAAGCCCAATATTCATCTTGTTTTTGCTGGGCCTACGCCATCTCCTTAGTTAGGTGAAACTGCTAGATTTCAAAAAGGGACATCCTCTGCTCTAATTGCTTCAAGGAGTGTAATATTTGCTATTCAAGTGAGGTACGAGAAACTAGAGGTGCTGTCGTGGGAGTATACACAGCAGAGGAGGTGGTGGCATGGCTTTACTAAGTTTAGGAGAGAGATAACCTAAGTATATTTAGATAAATATGCTATAGTTTTAATTGTTGAAATATTTAGAAAGTTTTACATTTAGAAACCATTTTCTGCACTGCATTTGCTAAACATGTTTACAACAACTGTAAGCAATTTTTCTTTGTTTCAGTAGAATATTAATGAGAATAGAGGTAAAAAATATGCTTATTATGATTTGGCAGTACAATTGGTGACTGATTATTTTGACAATTCCATGCATTCATGCATATTCAAACATCATTTGCTTGAGGAAAAGTAATAATTCAGGTTTGGGGGTGTGATAACTCTTGAAAAGAGTTATATTTAAGGCTTCTAAATGGAATTAATTTTTTGTAATTAAGTGAATACATTTACATTTTTAGGATATTTTTAGAGCATTGCATAACAAAGCTTGGATTGCGATATAATGATCATTATTTGTTACTTTAATCACTTGGGGAGGAAATGTGTAGTTTTGTGTGAACACAGCTGTAGGAAGAGGAAAAAGATGTAGAGGGAAAACAATGAAGGTGAAACATTACCGTGGCAAATGGTGAGATTGATTGCTAACAGAATTGCCATGGTAATTCTGGGAAGATGGCTCAGCCAGCTGTGCGTGTACCAGAAAAACCAACCTAAAAAGAGGAATGAAAAATGTGTGCTGAGGTGGGACGGATCTACCTAATAAAAGAAGGAGAGAGAAGAAGAAAAAGAGGATGAGAATTAGCATGAGAAAGAGACTGATGACAACAATCCTTTCTCTGCACAGAAAAGAACTCTATTGGAGAATTCCAGAGAAAGCAAAGGTAGCAACTACAGAGAGTAGAATACAGACGTGAAGAAAGGGAAGAGACATCTATCCTGGATTCACGTACAATCGAAAGATAAAAGAGAAGCTGGAGTGTGGTGAGAAATCCTGCATTTTTTCCCTTTGTTTTCCTAATTTCCGTGACTCAAACTTGTTTTAATGTTGATGAATGATTTTAATTTGGTGTTAAATTTTCCACCCATGAACTAAATCTTTTCTAGGTTGGAGTTATTGGGTGAATGTTTTATCATCTTTAATGCCTGTGATTTGAGATTGTCTATATCACTGTTTCATTTGATTTATGCTTATTTTATATACATGCATGCAAGCTCTAGACATAGTTGATTGTGTGCTATGTTCTTAGATTTATTTTTAATTCTGAAAAGGTTAAATATATTGGATCTTGAATCATTTTATGCATGTGAATACTCGATAGAATATTCGTAGCACTCTAGCCATAAATGTTGCGAGTTGTGCAGATAAGAACATTCGTTGCAATTATTAATCCAGAGTTCTGTAGACATACAGTAACTTAGATTTTTTAGCTTAAGATCTAGCTATCGAAAGAGGTAGGTTACAACAGTCGCTCTCTGAGTAGTTGATTAGACAATATTTTGCAATGACATTATTTTGATATGAGCATTTCACGTGAATAGTTCCAGCTCTATTCATTCAACAATAGAATTACTCTTGCTTTTCTCTGTAATTTGCCACTACATTTTATTTGCCATATCAATTCCTTGTTTTTAGCATTTGATTTCATTAATTCATTATACATACATCCTATTCAACTTGAGAGCATTTCCTGCTATTTAGTATAGTTAATAGGATTATAATAACTTACTCAATTTCTTACTAATTTTTGATCCCTGTGGAGACGATACTTTCTTATCACTTTATTACTTGAATGACGTGTACACTTGCACAACTGCATTAGTTATTTACACGCAACAGTCAACATTGCTGTGCATCATTTAGTGAGAGTAACAGTCTCAAATTCTCCTAATCTGCGCTTCTTCGACAATATATCTTTCATAAATTTCACATAATTGGGCATTTGCTCCAAAGCTTCAACCAATGGTATGTTGATATGGAGTTTCTTCAAGAGCTCCAAAAATCTTTTGAACTGAACATCCTCTTTAGAATTATCGAATCACTGAGGAAAAGGTAGAAGTGGTCTACCTTCAGGTTGCTGATATTGTTTTGCTGTGGCCTTCTTGTTGGCAACATGATCTGCGTCTGCCATAGCATTTAGATTTACTATATTCTTCATATGACTCCGAGATCCTTACATGGCTGTTATTCGAGTTATCCTCTCCTGCCATGGAATATTGAACAACATCATTCAATTGAGCTCCACTTCTGAAAGTGATGGCCTTGCACTACTTTTCCCCTTGTGATATTGAATTCTCGGTATCACTAGGCAATGCCCCTTGCGGTTTCGAATTCAAAGCGTTCGTTATTTTCCCCATGAGTCTCAAGAGGTTGGAGAGACGCAGCCTGACTCTGAATTACAACATCATTCTTGGCCATATATTCCTTCAGAAAAGCCTCAATAAATGATGATGATGATGAAACCAATGCCTGACCTTGGTGGACATTTTCCCTCGACATAGGTTGAGTATAACCAGGTGGTGCATTGATGGTGTTCTGTCTTGCCATATTGGTGAAATTCCTTACACCTTGATTATTCCAACTAAATTTCATATGTTGCTTCCACCTAGGATTATACGTGTTGGAATAGGGGTTATTGTTGCAGTTGAAATTATTCATGTAGTACACATATGCTGGATTTGATGGGCATTCATCAAACACATGGTCTTTACCACAATAAACACATGATAGTTTGGCTGATTTTAATTCCTGGACTGCAATAGGCTTTTTCATTATTTTAATCATATTAGCCAAGAAAGATACTTGGGCTATCAATGAAGTGATTGCATCCAACTCCATAGTACCAGAAGCTCTTTTGCCTGTCCCAACTCTTGTGGTAGGATATTGATAATCATTGTTGGCAATATTTTCCAAAATCTCATATGCTTCATTATAAGATTTATCCAGCAAAGTACCATTGGCTGAAGCCTCAATTACCATCCTCGTATGCAGATTTAGCCTATTATAGAATATCTCCATCTGAGTCCAATTTTGGAATCCATGCATCGAACATTTCCGAATTGAATCTTTGAATTGTTCCCAAGCTTCACATAGTGTTTCATCCTTCATTTGCTGAAAAATGTGATGTCATTTCTATGTTTGACATTCATATTCGGGGGATTATATAATAGCAAAAAATTCTGGAAAAGATCATTCCTGATGCCATTCTTCTCGACAGCAAAGCATTCAGCTATGCTCTCGCTCAATCTCTTAAAGAATATGGAAATAGTTGAATTCGTAAAGCATCTTCAGGCACACCCTGCTACCTAAATGAGTCACAAACCTCTAGAAAATGTCTTAAATGCAGTCTTGGATCTTAAGTAGGTAATCCACTAAAATGTCCTACTGTTTGTAAAATCTAAAACATTATCGATTTCAGCTCAAACTGCTGTGCCTGTATTTGTGGTCTTACTATCCCTGGATTCAAGTCATCCAAAATTGGCACAACATGCTCTTGAATTGGTCTATCTCGGTCATCTATTACCCCACGTATATGAGGATTAACACCCTAACTATTCAAATTATCATTCATACCTGGTATCACCTTACGAATAGGAGGACTGGCATCTTGATCATTCAGATTATCATTGAGACTAGGTTCATTCCTGTTCCTAGCCATTTTTAGCAATTCTTTCTGCCTTCTTCGTAAAGTTCTTTTGATATCTGGGTCAAAAAGGATATTCTTTGTTAATAGGATTGCCTCTTATCATGCATTGATGGCAAACCCTTAGAAATTAAATTAAGTTAGATAAAACTAATGGAATTAAGTAAAATAACCAAACCAAATTACACCAAATTACCGATCCCCGGCAACGGCGCTAAAAACTTATCGTGTGTGAATATGATATGTGAATTGTGCAAGTATACACGTCGAATCAAGTGATAAAGTGATAAGTGAGATCGTCTCCACAGGGATCGGATTAGGTATAGAAATGGTCAAGTTATAATAATGATTACTGTTATGGAAAAACTGAGTTAAGTACGCAGTGATAAATTAAATTAATAAGGGTGAGTGCAAAATGTATACTGACTAATATTGGAAAATGATAAGGAAAAACAAGAATAAAAATGCAATGGCAATTACGAGAATAATCGACAGAACAAATAAAAAACTAAGAATGCTATGGAAAAGATGCTGCGACAACGAATTGAAGGTCTACTATGTTGATTTGGAAGGTTGGGACTACTAACAATCTGCCCTTACTTTCAGTAATGCCTCAGCATAATTGTACTTAATCTACTGCTCAGAAGATACCTAAAGTGACCTGCTTCTTTTGAGTGTAAGGTCTCAAGTTACCTGGCCTGTTACTATAGGCCTTATCACGGTACCCTGCACTATTTTGTCTTCATTCTATACAAACGTTGCTCTATGTCTAGAGTCTGCTATGAGTATTCAGTCGAATACTCATTTGTATCATTCAATTTTGGTCAAACTAATCCAACCTTTTCAAAATTTGATTCAATTTTTGGGCATGTTACACATTCATCTATGTCTAGAGAATATACACATACATTAGAAAATAAAAACAATTAAATAAAACAGTAGATTAAATAAAATATATGCTTCTACCATTATAGAAAATAAAAGTTTTCATCATGTAATCCCAATCCTATGAGATTTAGCTCATGGATTGGCAATTGAAATTCAAGTTTAAAATAACATCCAACATCGTTTTGATCAAATTAATTCATGGAATAACATATTAAGAAATAAAGTAAGAACTTAGGAAGATGGTTGTCGCCAAATCAATTTGCAATCCAATAGCAAAGTGTCCTGTGGTGGCTGAGATGGATAGTTTTCGGGTTCCTCTTTCTTGTCTCTACTCAACCACTACCCTCTATTTTTTCCTTTGACTCTCTCTCCCCCTTCTTTAGGGCTTCCTCCTTTGGCTTTTTATAAGCATTTCATCCTAGGGTAACTCCAACAGCCCACGGTATCCTCTCCTCTTTTTTAGGCAGATATTCTTGGTACAAGTAAAGTTGGGCTAAGACTGGTATGCGCTGAATGTTGAGTCGGTCATCCTCCTGAATTTCCATGACATTCAAGGTGGCAAATTGTCCAACCTTTTGCCCTGACAAACCTTTACTCCTTTATTTATTTCTCCCCAGCCTGTACTTGCCAAACCACCAAACACAACCCTTCCACATACAATTAAAAGTATCTAACATGTAAACACAGTCCAAGCCCCTAATTCAAATGATAAAAATACTAATAAAATGTCCTAAAATTCCACTAAGTGTACCTAAGTACAAATATTTAACTAGGTTTAAAGGCATGAAGTATAACTCTTTTCAAGAGTTATCACCCATACCCGGTCCAGTCGCCAAACTCGAGCTATGGAATGCCACATTATCCACCTAAGTGACTCTCCAATAACGCCCAACCTAACCTCCAACACACCACAAGTTCAAACAAATAAAACATGTATAGGTTTTAGATAGTACAAGCTCGTGAACTCACTTTGCTTGTTTCATGATATGCAACGGTAATAACATGCGAACTTACTTCGCATGCAAGGATTTAACTTAATTTATTTTTAAAGTCATAGATATTTGGAGAAAGGAGTTAAGAATAGGCGAACCCTTAGTTCACAAAAAAATATACAACTATCCAACTATCTAACATTGGGGTTTGCTGTAATAGCCCGTTTTTAATGAAATCGGAAAAGTGATTTCGGGACCACAAATCTAATGAGTAAATTATTATTTCATTAATATTTAAATGTCTATGAAATGTTAGTAAGGTCGTACTAAAATTTCATTAAGAAATTTTGATGTTTGCATGATTAATTAAGCGAAAAGGACTAAATCATAAAAAAGTGTAAAAGTAAAGTTCTATTAATTAAAAGGACCAAATGGCTGTGAAACTTGAAAGTAAATGGACTTAAATGGTAATTATACCATTCATAAGGTTAGTGGACAAATATGGGCATAAATTGAATGATTTTTAAATATAATAAATAAGGTTAAAAAGGTAACTTAATAAATTAAGATAAAGTAAAATAAAGTAAAACTTTGTATCATCTTCTTTAGTGACTTTCACCACCCAAATAGGGAAATAAAAACACCATTTTTGGTGCCTTGAGGATTCGATTATGTATAGCTCATGCATGTTGGTGTTTTAAGGTTGGTTTTTAATGATTTTTATGTTTTCGGAATTGTTGTAGCTTAATCTAGCTAGCCCAGGGATCAATTTGTTAAACTTTTAAAGATTGAGGGTTATGTCATGAATGTTCTTGAATGATTTTTGATATTAAATGATAGATTATGAACCTTTGTTGAAAATTAAACAAGTTTTGTTAAGTGATTTTTGATGAATTTTAGAATTAGGGATTAAATTGTTAAAGGTATAAATTATATGGTTTTATTGTAAAAAGGTGATAAATAGGAGTAGTTTCAAGGTCCCTTGCATGTTTAGTTAACATGGAATTTGATAGAAATGGTTAGATTTTAAGTTATAAGCTTAAGGACTAAATTGTGAAAAGTTAAAACGTTAACGACAAAATAGTAATTATGCATGAATGTGAATTATGGATTGAATTGAATGTTTAAGATTAATTGAAATATTTAATTGAATATAATTATTTATTTAGATCAAGAGAAACCTCAATTGGATTTAAACCGAGGAAAGGCGAAAGCTACAGATTAGCTCGATCATATTTCTACATCCTAGTCGTCAAGGTAAGTTCGTAGTATTTCAATATGTAAACAATTTCTATTTGAGTATCTATATTGGTGCTTTAATTACTATAGTTTTAGAAGATTATTTTGAACTGCACCTACGTGCCCTCGTTTGTACTTCGGTACCCCTGAATTGCACCTATGTGCCCCCTTTTGTATGTCGGTACCCCTGAATTGCACATACGTTCCCCTGTTTGTACTTCGATACCCCTAAATTGCACATATGTGCCCCTATTTGTACTTCAGTATCCCTGAATTGCACATACGTTCCCATGTTTGTACTTCGGTACCCTTGAATTGCACATACGTGCCCCTGTTTATACTTCGATACCCCTGAATGCACTTTTGTGCCCCTGTTTACACTCCGATAACTTTGAATCAAATAGTATATGAATCATCTTTAATTATTTCTAGATTAAATGCTATACTATGTTCTTACTAAGCTCTAAAAGCTTATCAATTCTTGTGGATTGTTTTGTAGATTTTTGTTGCTGACATTTTGGTTGGATCAATCAATCGGCTCACACTATCCATCAATGTTGGTAGTTTTTGTATCTCCTAGGGTAGTTGCACGTATAATATGTAGTTGAATTTTTGGTTGGAATGTATAAGATGTTTTAAAATGGTGTTTTAATGAATACGTAAATAGTAACTAAATGTTTTGTGTTTTGGTGTTATGTATGCATAATAGGTTATAATGCTTACTTTAGAAAGTACTTTTGATCACTTTTGATAATGGATGAGAGTGGTTTATTAGTATCATTTGATGGTTTGTGTGTTGTATGTTTTGAATGGTTCAAATGGCATGTTTTATGATGGTATAGTAATGGTCAAGTTGAGGTATGTTTAGGTAAGTTTTGATGATTGCATTTGAGGTGCCTTGAATGACATATTGGCTAGTTGATTTTAGGACTCTTGAATTGGTCATTATATGTATGTTTTGATAGGGTTTTGATGCTTTGATTATGTGCACATAAGGCCTAAAGGTTTATGCATGAATTGGTTTTGGGAATGGCTTGAATTTAGGCAAATTTTAGATCCACACGGTCTGAGACACGAGCGTGTGACTTGCGACATGGTCGTGTGTTTCCTGACGGTTCCTTTGCATGCAACTCAGTGAGTTACATGGCCTAGCATGCGGCCTAGCACACGGGCGTGTGAAGAGATTTTGAGAGTTACACGGCTAGGCACATGGGCGTGTGACACGGCCGTGTGACCCTACTTAGAGAGTTACACGAGTGAGGACACGGGCTAAGACACGGTCGTGTGTCCCTAGTTCAAAGGTTACATGGCCTGAGACACGGGCGTGTGTCTCAGCTGTGTGAGGTACACGGCCGTGTGACACATGTATTCAAATTTTTGTATCTTTTTCCTAGACTTTCCAAATGATTTCAATTTAGTCCCAAATTGTTTCCAAGGTATATTTTAGACCTCGAGAGCTTGATTTAGGGACAATATGAATATGAATGAATGTTTATTAATATGTTTATGATAATGTATAAAATGCATGTTTATATGTTCTGTTTTTATGGTAATGCTCTGTAAGTCTTCTCAGAGTAAGACTCTTTAAGCAGTGTAAATCTCGCATACCACCTCTTAGGTATTTAGATACTTCGAACATGGTTCACAGGGTTCTTCCTATACAGTATATCGAAACTCGTTAAGGGTTTGCAAAACTAGTTCAACAATTGATGGGGTTCACACTTTCCGCAATTCACCAACCCTGTCACTTCGCAGCAACTTGAGCGAACTCTATATAAGTTTGTTAGATTTGAATATTTTATGCTATTGCTTATGACAAACACTATGCTTAGAAATTAAGTACTTGAGAGTGAACTTGTCAATAAAGAAAACTTCAATCGAACTTGGACTATATTCATATACTTAAAATTTAGATTTCTTTAATAAGTATTATCGGTTCGCAAATAAAAACTAAAGGGAAACATAAGAAATCATAAAAATAACTAAGTCCTAGAACAATTGGCGAAGTCAACAGAATGACAACTCTAAGCCCAAGAAAAATCCCACATTGCCTTTAATCCAGAGTTCGCTTGTATCACCTTTTCAATATTTTTGCTTCACCTGGATCACTTGCCTCGTTGCTACTCACCATGCGATCTAACTATCTGCTGTGTTTAGAAAGGAGCGTCTGAGTTCTTGTGAACTCAGTGAATATATAGGAAATAATAAACACATAGCACACACAAATAATAAGTTAGGAAAAAGCTTCGGCAAGGTCAAAGAACTGCGAACTGGGTTTGCCATTCTTACGCAAAGTTTATTTCGTAGATACTCATTGTTAATTAGCTTAAAACATTAAAACATAGTATTTTGAAAACACAAACTTATTCATATGTTGTTTTCCTGTTGCATAAGTGAATCTCCTTATAACGCCTCAAAATGACTCAATGAGTCTTAACATGTCCCATAAGTGTAGCATAAAGCTAAGCACTCTCCAACACACCAACATGTCCCATTGAATGGAGCTTAGCTCGACATTCCCTTATCTCTCCAACCTATCCCAGGACCTTTCGCCCAAAACAGAAAACATAAGGTGAGTACTCACAATCCTATGACATGCCATTATATCCAACAGTTTCAGAAGGTTATCATGTCAAAACATATACTTAAATATAGAGCTCGCAAATCATGAGGAGCTTGCAGAGCACTGTTCATATTGAGCTCGTAGTAAAGGCCTTTAATATCACTGTTTATAAAAACACATATTTAAACACAATCACAAAAATAGAGTTTTAGAGAAGCTTACTTTCAGAACTTAGGTTCAAACCCTAAGCTCCTGATTAACACTATGGTTCACACATATATGTAGCGATCCTTGAACACTCCCCAAATTGCTGAAAAATTAGACAAGCTTTGCTTTTCCATTGTCTTTGCTTGTAGACGATTCTGTCAGTTTCGCAATTTCACAAACTCACACAAGTTACTAACAGGCAGAGCACATGAAAACTCATACATAAACACAAGAGAACCTAGGTTCGCACATGCTTGTGATTTGGTGAACCTAGTTTCCTTTGTTGTGAACCTTTCTTAATTACTTCAACACATTAGAGAAACAGAGTCTTGCGTTAGATCCTAAGAGCTAAGTTTTAGGTAGAAACTTGAAAACAAGATAATCAATGGAGAAATTTAAACGAATTTTCTCGTTAAAAAATATGGAATTTTTTAATGAGAAGAGCTTAATTTATAGGCTCTAAGTGTTTTGATGTTCTTAGGATACCCTAGTTGCAGTAAAAGTAGGAAAGAGTTACGTGCATGGATGCTTTTACGAAGAGAAAAGTAGGTCAACTTCCTAATTTTGGTATAATTACCTTTTGATTACTCCTACTTTTGAATCTTGGCCTAAAATAGTGATTACAGCTCGTCAGGCCCACTGGCGACCACAACTCGCCAGGCCCACTGGCAATCCCTGCTTCGTGTAACACCCCAAACCCAGCCCAAACACCACGATCGGATCTGGTTTGTCACTTGGAAAGAATTTTACAAAAGAATGCGAACTTCGGAAAACTCTTAAGTTATTTTTGAAACTCCAGGTTTAGTAATTCATTTGAAAACATAGTAGAAATTTTATTTAGCCCATTCTCGCGTTTAGGTGACATTTGTAAACGCTAGTCATAACATTTTCATAATCATAAGGTTCGCTTTCAGAGTTTCGTGCGTAAAATCATTGATTTAGTTTTGAGGAAAACCCCTTTTTATTTCATCTTATGAAGAAAACGTTTTGTCGATCAAGTTTTAGATATAAACGTTTTGATAGTTAAACCATAATTAAAACCAAAATAACAGTGGCCTTATTACAAATCAAAAATCCCCAAAAGTAGCAAACGATAAATAAAAATAAAGTTTTAATTGAATAACCCATGCATGGCCACCTCGAGTCCAATCTAGCCCAATCCACTGAATTAAGAGTCACCTGCAATTTGTTTAAGCAAATAGAGTGAGTCACAAGACTCAGTGTGCAATTAATCCACATAATCCACAAGTGGGCCTAAGCCCCAAACACAATCGGCCGAAGCCCAATCATTAGAGCATACCAAAATAATCAATATGATAACCCAACCCAGCCTAATATTCCATCCTCTACACTCCGCTCCATATGTCCATCCTCAACACTCCTTTGGGGATTTCTACAATCAACCCTCCATCCTCTACACTCCTCTTTGGCAGTCATGCTGACAGTCACACTGCTCAAAGCCGATATAATGTGGTCTAGCCACCGATAATTATGTGATCGAGTCACCGATACGATAAGGCACTGAGCCATCAAATTAGTGTGACAGTGTCACCGATATACACTTCCCCTTCGCATCATTATCAATTCCCAAATCCCATGCATATGCAGCATAATATAGTAAACATGCCATATAATATCATACATTCAATATCTAGAACATGTGCACAATCATGCTTTCAACATTAATTATAAGGCTCAATCGAAGAACTACCAACCTGGTGATTTGGATTTACCCTTCATGGGTAACTCAATAGCCATTACTAAGTTTTCAGCTTTCAAACATACCACATAAACGCTTTACACAATTAAGGGAGAAGTGTGGTAATTACACACCTGTAAACACGAAGAACTATGCTATCAATCTCACTAACACCTTCACTTGCAGGGATCACAGCGATCTGCCTATCCCTCTCTGAAGCTGGCCCACAACCCGGTGGAAAGTCTCGAATGGTAGACACCGCATGTTTCTTGAACTTAGGGGTAGGGACTACGAGTCCAACCCCCTCCTTTGCTTGGTTGGTGTTCGATTCCATGAAAGAGATCTTGGTCAGAAGATACTATAACGAACAACGATTGTTTAACAACAACATTGGGTTAAGCCAGCGAATAACGGAAAGAAAGGCCAATCGAATATCTAGAGAGGGATCCCTTACCTTTTATTACTAATGCGAATCCACACGACTGCTTGAACAGAAACCCCCAGCAACCAAGAACTCCTAGCACCTCTCTAATAGATGTTCGGCCACTAGCAAATAGAGATGAATGAAAGAATAAAAACACGTTACCACAGAGTGAAGTACTTTGATATGATAGAGAGTACTCCCTCAGTTATGGAAGGAGGGGTAACCGATTGACAAAAGAGAGTAGGGGAGATGAAAAGAAATTGAAAAGAAACTGCCTTACCTCAAACCAAGAGAAACCGAATGATGCCCCCAAAGAGTCGGCACATGCCACTAATGCAGAAAAGATTTGGCTCAAAGATGATATCTCTATCGGAAGAAGAGAGAAACAACAGTCAGAGATTCGGCTCACAAAGAATAGATGATACATGTTTGTTTCTCACTAGGGAGTTTCGATTTTAAGAGCAAAATGAGAGAGTGATGCAAAGAAATGGAGAAATAGGAAAAAGATTCAGCTAAGAAGAAACGAATGAGAGGAAAAATGATGAAATGCAGAGGGTTGTAGGAGGGTTCGGTTAGGGGGTTATGAGATGCAAAACAAGTATGAGCAAAAGAAAAAGAGAGAATTGTTTCGGCTTAGATGGTGAAGCAATGCACTCAAGTTACCAAAAAGGTCTCGGCTTTTAACTGAATGAAGAATGAACAACAATAGCCTAAGGAGTTTTCGGCCAACAGAGAAAAGAACAAAAGTTGCCAAAATGAAAAACACTAAATGCCGAAAAGGGAAGCTCTCAACACCACATTGCTAAACACTTCAAAAAAAAAAATATATTTCGGCACCTACACTCACCAACCGAATGCCTCCACTTTTGACCGAATTCTCCCCCCAACACTAACCAAAAATTCGGCCACTCCCCTTCTCCTCTCCTACATTCACTCCACTCCCCTCATTTGAATTGGTTGAAAGATTCAAACTTCCACCTTTCACTCTTGGGCCCCCATTTGAAAAATTTGAATGAGTCCACTCCCACTCTTCAAGGTCCTTAGCCGAATCCATCACCTCCCTTCCAGACGCCAAAAAGAATTCCCAAAAAGTAAACTATGCGACTCGAACCCGCTCCCTCACTGCTCCTCTGTGGCGTCACTTACCTGCATCCCAGGTGGCGTCACTCTGCCACCACACCACTCCTTCTCTAGTGAAAACTAATCGCAAGCAATAACTCATAAAGCCTGCCCCAGCCAGCTCTCCCCTAAAGATGCCAAAGAACAAAATTTTGTCAAAGCTTCAGCTTAATCCCGAGCCTTCCCGAAGCCCCCCAAACATAACAAATTACAAGACAAAGCATACCAACACACAGGAACATACTAAATGCAAAGCCCCTAATCCCCGGATGTTACAGTTCTACCCCCCTTAAAGAAATTTCAGCCTCGAAATTACCTGGTCAAAAGAGATGGGGGTGTTGCTGACGCATAACATCCTCTGGCTCCCACGTGGCCTCCTCTGAACCGTGGTTCCGCCATAAAACTTTGACCAAAGGGACATATTTCCATCTCAAGACCTTAACGTCTCGATCTAAAATCTGCACAGGTTCCTCTTCGAAAGACAGGTCTGGTCTTACTTCAATTTCCTCCACCGGCACAATGTGAGACGGATCAGAACGATAGCGCCTCAACATCGAGACATGGAACACATTATGTATCTGTTTCACCTCAAGGCAACTCAAGCCGATACGCCATCGTCCCGACGTTTAATACCCGATAAGGCCCGATAAACACAGGACTTAGCTTGCCCTTCTGTCCAAACCTCATTACCTTCTTCCACGGTGAAACTTTCAGGAAAACTTGATCACCCACTGCAAATTCTATATCCTTAAGCTTCAGATCAGCATAGGATTTCATCCTGTCAGACGCTTCCTTCAACCGAGTTTGAATCAATTTAACTTTCTCCTCTGTCTCTAAAACCAATTCCGGACCCAAGGTCTGACGCTCACCCAATTCCGTCCAGCAAGTAGGAGTACGACATTTCCGTCCATACAATGCTTCATAGGGCGCCATCTGAATACTAGACTGGTAGCTGCTGTTGTATGCGAATTCTGCCAACGGTAGAAACTCTTCCCAACTACCCCTGAAGTCAATGACACACCTCTCAACATATCTTCCAAGATCTCGAATTACCCTCTCCGATCGACCATCGATTTGTGGATGGAAAGTCATCTTTGAAGTCTAGCCTTGTACCCAATGCCTGATGCAGTGCCTTCCAAAACCGCGACGTAAACCTAGGGTCTCTATCCGATATGATCGACACTGGTACCCCATGCAACCTCACAACCTCGCCACGCATGACTTGGCGACTTTCTCGCAGCGTGAATAGTCGACACGAACAGGTAAAAAATGAGCGGACTTCGTCAACCAATCTACAATCAGCCATACCGAATCTTTCTTAGTAGGCGTGAGAGGTAGCCCACTAACAAAGTCCATCGTTATCCTCTCCCACTTCCACTCGTGGAATCTTCACCGGTCAACAACCGCGAAGGCAACTGATGCTCTGCTTTCACCTGCTGGCACGTTAAACACTTTCTCACAAACTCGGTAATTTCCCGCTTCAATCCAGGCCACCAAAACTATTCACGCAGATCCCGATACATCTTATTCCCCCCAGGATGCATCGCGTAAGGGCTACTGTGCACCTCGTGAAGAATCATCTGTCTCAACTCAACATCTTTTGGCACGCAGACCCTTTTCTGGAAACACAAAACCCCATCACTGTTTAAACTATAATCCTCTACTCCACCATTCTGAACCTGCAGAAGTCGAGCACTCAAGACTTCATCCAATAACTGCTTCTCTTTAATCTGAACAACCCACGTCGGCTTTACTTAAAGTTCAGCTAGCACACTACCATCATTATACAAGCTGAGATGGGCAAGCATCGCCCTCAAATCCGATATCACTTTCTGACTCAACGCATCCGCCAGTACGTTAGCCTTTCCCGGATGATACTCGATCGAGCAGTCGTAATCCTTTAATAGCTCAATCCACCTCCACTGTCTTAAATTCAACTCCCTCTGAGTGAGGAGATACTTCAGGCTCTTATGATCGGTGTAGATGATAGACTTCTCCCCATATAGGTAATGTCTCCAGTTCTTCAGAGCGAACACTACCGCAGCCAACTCCAGATCATGCGTGGGATAGTTTATCTCATGCGGTCTTAACTGCTGAGACGCGTACGCAACTACCTTCCCATCCTGCATTAACACACACCCTAACCCAGTGTGTGAAGCATCACAATAGACAACGAACTCTTTCCCCGCTTCAGGCTGAATCAAAACTGGAGCCTCTGTCAAGATCTTTTTTAGCTTCTTAAAACTTTCCTACTGCTTGTCAGTCCAAACAAATGATATCCCTTTCCGCAACAACTTAGTTAAGGGTGCTGCAATTAAAGAGAATCCCTCAACAAATCTTCTGTAGTATCCTGCCAACCCTAAGAAACTTCGAATCTCCGCCACTGACTTAGGCGGTTTCCATTCCAACACAGCCTCAATCTTCTGGGGATCAACCCTAATCCCCTCAGCAGATACAACATGACCCAAAAAGGTAACTTCTTTCAACCAAAATTCACACTTACTGAATTTGGCGTATAGCTGCTTCTCCCTCAAAATCTGCAAAACCACCCGAAGATGTGAATCTTGCTCTTCTTCCGTCTTGGAGTATACCAAGATATCATCTATGAATACTACAACAAACCTGTCCAGATAGGGTTGGAATACCCGGTTCATCATATCCATAAACACAGTTGGTGCATTCGTCAACCCGAACGGCATCACTAGAAACTCATAGTGACCATAGCGAGTTCAAAACGCCGTCTTATGAATGTCCGCTTCCTTGACCTTAAGCTGATGATATCCTGACCTCAAATCTGTCTTCGAAAAGACTGAAGCCCCTTTGAGCTGTCGAACAGGTCGTTAATCCTCGGCAATGGGTACTTGTTCTTAATCGTCAACTTATTCAACTGACGGTAATCAATGCACATACGCATTGACCCGTCTTTCTTCTTCACAAATAGCACCGGCGCTCCCCACGGAGACACACTTGGTCGGATAAAACCCTGATCCAACAGCTCCTGGATCTGGCCCTTAAGTTCCGCCAGCTCCTTCAGTGCCATCCTATAAGGGGCGATGGATACTAGAGCCGTACCCGAAAATAGCTCAATTCCAAACTCCACCTCGCGGTCTGGAGGCAACCCTGGAAGTTCCTCAGGAAAAACATCCACAAACTCCTTCACTATTCTAACCTCATTGACAGTCACTTCCTTTGCATCCAATGCACTGATAAAAGCTAGGAATGCCTTGCACCCTTTTCGAACCATCTTAACAGTTCTTAACGTGGAAACCACATTGGACAAATAATTCCTCCTTTCCTCTATCACAATTACCTCTTCGCCCTCTTGGGGTACTCAACACTATTCGCTTAGTCGCACAATCCAATTTAGCATAATGTTTAACCAACCAATCCATGCCCAAGATGAGATCAAATTCCCCGAATGGTAACTCCATCAGATCAACCAGAAATAAAACTCCTTGAATTCCTAAAGGCATATCCCTAAATAATTTGTTCACTGCCAAGGATTGTCCTAAAGGGCTAACCACAGTCATCTCTCTAGCAGCTATTTCAGATTCTATACTTAAAGTCTCGGATACAGTGCTAGCGACATAAGAGTGGGTCGAACCAATATCAATCAAAGCAAAAAAATGGCTTATCAGCTATAAGAAATGTACTGGTTATGACGTCCGGTGCGTCGCCATCCTCTCGCCGCCGTGCTGCATAGACTAGACCCAACTGTCTTGCATCTGTACTACTGACACCCCTGCCCGGTGCTCCACGACCCCGACCAGAACCATTCCCCCCTCTGATCGGACCACGACCTCTCGACATCTGCTGTCCACCCCTTCCTGGCTGCACATACCCCTGACCTACCATTCGTGCCCTGGTCATTTCTAGCGGACAATTCCTTATTAGATGATCCTTTGACCCACACTTAAAACATACCCTATCTCTTCCCCAGCACTCTCCTGCATGTGACCTCCCACACTGAGCACACTGTCGAAATTGCCCAATAATAACTGGCATTGCAACACAACCCGGCCCATCAACCCTAGGCCTCTTCTGGAAACCCCCAGATGACCCTGACGATCCATAACTCCTCTTATTTCTACCTCTATCCTTGTCCCTATTTTGCCTCTCAGTCCATTTTACCTCATCGGCTATTTTAGCCTTTTCCACAAGGATAGCAAAATCCCTCTCCTGCTGCAGAGCTATCAACAATCGCAACTCGTCTCGCAGCCCATCTTCGAACCGCACGCAACGCTCATAATCGGTCGCAACTATCCCTCGGGCGTAACGGCTCAACTGCAGAAATTCCACCTCGTACTCAGCCACAGATTTACCCCATTGTACCAGATTCAGAAATGCTTTCCTTTGAGCATCCACGTAACTTGCCCCAACATATTTCCTTTGAAATGCAGCTTTGAAGAAATCCCAATCAATGTGATCCACCGAAGTACCCTCTCTTACGGTGAGCCACCATTGATATGCCTCGTCTCGAAGAAGAGACACCGCTCCTTTTAGTTTTTCCTCTGTCGTGCAGTCTAAGTCATCCATAATCCGCTCGACTGCCTCCAGCCAGTACTCAACTACATTCGGGGCCACACTAGAAATACCCCTAAATGTTTTAGCCCCGTTTGCTTGAAGTCGCTCAGGAATAGACTTCCGAGATACTGTCCCAGTGCTTGCCCCAGCAACCCACTCCAACACACACAGCATTGCTTGAGACAGGGCATCATCCCCACCAGTTCTATCTTGCGATCCTGCTTCTACCACAGGTGATGCTGGCGCTTCACCTTCGAGCTCATGCCTTGCTTCCAAAAACTCACCCTCAAAGACTCCGGCCTCTACCACGGCCGGCGCAACAACACGTCCACATCCTCTAGCACTCATGTCTCACTGTTTCGCCTTAATCTGATTTACAAATTTTATGAATTAGCATTTCTTTTCACTATTTATTAACGAGTATTTTTATGAGAATAGAGTTATAAGTAGTTTTCCACAAAACACACATATACTTAGAGGTTTCCATTCCTAAAGTACAGTTTCTTATTTCTATAATCCACAACAATATATTCACATATCACATTTACTTCATGCAAATCACCCAACGGTCAGAAGACTTACCTTGCAGACTTGGGCCGGAGACTCGGGTGCCATACCTCAAAAACATATATATATATATTTCTTTCCAAACCATTCTTAAACCAAATTTGGAAAACGTTTTGGACCCAAAAACCCAAAGCCGAGTTTTGCAACCTGGCTCTGATACCAAATTGTAACACCCCAAACCCAGCCCAAACACCACGATCGGATCTGGTTTGTCACTTGGAAAGAATTTTACAGAAGAATGTGAACTTCAAAAAACTCTTAAGTTATTTTTGAAACTCCAGGTTCAGTAATTCATTTGAAAACTTAGTAGAAATTTTATTTAACCCATTCTCGCGTTTAAGTGACATTTGTAAACGCTAGTCATAACATTTTCATAATCATAAGGTTCGCTTTCAGAGTTTCGTGCGTAAAATCATTGATTTAGTTTTGAGGAAAACCCATTTTTTATTTCATCTTATGAAGAAAATGTTTTGTCGATCAAGTTTTAGATATAAACGTTTTGATAGTTAAACCATAATTAAAACCAAAATAACAGTAGTCTTATTACAAATAAAAAAATCCCCAAAAGTAGCAAACGATAAATAAAAATAAAGTTTTAATTGAATAACCCATGCATGGCCACCTCGAGTCCAATCCAGCCCAATCCACTGAATTAAGAGTCACCTGCAATTTGTTTAAGCAAATAGAGTGAGTCACAAGACTCAGTGTGCAATTAGTCCACATAATCCACAAGTGGGCCTAAGCCCCAAACACAATCGGCCGAAGCCCAATCATTATAGCATACCAAAATAATCAATATGATAACCCAACCCAGCCTAATATTCCATCCTCTACACTCCGCTCCATATGTCCATCCTCTACACTCCTGTGCAGATTTCTACAATCAACCCTTTATCCTCTACACTCCTCTTTGGCAGTCATGCTGACAGTCACACTGCTCAAAGCCGATATAATGTGGTCTAGCCACCGATAATTATATGACCGAGTCACCGATACGATAAGGCACTGAGCCATCAAATTAGTGTGACAGTGTCACCAATATACACTTCCCCTTCGCATCATTATCAATTCCCAAATCCCATGCATATGCAGCATAATATAATAAACATGCCATATAATATCATACATTCAATATCTAGAACATGTGCACAATCATGCTTTCAACATTAATTATAAGGCTCAATCGAAGAACTACCAACCTGGTGATTTGGATTTACCCTTCATGGGTAACTCAATAGCCATTATCGAGTTTTCGGCATTCAAACATACCACATAAACGCTTTACATAATTAAGGGAGAAGTGTGGTAATTACACACCTGTAAACACGAAGAACTATGCTATCAATCTCGCTAACACCTTCACTTGCAAGGATCACAGCGATCTGCCTATCCCTCTCCGAAGCTGGCCCACAACCCGGTGGAAAGTCTCGAATGGCAGACACCGCACGTTTCTTGAACTTAGGGGTAGGGACTACGAGTCCAACCCCCTCCTTTGCTTGGCTGGTGTTCGATTCCATGAATGAGATCTTGGTCAGAAGATACTATAACGAACAGCGGTTGTTTAACAACAACATTGGGTTAAGCCAGCGAATAACGGAAAGAAAGGCCGATCGAATATCTAGAGAGGGATCCCTTACCTTTTATTACTAACGCGAATCCACACGACTGCTTGAACAGAAACCCCCAGCAACCAAGAACTCCTAGCACCTCCCTAATAGATGTTCGGCCACTAGCAAATAGAGATGAAGGAAAGAATAACAACACGTTACCACAGAGTGAAGTACTTGGATATGATAGAGAGTACTCCCTCAGTTATGGAAGGAGGGGTAACCGATTGACAAAAGAGAGTAGGGGAGATGAAAAGAAATTGAAAAGAAACCGCCTTACCTCAAACCAAGAGAAACTGAATGATGCCCCCAAAGAGTCAGCACATGCCACTAATGCAGAAAAGATTCAGCTCAAAGATGATATCTCTATCGGAAGAAGAGAGAAACAACCATTAGAGATTCAGCTCACAAAGAATAGATGATACAGGTTTGTTTCTCACTAGGGAGTTTCGGTTTTAGGAGCAAAATGAGAGAGTGATGCAAAGAAAAGGAGAAATAGGAAAAAGATTCAGATAAGAAGAAACGAATGAGAGGAAAAATGATGAAATGCAGAGGGTTGTAGGAGGGTTCGGTTAGGGGGTTATGAGATGCAAAACAAGTATGAGCAAAAGAAAAAGAGAGAATTATTTCGGCTTAGATGGTGAAGCAATGCACTAAAGTTACCAAAAAGGTCTCGGCTTTTAACTGAATGAAGAATGAACAACAATAGCCTAAGGAGTTTTCAGCCAACAGAGAAAAGAACAAAAGTTGCCAAAATGAAAAACACTAAATGCCGACAAGGGAAGCTCTCAACACCACATTGCTAAACACTTCAAAAAAAAAATATATTTCGGCACCTACACTCACCAACCGAATGCCTCCACTTTTGACCGAATTCTCCCCCCAACACTAACCAAAACTTCGACCACTCCCCTTCTCCTCTCCTACATTCACTCCACTCCCCTCATTTGAATTGGTTGAAAGATTCAAACTTCCACCTTTCACTCTTGGCCCCCCATTTGAAAAATTTGAATGAGTCCACTCCCACTCTTCAAGGTCCTTAGCTGAATCCATCACGTCCCTTCCAGACGCCAAAAAGAATTCCCAAAAAGCAAACTATGCGACTCAAACCCACTCCCTCACTGCTCCTCTGTGGCGTCACTTACCTGTATCCCAGGTGGCGTCACTCTGCCACCACACCACTCCTTCTCTAGTGACAACTAATCGCAAGCAATAACTCATAAAGCCTGCCCCAGCCAGCTCTCCCCTAAAGATGCCCAAGAACAAAATTTTGTCAATGCTTCAGCTTAATCCCGAGCCTTCCCGAAGCCCCCCAAACATAACAAATTACAAGACAAAGCATACCAACACACAGGAACATACTAAATGCAAAGCCCTTAATCCCCGGATGTTACAGTTCACCAAGCCCACTGGCGATCATAGTTTGTTAAATCTATTGGCGACCTCAATTGGTCAGGCCTTTTGGCGAACTCCAGCTCGCCAAGCCTATTGGCGAACATCAACTCGTAAAGCCTGCTGGAAAATACCAGCTCACCAAGCCTATTAGTGAATACCAGCTTGCCAGGTTTGCTAGCGAATACCTTCTTGCTAGGCTCAAACTTTTTTAGTTCCTATTTTGGGATGTTAAAACTCTCCCCCTCTTAAGAAATTTCATCCTCAAAATTACCTATGTCAGAACATATAAGGATACTGATGCTTCATTTCTTCCTCAGTTTCCTAAGTGGCTTCGTTGGTTTTGGGGTTTTGCCACAACACTTTAACTAAAGGAATTTTTTTATTTCGTAGGACTTTTTCTTTGTGAGCTATAACTTCAACTGGTTCCTCATCATAAATTAAATCAGGTTGTACCTCAACTTTATCTACTGACACTATATGGGATGGGTCCACATGATACTTTCTTAACATGGACACATGGAAAACATTATGGACTCACTCAAGTTCTGGTGGCAACTTAAGTCGATAGGCCACTGGACCGATCCTTTCAGCCACCTTATATGGACCAATGAACCTTGGACTTATTTTTCCTTTTCACTTAAATCTTAAAACTTTCTTCCATGGTGAGAACTTTAAGAACACTTTCTCTCCCAATTGGTACTCAATATCTCTTTGTTTTAAATCAACGTAGGATTCTTTTCAATCAGAAGAGGTCTTTAGTCGCTCACAAATCATCTTCACTTTTTCCTCTGTTTCGCGAACTAGCTATGGTCCAACCATTTGCCTTTCATCTAGTTCTGCCCAATACAAAGGAGTTCTACATTTTCTTCCATAAAACACCTCAAAGGGTTCCATTTGGATGCTTGCTTGATAGCAATTGTGGGATGTGAACTCTGCCAAAGGCAGATAATGCTCCCAACTTCCTGTAAACTCTAACATAAAACATTGCAACATGTCTTCTAGTACTTGTATCACTCTTTCAGATTGACCATCTATTTGTGGATGATAAACAGCATTGAAGTTAAGTTTTGAACCTAGATCTTCTTGTAAACATTTCTAAAATCTCAAAGAGAATTGATGATCTCGATTGGAGGTAATGGGAACTGGTACGCCATGGAGTTGTACTATCTATGCGATGTATAACTCTACCAGGTTTCACAATGTATAGTTTGTGTAAATAGCTAGGAAGTGTAAACTCTTTGTAAGGTGATTCATAATCACCTATATCACATCTTTCTTTGTCGAAGTCAAGGGAAAGCTTGAAAAGAAGTCCATGGTGATCCTTTTCCACTTCCATTTTGGAATTTTGAGTGGTTGTAGCAAACTTGAGGGAAATTGATGCTCTGCTTTCACCTTCTGACATACTAAGCATTTTGCCAGAAAGTCTGTGATAGCTTGCTTCAAGCCAGGCCACCAATAGAGTCCATGGAGGTCACGGTACATCTTATTTCTCCCTCGGGGCATTGCGTAAGGGCTACTATGAGCTTCAGTAAGGATCACATGTCAAAACTCCTCATCACTGGGCACACAGAGTCTTCCACAAAAATAGAGTACCCCTTCCTTATTCAATGCGAAGTCTCCCTACACTCCCTACTCTACTTAGCGAACCTGCCTCACCAAGTCTTTATCTATGACTTTCTTTTCCTTTATCTATTGTGAAAGGGTCAGTTTTACTTGTAGTTTGTAAGTAGTCCCCCATCACTTATCACATACATACGTGCGGGCAGAGCTCGCAGTTCACTCATCGACTTCCTACTTAAGGCATCTGTGACCACACTCGCTTTTCCAGGGTGATATTCTATCACACAATCATAATCCTTTAGCAGTTCTATCCACCTTCTTTGTCGTAAATCCAGTTCTTTCTGTGTAAGAAGAAACTTGAGACTCTTATTGTCTGTATAGATGATAAATCGCTCGCCATATAAGTAGTGTCGCCAAATCTTGAGTGCGAACACTACTGCTGCTAACACTAGATCATGGGTTGCATAGTTTTGCTTATGAGGCTTTAGCTTTCTTGAAGCATAAGCCACCACCCACCATTCTTTCATTAGCACGTAGCCAAGTCCCACGTGCGAGGCATCATTGTAGACTACAAAGTCCTTCCCATTCTTTGGTTGAATTAGTATAGGTGTTTTAGTGACTATCACCTTAAGTTTTTTGAAGCTTTTCTGCCTTTCTTTTGTCCATATGAACTTCACATCCTTGTACAATAGTTCCGTTAAGGGTGATGCTGTGGTGGCAAACCCTTCAATGAACATGCAATAATACCCTGCTAACCCTAGAAAGCTTCGCACATCTGTAACACTCTTCGGTGATCTCTACTCTAAATTTCCTCGATCTTCTTTGGGTTTACGTGAACACCTTCTGCCGAAACCACATGACCCAAGAATGCTACTTCCTTTAGCCAAAACTCACACTTGTTGAGCTTCGTAAATAGTTACTTCTCTCATAGAATTTGTAGCACGGTTCATAGGTGAGTATCATGCTCTTTTTAAATTTGTGAGTACACCAAAATGTCATTTATGAAGACCACCACAAACTAATCCATATATTCATGGAACACTCGATTCATCAAGTCCATGAATGCAGCAAGTGCATTTGTTAGACCAAAGGGCATGGCTAGAAATTTATAATGCCCATACCTTGTTCTAAATGCTATCTTTAAAATATTTGACTGCTTCACCTTAAGTTGATAATACATTGATTGCAAGTCTATTTTTGAGAACAGTGTGACACCTCACGGTTGCTTGAACAAGTCGTTAATTCATGGAAATGGATACTTTATTTTATGGTCAATTTGTTCAACTGTTTGTAGTCGATGCACATCCTTAAACTACCATCTTTCTTCTTCACAAACAGAATTGGCGAACCCCAAGGTGATACACTTGGTCAAATGAAACCTCTAACGAGTAACTCTTGTAGTTGTGTCTTTATTTTTTTAAGCTCGATTGGTGCTATGCGATAGGGTGTAATAGATACTGACAAACTACTTCGGTATAACTCAATGTTGAACTCCACTTCGCGATCTGGGGGTAAACCAGGTAGCTTGTCTGGAAACACATCAAGAAATCCTTTACAGTGGACATGTCGCAAACCCCTATTTCTTTGTCCTACGAACCCATCACATATGCGAGGTAGGCTTCGCAGCCTTTACCCATCATATTCTATAAACTAATTATCGAGACCATGTTGAATAGAAATTGGGTTTGCTCTCCAACCACTACTATTTCCACCATTTCATCAGTTCGCAAAGTCACTCTTTTCAATGTAAAATCTATCTTGGCTTTATGCTCAGTTAGCCAATCCATCCCCAGAATTATGTCGAACCCATAGAAGGGAAAATCCATCAAATCAACGAAGAAGACATGTCATTGGACCATTAAAGGACACCTACGATACACTCTATCTACTAGAACACTCTCGCAAAATGAACTGGTGATAGTTATTGTAACGCGTAGGTTTGTGCAAGTATACATAGTCGTTTTCAAGTAATAAGTAAGTATAAGAGTTATTGTCTCCACAGGGATTGCGTTTAAATCGATAATTTTAAAATTATTATTCACAAGCTGGTTAAGAAAAAACACAATAATTTTGAGTGATTGGTGTTAAATTAATTTAATTAAATGCAAGTTAACCTAAATGCAAATGCGAATAAAATTTAATGCAAGATGGGGGTTTAGCAATGATTTTCACAAGTTTAACAACAATCACATAAATAAGCTAGAATAATTACAACATTTGACTCAATTCATTTTTCATCATGTTTAACAATGTTTGGAAAAGTTCTATGGAAACTCAATCATTCATTAACTCAGAATCTAATATAAGTTCAGCCGAATCTTATACTTAGAAAAAAATGCATAAACCAATGTCATAAATTAACTAAGGGTTCCTTAGAATTTATGTGAAGTAATAGGGACGGATTAGGTTTGAAACAATTTAATCACATAAACTTAAAGTTATGCAAGGTAATAAGTTCTCTTAGTCTATTATGAACCTCTAATTTATTATGATTAGGAAATAAATTATGCATGCACCTTCCAATTATCGTGTCTATTAGTTATCATTTGATTAGGATTGACTAACTAATTCTAATGCATTCAAACATATTTTAATGCTTGAAATACATAATGATTTTAATTGGAAGCATGAGCGAATGAGGAAAAAATCATCATAAGCATGAACCAAATGAATTTTATCAAATTAATGTAATCATTGTTAATGGAAAAAATCAAAACATCAAAACAATTTGCAAACATTTTGAATAAAAATAAGATTAAGGAAGAAGAAACACTTGATGATTTCGGCGGTTCTTCGAAGACCGATCGTGGTGGTTTCATCCAATTCTTGTGATTGCAAAATGCTCCTTAAGGTGGCCGGCCAAGAGTGGTTTTCCTCAATGAAAAATGCTAGCTAAAGGAGATGGGGAAATGGGAAGGCTTATGCGTGGAGGAGAGGGAAGAAAAGATGAGAGGAATGTGAATTAAGAGATGAATGAGTGATGAGGGATGATGGAATGAGAAGTGAGGGTTGGTATTTAAAATAGAGGAATGGCATAGGAGTTGCAAAAAATTGCTTGAATATCCCTTAGTTCTCATCTTTGCTTGGCCGGCCTTGAAGTGTAGAAAAGGCGGTTGATGGTTGCTTGATTCATGCTTGATTTCATGCATGAATCATACAAGGGGTTGGACAATATCTTAGATATTAGTCTGGAGTTTATTTTTGATTCTTTCACAAGTGTAAGGAACTCCAAATAAATCTTCCAAAAGCTAATTTTGGGCTGCTCATATGCCTTTGCCAAATTTGGGCAATTCTCCCCCTTATTGGATTGTTTTTGACAGCCAATTTATAGCAGACTTAATCCTTTTAAATAACAATCTTACAAGTTGGGTTGAATGGAATTATTAGGTCCAATTTAATAAGTTTTTTATCTGCATGATGTATAATTTAACTTGTGCTCATATGTGATATTATTCAGCTCCCATGCTTTATTAATTCAACAGTCCATCTGCAACATTTTGAGTAAAAATTAACATCCAACATAAAATAATAAAATAATACAAAATTAATAATTGTTTTTATAAAATTGCAAACTTTACTTAATTTATGTCTGGTGTCTTAATATGAATGAAAATCAATTACTCGGGATTAACAGAAATTCTAAGTAAAAAGGTGATATAAACAACTATAAAAAAATCTATATAATTTAGAGTTTACACACCCCCAAACTTAATCCATTTCTCGTTCTGAGTAATGTTTCATGCAAAGAAAACATTTTAGGGAAATCTTGTACAATATTTACATGGAATAAACTTTTCACATAATCATGCTGCAACAAATTTTATGCTCACAATATCTTTTTTGCTAAAATTTTTTATGTTAAGTACAAGAAGATGCTATCATAAGTCATAATTTGCATGCGTTCCTAAGTCGTATATAGAATTCACCATTCGAAAAAATTTCCTTATCTAATTAGACAAAACAATCCTAAGGTTTAATTATTGGTTTTCATATGTTGCACTTAGTAATTCCTCACCACTAATGTAGTCAGCAAAATTATCAAAATCAATAGGTCTTTTATAAGGTTGTAATGGGGCTAGGCTCGAGGTAGGGATAAAGAGAAGTGATTTTTAGGCTACTTCATTTTAACCCTAACTTTGTCTTGGATATTTTTGGGGTACAACCTGGCTACTCATGGGTTTTAACACCCCAAAACTTAATTTGAAACTTATGCTCAACAATACATCTCAAAACTTGAGTAGAGGTATATTTATTTTACTCTTTTTGCTCAGCAATATATCTAGACATTTGAATAGAGATTTTTCATTTTCTTTTTTTTTTGAATCATGAATAATATGTACATCTTTATGAAATTTCCCCCCGAATTTGTATCATCAAGACAAGTATAGTTAAGATTGGTGCAAGATAGAGTAGAATTAAAAAGATGAGAATATGACTTATTGTGTAGGTGAATAGAAATAAAATAGGCTTAATGGTTCAAACTAAGGTTTCAAGCGTTAAATTCATATGGTAGGCTTGAAAGGCTCAAACGATCCAAAGAAAATGTTCCTTAATCATATTTAGATTTTTATGCCTCCTAGGATTTCACCTCAAGAAAGTTACTAACACAATTCTAAAGACTTAAACCTTCATGCATGCCTATTTCTAAGGAAAATAAGTTTTCATGGAAAAGACTATATAAAACTAATGAAAAATAAAAGCATATCGTAACTAAGGTAACATATAACAAGAATTAAATAAAATCAGAAATTGTATTTTCAACTTATTAAAAAGAATTGGTTCTAAACATCACTTTATTGCAGCATACTTATGTGATAATTGAAAAATTTTAAAAATCATACAAGATTGACCCTTACCCCCTTTAAAAAGAAGCAATGTCCTTATTGCAAAAAAATGAAGTAGTGAATGAAAAATATACACCAGGTAGGACTCAAGAAAGAGAGGTGATAAACCGTAATAGTAACATATTTTAATCCCACATTTAGTATGCTTTTGGATGAATTATCCCTTGATTTATGTAAAAAGGTGCTCTTAATCCTTTCTTTTCATGTCTTATACTCAGGAAAGCACCCAAGGATAAAAAGAATGAGAAATGGGCTCAAAATGGACCAAAACGGGCCAAAGAGGAAATCGACACGGCCTGGACCTTAGCCCACACGGCCGTGCCAAGTCAATCATCTAGAACACGGTCTAACCCCGAATCACACGGCCGTGTCGCATTAAAGAAATACGAACACGGCTTGACCACGATTCGCACGGGCGTGTGCCATGGCCGTGCCTCTGCCGTGGAGAAGAGCAATTTCATTCGGGAAAGGATACTTAGGGAGAAAGAAACGTATTTCAAAATCCTATAAATACACCCTAAGTATGACCTAAGAGGGGGAGCCCAAAGCCATCGTCTAGGGGCGTCGTACTAGGCCAGAGAAGGCAGATTTGTGGGGATTCACTCAGGGATAGCCAGTTGATCCATCTCAAGAAGCCAGAATTATACTCAAGACAGAGGATCTGTAACACCCCATACCCGAGTCCGAGACTTAGACCGGATACGAGAAGTTACTATGCTTGAACTTGCTTAATCAAGTACTTACGGCTATAAAATTTTGTTCCGAATTAATAACTTATCTTTCTTAATCAACTTGTACTTTTCCTGGGCCTACGAGGCCTTAAACTCATGTCCGTAAACTTTCGGAACTCAATCGAAAACTTTTCATTGAAACAGGGGTCACACGCCCATGTGAGTTGGGACACGCCCGTGTAACCCTGAGACACGCCCATGTCTCCTAACTGTGCTTAAAACTCGAGCTTACTGCCAAACTTCACACGGCCATGGCACGCCCGTGGTCCTGGCCCGTGTGAAAAACCCGAGCATTCTCGACTTATAAGACACGGCCATGGCACGCCCGTGTGACTTAGACCGTGTACTACAACTTGATATTCGACTTAAGGTGCAATGGTGCGGTACACACGGCTTAGACACACGCCGTGTGTGTCCGACCATGTGGACACTTAGAGGCTATTTACCAAGCCAATTGCCACCCTGAAATCAAGAGTAAATTCATACTATCTCAACAACTCAAATCACTACAACTTTAATGAACAATATAACATGCTCCATTGATATCAATAACATACATTCTTAGTCAATCTTGGCCAATCATTTAGCCATTTACAAAAGAATAATAATAAACTTGATAGCCCATGCTTTTCCCCTTTCTAAGACATATACTCAAAATGAAATGTTTCCTATACATTCCATACTTAATAAAAACAACTTGGCTATACCAAAATAGCAGTTGATAGTGTGATTCGAGCTCCGACTTCAACGATCCACAAGTTAGCTTGGCAGGACTACATAGAAAGAAATAATAAAAGACGTAAGCATTTAGCTTAGTAAGTTTGCATAATGCACATAGCAACGTACTTGCTTAATATAAACCATTTGACATAAACAATGGCATCGTAAATTTCAGCTATAAAGCTTACTTACTCATACTTGATAGGCAAACAAAGTACCTGTATCACTAGATCACATTGATCAGCATACTTGAACATAATACTCATAATTTCTAAATCATCATTCATAACATGAATAATATTCTTTATCACTTGATAATAACCTTACTTACTTAGCTTTCTTGTTATCTCTTTGGAGCTTAACTCGTTGTCCGATGAATTTATATGAATAACCGAGGATACTAAATCTCATCTAAATTTCGAGGCCATAACTTAACATGGACTTATACGAAGTCTTTCTTGTTCTCACCAATGCCATGCCTTAACTTGGACTTATATGGGATCTCTTTCTCTTGATAACTTTTCAATGCCAAGCTTGCCTTGGTCTTACATGATAACTTGTTCAATGCCAAGCTTGCCTTGGACTTACATGATAACTTACTCAATGCCAAGCTTGCCTTGGACTTACATGATAACTTATTCAATGCCAAGATTGCCTTGGACTTACATGATATCTTGCTTGCTTGTCGATGCCATGCCTCAGCTTGGTCTTATACGGACTTTCTTGTTTCATGTGGTAGATCGAGTATCCTAAGTTATTCAACTACAATCGGGGCTTTCTCATGCTTGATCTCATTAATTTCTTTATTTAACATAACATTAAACGTTTTTCATAATAACATTGTACATTATACTAAGCAATTCAATGACATAAATCATAAAGCTTAGAAATCATACAAACTTACCTCAATATACAAAATGTATGTAGATATGCAATTTAGTCCTCGATTTTGTCCTTGCCTCGGTTTCGATCCGGGCTTCGTTTTTCTTGATCTATAGTCATAAATAGATCATTTAATACTCACATTAACTAAATTGACTCTTAACTCATACTTTGGCAAAATTACTATTTTGCCCCTATACTTTCTCATATTTGCACTTTTGCCCCAAGGCTCGTAAAATAATTTTTCATTCAACTTTCTTAGACTACATGCTTAGCTGATTCATTTTCTCTACTATAGCCATTATCAATTCTCATTATTTCTAATAGGTATCACTAATTTCAAAACTTTTACAAACTAGTCCCTATGCTCATTTTTCATGAAATTCACTTAGAAAAAGATGTTTATCTAACATCAGACTCTCATAAACTTCCATAAAACATCATTTAGCATGCATGTCATTCATGGGTAGATTTTTGAACATGCATCTTAGCTCATCTTATAGCTAAAAATAGCTAATTCATAATACGAGGACTTCAAAAACACGAAGAATATTAAAATCGGGACTAATATGAACTTACTAGCAAGCTTGAAAGATGAGCAAACCCTAGCTATGGTTTCTTTGAAAATTTCGGCAATGAGGAAGAAGATGATAATGATTTTTGTCATCTTTTTCCTTTATTAATCATTTAATAGGTAAATGACCAAAATGCCCTTCTCTTAAAAATATCACCATTTATTAACTCATGTCCAATTTTGTCCAAAATTTATAATTTGGGCAAATTGCTATTTAAGAACTCATAATTAATATTCTAAAGCTATTTCATACAAAATGCTTCTAGAAACTCACATTTTACAACTTTTGCAATTTGATCCTTTTTGACCATTCAACTTCATTTTAGCAAAATTGCTTTATAAAACTTTCACACTAACATGCAAACATGGCATGAACCTTAAAAACTCATAAATTCACCTCGGATTCATGGTCTCGCACCACTATTCTGACTAGGCCGTAAATCGGGCTGTTACAATTCTCCCCCTTAGGGAATTTCGTCCTCAAAAATCTTACCAGTGAAAAGGTTTGGGTACTGGTTTCTCATTCTCTCTTCTGGTTCCCATGTGGCTTCTTCTATTCCATGCCTTTGCAACAATACTTTCACTAAGGCAATACTTTTCTTTCTTAGCTGCTTCACTTCCTAAGCTAATATCTTGATTGGTTCTTCACCATAAGTCATGTCGGGATGAATCTCTACCTCTGACTGGGGAATTACATGCAAAGGGTCTGATCGGTAGCGTCTTAACATTGACATGTGAAACACATCATGTATCTTTTCTAACTCTGATGGCAAAGCCAATCTGTAAGCTACAGGCCCAACTTTCTCAGTAATCTCATACGGTCCAATAAAACGTGGACTCAACTTGCCTTTTCAAATAAATCTGAACTTTTCTCCAAGGTGACACTTTCAAGAAAACTTTATCTCCAACTTGATACTCTATCTCTTTTCTTTTTAAATCTGAGTAGGATTTCTATCTGTCTGAAGCAGCTTTTAAGCACTCTCGTATCACTCTTACTTTCTCTTCAGCTTCTCTAACCAAATCAACCCCGTGAATTTGGTTTTCTTTGAGTTCAGTCCAAAATAAAGGCGTTCTGCACTTACGCCCATATAAAGCCTCATAAGGCGCCATCTTTAAACTCGACTGAAAACTATTATTATAGGCAAACTCTACTAATGGGAGAAACTTTTCCCAACTGCCTCGGAACTCTAGAATACAACATCTGAGCATATCCTCGAGCACTTGAATTAACCTCTCTGATTGACCGTTAGTTTGAGGATGAAAAGCGGTACTAAGGTTCAACTTTGTACCCAAGGCCTCTTGTAACTTCTTCCAAAACCTGGATGTGAATCTCGGATCTCTATCCGATATGATTGACAAGGGAACTCCATAAAGTCTTACTATTTCTGAAACATACAAGTTTGCCAACTTGTCTAGTGAGTAATCAACTCGTACAGGTATAAAGTGGGCTAACTTCGTAAGTCTATCAACCACAACCCATACAGCATCTTTCTTGCTCGGAGACAACGGTAAACCCGTTACAAAATCCATAGTAATACGGTTCCATTTCCACTCGGGAACTAAAATGGGTTGAAGCAAACCCGAAGGTACTTGGTGTTCAGCCTTTACTTGCGACAAATCAAGCATTTGAAACAAACTCAAAATATCTTTCTTCATTCTCGCCACCAATCACTCGTTGCTTCAAGTCATTATACATCTTGGTACTACCCGGATGTACAGATAAACATCCATTATGGGCCTCATTAAAAATTTTCTGAATAAGCTCTTCTTTTCTCGGTACACAAACTCTGTCTTTGAACATCAAACTTCCATTGGGACTAATTCAAAAGTCAGACTCAACATCTGTCTCGCACTGATCACTCTGAACTTGCAATTCGCTATCTTCTTTCTGAGCCTCAACGATCTCTTGGAGAAATACTGGTCTAGCTCTTAACTCAGCTAGAATAGAACCATCATCGGATAAAGTTATCCGTGAATTCATTGCTCTTAATGCAAATAAGGACTTTCTGCTTAAAGCATCGGCGACAACATTCGCCTTTCTTGGATGGTAGTCAATGACTAACTCATAGTCTTTTATCAACTCTAACCATCTCATTTGCCTTAAATTCAACTCTTTCTGCGTCATCAAGTACTTCAGACTTTTGTGATCGGTGAAGATCCGACATCTCTCACCATATAGATGATGCCTCCATATCTTCAATGCGAAGACTATGGCAGCTAACTCTAGGTCGTGCATCGGATAATTCTTCTCATGAGGCTTTAACTGTCTTGAGGCATAAGCAATCACTTTGCCTTCTTGTATAAGTACACAACCTAATCCTTTTAAGGATGCATCGTTGTAAACTATGAACTCTTTCCCCGTCTCAGGTTGTATTAAAACTGGAGCTTATGTCAATAATGCTTTCAATTTTTCGAAACTTTGTTGGCATATTTCTGTCCACTCGAACTTCATATTTTTCTATAACAACTTCGTTATCGGGGTTGCAATCATGGAAAACCCCTTGACAAATCGTCTATAATAGCCGGCTAGGCCTAGGAAACTTCTAACCTTAGAGATATTTCTCGGTGGTTTCCAATCTGTAATAGCCGAGATCTTACTTGGGTCTACTCGAACCCCTTCTCCTGAGACAATATGCCCTAGAAATCCTACTTCATTGAGCCAAAACTCACTTTTATTGAACTTGGCATACAACTGATTTTCTCGAAGAATCTGTAAAACCATCCATAGGTGCTCAGCATGCTCATTCTCATCTCGGAATAAATCAAGTTGGCCTCCAATAAAAACGACTACAAACTTGTCGAGGTATGGTCTGAAGATGCGGTTCATTAAGTCCATGAATACCGCAGGAGCATTGGTCAAACCAAAAGGCATGACTAAAAATTCATAATGCCCATACCTTGTTCGAAAAGCAGTCTTGGATACATCTAACTCATTTGCTCTTAACTAGTAATACCCCGATCTCAAGTCTATCTTAGAGAACACGGTGGCTCCTTTCAATTGATCGAACAAATCATCGATCCTTGGCAATGGGTACTTGTTATTTACTGTCACTTTATTAAGCTGACGGTAATCTATGCACAATCTCATAGTGCCATCCTTCTTTTTGACAAATAAAACTGGAGCACCCTAGGGAGTACAACTTGACCTTGCAAAGCCTTTGTCTGTTAACTCTTGCAACTGTATCTTCAACTCTTTCAACTCTGTTGGAGCCATTCTGTAAGGAGTAATAGATATTGGTACAGTACCAGGAGCTAGCTCAATGCTAAACTCAACTTCTCTGATTGGAGGTAATCCCGGTAATTCTTCTGGAAAAACATCCATGTGCTCACATACTATCGATACGGAATCAATCTTTAACTCTGTTTCTTTATCATTCATCACAAAGGCCAAATATGCCTCATACCCTTTTCTCATGTATTTCTGTGCCATCATATGGGAAATCACAACCGGCAACCTACTCTGTTCATCTGATTCTATGTGAAGGGTGTCCCCATTCTCACATCTCATCTCAATGTATTTCTTCCCACAATTAACTATTACATTATGGGCAGTCAACCAGTCCATACCGAGAATGAGGTCAAACTCATTAAATGGTAACAACATAAGGTTTTCTTTAAAACAATGACCTCTAATCATTAATGGACAATCTTTACATACTTCATCAACTAACACACTCTTGCCTAAAGGATTAGACACCTTAATCATAAATTCTGTAGAGTCTATAGGCATACTCAAATCGGGATACTAATTTCATGCAAATGTAAGAGTGTGTAGATCCGGATCTATTAAAGCAATAACTTTAACATCATGAAGAGAAAAGGTACCCGTGATAACATCATGGGAAGATGCCTCTTCACGAGCGCGAATGGCATAAGTCCGTGCAGGCGCCCTACCCTCGGGTCTCGCGGCCTGCTCTCTAGGGTTACCTCTTCCTCTTGCCCCACTTCACAGGTTTCTCTGCGGTCTCCTCTCGACCATACTCCCGGATCTCGGCTTACGAGCTCTCTCTTCTTTCATTGTCTCTGGACAATCCTTTATGTAGTGGTCTTGGGAACCACATCTAAAACATGCATTTTCGTATGCTTCGGCATTCTCGCAAGATGACGTCTACCACATCAGGGGCATTCGGGTCTTTCAGATTGAAAGTTCCCCACACTAGCGATCAAGTAGTCTCAGCTTTATTTCCCAAATATTGTTTACTCTTGTCTTTCTTTGAAAACCCAATGGAAGTAGCCGATCGGGTAGGTAAATCTCTCGACTTCTTGGATGAGGATTGGAATGACTTATTCCACTGTCTCTTTCTAGAGTCGCGAGACTCAATTTCAGACTTTCTCTTCTCTTTTACTAGCTCTTCAGCTTTACAAGCTCTCTCCACTAGCACAACAAATTCTTTCAATTCTAGTACAGCAACAAACAGTTTGATGTCCTCATTTAGCCCATATTCAAATCTTTTGCTCATGATGGCCTCGGTGGACACGCATTCTCGAGCGTATTTGCTGAGTCGCACAAACTCACGCTCATAATCGGTCACCGACATCTTGCCTTGCTTTAACTCTAAATTTTTTTTTCTTTTCTGATCTACAAATCTTTGACTGATATACTTTTGAACTCTTCTTGGAAGAATTCCCATGTGATCTTCTCCCTTGGTACCACTGATACAAGGGTGTTCCACCATTGATAGGCAGAATCTCTTAAAAGGAGACTACATACTTCATGCTTTCCTCGTGTGCATGATAGCTCATTAAATACCCGATGGTATTTTCTAACCAAAACTCGGCTTTTCCTGATCATCTTCTCTTTTGCCCGAATTCTTCTCGCTTCCATGTTTCTGATCCTATCAATCGGAGGTTTGTCTCCTCTTACCACCTCTACTACTTGAGGGGCTCTTGGAATAGGTTGTGGAACAGGTGGGGGTGGAGGGGGTTCTACATTTGGGTTCATACGAACGAACACTAAATACCACGTATTCATCATGTGGAGGAAGGCTTCTCTAGCCCCTTCTTCTTCTTCTTGACTCACCGTAGTGGGTCTATTCTCATTCTCGTTCGACACCGTCCCTTCAGCGGGAGCTGGTGCATTACTTTCTACGTCATCTGCCATATCTCTTTTAGGATCCATTTACTATATATATAAACATAATTTAAGTCATCAGGAGTCGTCACACTATCGTTATAAAAACATTCTTACGTATGACATGTATAGCTAGACTCGTGCTCATGCTATGTTAGTCCTAGAACCGACTAAACCGTAGCTCTAATATCACTAAATGTAACACCCCATACCCAAGTCCGAGGCTTAGACCAGATACGAGAAGTTACTATGCTTGAACTTGCTTAATCAAGTACTTACGGCTATAAAATTTTGTTCCGAATTAATAACTTATCTTTCTTAATCAACTTGTACTTTTCCTGGGCCTACGTGGCCTTAAACTCATGTCCGTAAACTTTCGAAACTCAATCGAAAACTTTTCATTGAAACAGTGGTCACACGCCCATGTGAGTTGGGACACACCCGTGTAACCCTGAGACACGCCCATGTCTCCTAACCGTGCTTAAAACTCGAGCTTACTGCCAAACTTCACACTGCCATGGCACGCCCGTGGTCCTGGCCCGTGTGAAAAACCTGAGCATTCTGACTTATAACACACGGCCATGGCACGCCCATGGACTTAGACCGTGTACTACAACTTGATATTCTGACTTAAGGTGCAATGGTGCAGGGTACACACGGCTTAGACACACGCCCGTGTATCCGACCGTGTGGGCACTTAGAGGCTATTTACCAAGCCAATTGCCACCCTAAAATCAAGAGCAAATTCATACTATCTCAACAACTCAAATCACTACAACTTTAATGAACAATATAACATGCTCCATTGATATCAATAACATACATACTTAGTCAATCTTGGCCAATCATTTAGCCATTTACAAAAGAATAATAATAAACTTGATAGCCCATGCTTTTCCCCTTTCTAAGACATATACTCAAAATGAAATGTTTCCTATACATGCCATACTTAATAAAAACAACTTGGCTATACCAAAATAGCGATTGATAGTGTGATTCGAGCTCCGACTTCAACGATCCACAAGTTAGCTTGGCGGGACTACATAGAAAGAAATAATAAAAGACGTAAGCATTTAGCTTAGTAAGTTTGCATAATGCACATAGCAACGTACTTGCTTAATATAAACCATTTGACATAAACAATGGCATCGTAAATTTTAGCTATAAAGCTTACTTACTCATACTAGATAGGCAAACAAAGTACCTGTATCACTAGATCACATTGATCAGCATACTTGAACATAATATTCATAATTTCTAATTCATCATTCATAACATGAATAATATTCTTTATCACTTGATAATAACCTTACTTACTTAGCTTTCTTGTTATCTCTTTGGAGCTTAACTCGTTGTCCGATGAATTTATATGAATAACCGAGGATACTAAATCTCATCTAAATTTCGAGGCCATGACTTAACATGGACTTATACGAAGTCTTTCTTGTTCTCACCAATGCCATGCCCTAACTTGGACTTATATGGGATCTCTTTCTCTTGATAACTTTTCAATGCCAAGCTTGCCTTGGTCTTACATGATAACTTGTTCAATGCCAAGCTTGCCTTGGACTTACATGATAACTTACTCAATGCCAAGCTTGCCTTGGACTTACATGATAACTTATTCAATGCCAAGCTTGCCTTGGACTTACATGATATCTTGCTTGCTTGCCGATGCCATGCCTCGGCTTGGTCTTATACGGACTTTCTTGTTTCATGTGGTAGATCGAGTATCTTAAGTTATTCAACTTCAATCGGGGCTATCTCATGCTTGATCTCATTAATTTCTTTGTTTAACATAACATTAAACTTTTTTCATAATAACATTGCACATTATACTAAGCAATTCAATGACATAAATCATAAAGCTTAGAAATCATACAAACTTACCTCAATATACAAAATGTATGTAGATATGCAATTTAGTCCTCAATTTTGTCCTTGCCTCGGTTTCGATCTGGGCTTCATTTTTCTTAATCTATAGTCATAAATAGATCATTTAATACTCACATTGACTAAATTGACTCTTAACTCATACTTTGGAAAAATTACTATTTTGCCCCTATACTTTCTCATATTTGCACTTTTGCCCCAAGGGTCGTAAAATAATTTTTCATTCAACTTTCTTAGACTACATGCTTAGCTAATTCAGTTTCTCTACTATAGCCATTATCAATTCTCATTATTTCTAATAGGTATGACTAATTTCAAAACTTTTACAAACTAGTCCCTATGCTCATTTTTCATGAAATTCACTTAGAAAAAGATGTTTATCTAACATCAAACTCTCATAAACTTCCATAAAAAAATCATTTAGCATGCATGTCATTCATGGGTAGATTTTTGAACATGCATCTTAGCTCATCTTATAGCTAAAAATAGCTAATTCATAATACGAGGACTTCAAAAACACGAAGAATATTAAAATCGAGACTAAGATGAACTTACTAGCAAGCTTGAAAGATGAGCAAACCCTAGCTATGGTTTCTTTGAAAATTTCGGAAATGAGGAAGAAGATGATAATGATTTTTTTCATCTTTTTCCTTTATTAATCATTTAATAGGTAAATGACCAAAATGCCCTTCTCTTAAAAATATCACCATTTACTAACTCATGTCCAATTTTGTCCAAAATTTATAATTTGGGAAAATTGCTATTTAAGGACTCATAATTAATATTCTAAAGCTATTTCATACAAAATGCTTCTAGAAACTCACATTTTACAACTTTTGCAATTTGGTCCTTTTTGACCATTCAACTTCATTTTAGCAAAATTGCTTCATGAAACTTTCACACTAACATGGAAACATGGCATGAACCTTAAAAACTCATAAATTCACCTCGGATTCGTGGTCTCGCACCACTATTCTGACTAGGCCCTAAATCGGGCTGTTACAGGATCTCTCCTTCAATTCTTTCAGGGAGTTTTAGGGATTTCTTATGTTTTGTTTTATCTTTTTTCTTGAGATGTTTTCCTTTATTGTTATGAACTAAACCCTTCGGATACCTGAAGGGGATGAATCCTATGATGAATCTTGTTATTGTTTTCTGAATTATATGATAAATACTTAGTTTGTTCTTAATTATGTGAGCTTAATCTAAATTTAATGTGCTTAGGTGGAGGAGGAATAGACCACCGCCAAGAGTAGATCCAACATAATTAAGCGGAGTTGATCGCACGTCTAGAGATAGGGTGACGAGATTTTGCCGGATTAGGGTGAAACCTAATATGGGTATCCATAGATCGATTTACTGCTATTCTAGGGGGTTATTATAAGAGAACGAGAGTTCCACTAATTAACCTAGGGTTAGACGTTATTCGCCTCGAGAGAGGGTTTAATATACGTTAGGGAGTCTTACGGATCAAACTAAGTGAATAAATCATATGGTTCAGTGTTAGATAACAAGTGAAGTCTAGGTGGATTCTTCCTAGGGTATCATCTAAATCAACTAAGTTTTTCCCAAGTTATTTTCCAAATTCATTCTTCTTTGTCTTAGAATCTTTAGTTTAGTAGTTAATTAATTTAGATTAGATAAACAATCTCTCTTTATTTTTAGGCTAGATAATAAAAAGAAAGTTAGTATTAGTACTTTTAGTTCCTTTGGGTTCGATAATCCGGTCTTGCCTAAGCTATACTACTGTTCCATAGGTGCACTTGCCTCAATCGTTGTCAGAGTTAGTTTCCAAGTTCGATCATTCTTTTTATAAATTTTAAAGCTCTGATTCACAGCGATCAAGTTTTTGGCGCCGTTGTCGGGGAACTAAAATATTAAGAAAGCTCTATTTTTATTACTTTAGCCATTATTTTTATTTTCAGCAATTTATTTTTATTGTTTTTAAATTTTGCTAAATTTTCTTTCTTTCTTTTCCTAGCAGTTACCTCTAGTTTATGACTAGAAGGAACCCGAGAGGACCTTTAGTATACAACTGTGATATTGACGCTACCGTTCGCAGGAATCGCCGAGAAATTAGGCGAGCCCTAAATTACATGGAAGAAGAGCGAGAAGACAGATCCAATCCTATTGAAGGGATGGACGAAAATAACCCACCACCACAAGATGTGGGAGAAAATAATGCTCCTCATACTATGTTTGATTATGCTAAACCTCATTTAACAGGAGCCGAATCAAGTATTGTTAGGCCTGCTATAACTGCTAATAATTTTGAATTAAAGCCTAACACTATACAAATGATTCAACAGTTTGTTCAATTTGATGGTTTGTAGGATGAAGATCCAAACACTCATATAGCTAACTTTTTAGAGTTCTGTGATACCTTCAAAATAAATGGCGTCTCTGATGATGCCATACGTCTTCGGTTATTTCCCTTTTCATTAAGGAATAAAGCCAAATAGTGGTTAAACTCGTTACCACGAGGGTCAATCACTACATGGGAATAAATGACCGAAAAATTCTTATAAAAATATTTCCCACCGGCCAAAACGGCCAAATTACACAATGATATATCTTCTTTTGTGCAGATGGATTTAGAGACATTATACGATGCATGGGAGAGATATAAGGATCTCTTGAGAAGGTGTTCGCACCATGGTTTACCCTTGTGGCTCCAAGTCCAAACTTTCTATAATGGTGTAAACCCCTCAACGAGGCAACTAATCGACTCAGCCGCCGGTGGAACTCTGAATAATAAAACTTCTGAAGTAGCCTACGAATTTATAAAAGAGATGTCGCAGAATAACTATTAGTGGCAAGTTACAAGAACAAGGCCAACAAAAACAGCCGAAATTTACAACCTCGACGCAGTAACCATGCTATCAAATCAGGTAGAGTTGATGAATAAGAAGTTTGATAGTTTGTGTTCTTCGCAGGTACATCCAGTCATGCAGTGCGACACAAGTGGAACTGTGGCGAATCCTGAGTACCCACCCTACCAACCGGGCACAGAGAGCGAACAGATGAACTATACAGGTAACAATTTCAGATCTAATAATAACCCATATAGTAATAATTATAATCCAGGTTGGAGGAACCACCCAAATTTTTCATGGGGAGGACAAGGAAATCAAGGAAATCAAAGACAACAACCTTCTCAAAATTTCCAAAATTAGCCCTATCCACAGGAAAAGAAGTCGAATCTTGAAGAGACGTTGAACAAATTCATAACATCCACAGAAGCCCGTCTCCAAAAAACTGAGGTAACACTCGACACCCGACAAACATCGATCAAAATGATCGAGAACCAAGTTGGAGGACTTACAAAGGCAATCGGGGAAATTACCCAGTCAGTCGGACAAATTGCGAAGCTATTATCCGAATGACCACAAGGGCGTCTACTGAGTAATACTGAAATTAATCCAAAGGAGCAAATCCAAGCCATAACAGCTCAAGAAAGTGAAGAAGTAGATGAACCCAGTCCAACACAAGGAAACGAGGTAGAAAAAGGTAAAGTTGAGGTAACACAAGAAAAGCCAAAACCGATAATCAAGGAATACCAACCTCGCATACCATATCCCGAAGCGTTAACAAGAGACGATACAGAGGAACAGCTCGGTAAGTTTCTTAAACTTTTAAAGAAATTACATATTAACTTACCGCTACTTGAAGCTCTTTCACAGATGCCAGATTCGAGGAAATTTTTAAAACATCTCTTAACGAATAAGCGCAAATTAGACGAAGATCCATATGTGGAATTAAACGCAGTGTGCTCAGCAATGTTACAGAATAGACTACCACAAAAGCTAAAAGATCAAGGGAGTTTTACAATTCCATGTTTAATTGGTAGACTAACTGTTGATAATGCGTTAGCTAATTTAAGGGCAAGCATAAATGTCATGCCTTACAAATTGTTTAAACAATTAGGTCCAGGGAAACCCAAACAAACTAGGATGATCATTCAATTAGCTGATAAAACTGTTAGAATTCCTAGGGGTATTATCGAAGATGTTCTTATAAAAATTGACAGATTAGTTTTCCCAGTAGATTTTGTTGTCTTAGACATGGATGAGGATAATTCGATTCCCCTAATTTTAGGAAGACCCTTTTTAGCGAATGCCAGGACTAAAATTGATGTTGATGCAGGAGAACTCATACTTTGTCTAAGTAATGAGACGGTCACCCTCAAGGCTCTCGACTTGGCTAGAACATCGAGTAATCAAGGTGAGAACGTAAATTCTACTGATAACCATTCGGTTAACCCTTATTTTCAGGAAGCACCACCAAAAAATACAACTAAACCCGATCCTAAACCCCATGCCAACAAAGAAATTACTCATGAGGAACGAGGGATTCAGATCAATGATCTAGACGAGTGGAAGACACACTTCAAGGAGAAATTAGGGATACACGACAAAGAAACGGAACCACACAAGGCAAAACTGAAAGAGCCCCCAGATGAGCTCATAGGAATAACAAACCACTTCAAAATAGGAGATCAAGTATTGATAGAAAAAACTGACCCTCCGGACCCTAGCACAAACAAAGAAATATCTTTTAGGGTAACCAGTGTTTTCCCACACGGAACAGTCGAGGTAAGTAATCCTATTTTTGGTACTTTTACTATAAACACATCTCGACTTAAATTTTTTCACGAAGACACAAATGATAGCATGAGGAAGGACTTCCAACTCCCCAAACCACCCTGAAGATGCAAATGAGAGGAGATTCTAGCTTAAGACTATAAACTAGCGCTTCTCGGGAGGCAACCCGAGCACTAACACAATTTAATTTTACATTTTGCTTTAAATTTATTTTTCTTTTTCTTCTTTACTTTACACCTAGTTATAAACTAACCAGAAGTGCAGATTTCTAAGTCACACGGCCTTGCACACGACCGTGGCCATGACCGTGTGGACCATAAGAATCCCCGTACTGACATAGCAGAGGCTGTACGAATCAGTTCCAACCACTTTTCGACGTCAAGGATCTAACCACTACACCACGGGCACTGAAAAAGGGGCACGACCGTGCCCCATGACCGTGTGAAGCTACTGACTTTCCAAACACGGGTAGAACATGCCCATGCCTTAAAACTGTGCCAACATACTGACTTGTCGAACACAGGCTAGACACGAGCGTGGGGTAACCAACATGCCTAGGAACACGGCCGTGCGATGCGGCCGTGTGAATTGACACACCCTCAACCCACGGGCATGGGACACTGCCAGACTTGAAATTCTATTTAAACACCATGCCCCTCTCCTTTCTCTTCTTGCCTACTCTCATTCTTCTCTCTTTATTTCTTTTCCCTTTTTTTTTCTTTTTTCCTTTTTCCTAATAAATCCTTAGACTCTTGATATCCATGGCAAAGAAGCGAAAAAGGCCAATCACAGTCTCCTCAAAGGAGACCGATTCACATGAGTTCATGCCGACAACTTCATCCAAACAACAAGCCAAGGATATTTGAGGCTATCTAGTTTATATTTCATTTTTCTCTTTTGCTTCAATTCCCTTCCCTTTAACAATATTATGCTTAATTTAGTTTATTTTATCTTAGTTTCTTAATTTTAGGTTCTAAAGGCTGCTTAGGAATCACACCACCTCAACCACCGCCAAAGACTACCACCACAGTAGTAGAAATCACACCCACCTCATGAACCATCTACCAATAAGGATTCTCAAGCCCCTTTATCTTTTAGCATTAGTTTAATTCAATTTCTATTTTCTTTCTTTTTACCTTTCTTGTCTTTAATTATATATTTAGTTTATTTTAAATTTGTCTTAATAAATCCTGGCTAATCCCCCACGAGTCTCCTAATTTCTTCATCTAGCGCAGAACTCGTGGGCAACCACCACATCCAGACTGGCCCTCCAACTTATCTCTCACCACGACCACTGCCAACTCAAGAAGCCCATCCATAATTCAGGGAGTTTCACTTATCCCCATATCTTCTGATCTGAACATTACATTTATATTATCTAACTTTGTACATTAAGGGCAATGTACATCTTAAGTGTGGGGGGGTGAACAACTTAAAAAGGTGGCCTAACTTTTTCCATTATTCTCAAATTTCTAAAATTAGGTACCAAACTTTTTGCATTGTTCTCAAAATCCTGAATTTAGTCTTGTTTGAAAGTAATTTCCTCATATTACTAATTAGGATGAAATTTCTGATGATTTATGATTTTTATTGATATGTTTTAGATTAAGTCATTGATAATTGTGCATTGATGATTAAATTCTAAGAATACTAGAGAATCAAGCATAATAAGTTTATTTTTCTGAATTAAAAATTTTCTAGGTCGTCTACCTGAATTTAAATATTACCTTGAAATTTGATATTTACAAGGTTGATGTCAAAAATACCCATAAGTTTTGTGAGTTTTTGAGCCTTATAGAGCATAAATTCTTTTTCTTGCTCACTTTATTGATTATGAGTATGTCAACACTGATTTGTTATTCTAGAACTTGCATCGATTATACATGTCGAGACCACACTTTTGATTTGATATACAGAGATGATAAAGGCACCTAGGTTTTAACCCACTAACTCCATTAAAAGCCTACCTTCACAAATTAACCCCTAGTGAACCCCTTTTAATCCTAACAACCCTATTTATTGACTCACCCACTGATATTAACCCAAAACCCTTTGTAATTGTTATCACCATTCTTTCTAACTACCTCTATATCGAGATTTGATCTGATTAGTTGCCTAATTATGAATTTTAGTAAATTATCCTTTATTTAGTTTGTTCTTAAAAAAAGCGAAGTATATTCATTATTAGTTATGTGATTAAATGAGCTTATACATTTATTTAAATTCTAAATATCGAAGAAGAAGCTCGTATTATTAGTATTATTAGTTTTCAATTGATGTAATTATTATTATTAGTTCATTAGTTCTTAGTTAGGTAATTTGTCAATTCAATCTCGATTCTAACCCTCTAATTCAGCCTTATTCCACACCTTAACCCTAGCCCCGTTACAACCCTAACAAAGACCTTTTGATTTGTGTTTCATCTCATATTTCAGTGGTGGAGATTTGATTTTCACGCAAGCCTATGGGATTAACTCTTCATGTTTGACTTTTGAGTGCCTAAATTTCTAACCTTAAACACTTTGAGTGATTTGAGTGAATCTTTAGTGAGGATGTCAATCCTTGACAATTTCGAATCAGAGGTAATTATTTAGATGAAGGGAAACACCTATGTTTTGTGCTACAAAATATAAGGCTTATAGTGTTTGAATTTTTAGGACACTTTGAGTTGAATTATCCATGTATAAATTATCCCTGAATTATGATGAGACACTATCAACGACTATTATGAATTATAGGAAGTTCGTTTTAATTGTAAGTTGAGAATTTTGCTTGAGGACAAGCAAAAGCTTAAGTGTGGGGGTATTTGATAAACCGAAATAGTAACATATTTTAATTCCACATTTAGTATGCTTTTGGATGAATTATCCCTTGATTTATATAAAAAGGTGCTCTTAATCCTTTCTTTTCATGTCTTATACTCAGGAAAGCACCCAAGGATAAAAAGAACGAGAAACGGGCTCAAAACGGACCAAAACGGGCCAAAGAAGAAATCGAAACGGCCTGGACCTTAGCCCACACGGTCGTGCCAAGTCAATCATCTAGAACACGGTCTAACCCCGACTCACACGGCTGTGTCGCATTAAAGAAATCTGAACACGGCTTGACCACGATTCGCATGGGCGTGTGCCATGGCCGTGCCTCTGCCGTGGAGAAGAGCAATTTCATTCGGGAAAGGATACTTAGGGAGAAAGAAACGTATTTCAAAAGCCTATAAATACACCCTAAGTATGACCTAAGAGGGGGAGCGCAAAGCCATCGTCTAGGGGCGTCGTGCTAGGCCGAGAAAGGCGATTTGTGGGGATTCACTCGGGGATAGCCAGTTGATCCATCTCAAGAAGCCAGAATTATACTCAAGACGGAGGATCTCTCCTTCAATTCCTTCAAGGAGTTTTAGGGATTTCTTATGTTTTGTTTTATCTTTTCTCTTGAGATGTTTTCCTTTATTGTTATAAACTAAACCCTTCGGATACCCGAAGGGGATGAAACCTATGATGAATCTTGTTATTGTTTTCTGAATTATATGATAAATTCTTAGTTTGTTCTTAATTATGTGAGCTTAATCTAAATTTAATGTGCTTAGGTGGAGGAGGAATAGACCCTACCTAAGAGTAGATCCAACATAATTAAGCGGAGTTGATTGCACGCCTAGAGATAGGGTGACGAGATTTTGTCGGATTAGGGTGAAACCTAATATGGGAATCCATAGATCGATTTACTGCTATTCTAGGGGGTTATTATAAGAGAACGAGAGTTCCACTAATTAACCTAGGGTTAGACGTTATTCGCCTCGAGAGAGGGTTTAATATACATTAGGGAGTCTTACGGATCAAACTAACTGAATAAATCGTATGGTTCAGTGTTAGATAACAAGTGAAGTCTAGGTGGATTCTTCCTAGGGTATCATCTAAATCAACTGAGTTTTTCCCAAGTTATTTTCCAAATTCATTCTTCTTTGTCTTAGAGTCTTTAGTTTAGTAGTTAATTAATTTAGATTAGATAAACAATCTCTCTTTATTTTTAGGCTAGATAATAAAAAGAAAGTTAGTATTAGTACTTTTAGTTCCTTTGGGTTCGATAATCCGGTCTTGCCTAAGCTATACTCTTCGTTCCCATAGGTGCACTTGCCTCAATCGTTGTCGAGTTAGTTTCCAGGTTCGATCATTCTTTTTATAAATTTTAAAGCTCTGATTCATAGCGATCAAGAGGTGAGTCATAAAGACTACTTAATTTCCAAGTCTTTCTTGAAGAATCCAATCCTTAAACATGTACATTCACATTGCCACACTACTATGTTCTTTACTAAAGAACAAAATTATTGGAAGAACATTGGCTTATTTTATTCCTATTTTGCAAATTATTCAACTTTAATATGCATAAAATAAAATATTCCTAAAACAAAATAAATAAAAGTCTTAAAGGTAATACTAAAGAAAAAGAAATTCCCCCCTTTTCTTCATCTGTATCATCCCCCTTGTCTTGCTCCTTTGCCTTCTTGTTCTCGTTTGTGTTCACGTCCTCTTCTTTCCATGACTTGAAGTATTCCTTATAGAATCATCTCTATTTTTTTTCATATTTCCAATAAGCTTGTTGTTGGTTATGCATAAAGTTCCACATATCCATCATGGTTCATGTAACAGTCCGTTTTTAGTAAAATTGGAACAGTGGTTTTGGGACCAAAAATCCAATGTCAAAAAATTTATTTTATTATTATTTTAATTTCTACAACATTTTAGTTGTGTCGTATAAAAGTTTTGAGAAGAAATTTTATTGTTTGCATGCTTAATTTGATAAAAAAGGATTAAATTGAAAAAGGTGCAAAACTTGAGTTCTATAAGCTAAAAGGATTAAATAACCTTGATAATAAAAAGTTGGAGGGTTTATGTTGTAATCAAACCGTCCATAATGTGAGTGGACATATACGGGCACATTATTAAGTGTTTTAAAGTTTTATATTAAGGTTTAAAATGTAATTTAATAAAATAAACTAAGTAAAATAAAAAAAACAAGTTGTCATCCTCCAAAATGTATCTATCCACCGAAAATTAGACTTAAAAACTCCATGGGAGGAGCTTGAAGGTTCGACCAACCTTTGTTTGTGCATGTAAGCATTTTTTTATCTCGTTTTTAGTGATTTCTATGTTTTTGGAGTTGTTGTAACTTAATCTAGCTAGCCCAGGGACTAATTTGTAAAAATGTTAATAGTCAAGGGTTTTACCATGAATGTATATGCATTTTTTGTGATGTTTGATGGAAGAAAATGAATGGTTGTTGTTAGTTACACAACTTTTGTTAAGTAATTTTTGATGAAATTGTCAATTAGGCATTTAATTGAAAAATAGAAAAATATTCATGGTGAAATTGTGAAATAAATGAAATGTAGGGCTTGCTAGGGACCTGTATGAAATTCGGCTATGGTAGGTTAATGGAGAATTTCATGAATTTTCATTTTATGAACTAAGGACTAAATTGTAGTGAATTCAAAATTTTAAGGGCAAAAGCGTAATTTTTCAAAATATGATTTTTGGAATAAATTGAATAGAATGAAGCTTGAAATAGTTAAATTTGATTATATAGATCAAGAAAAGCAACGTACAGATTTAGATCGGGGAAAAGAAAAAGTATTGGATTAATCGATCGTATTTTTCTGTTCGTGTTTGAGGTAAGTTCGTATATTTAATTAGCATTGAATTATGTTTGATTTAAATGCTTTTATGTTATATTCTTGGTATTATGACTCTACGGCAATATTCAACAAAGTTTCGGCAACTTTCGGGCCTCGTTTGAACCTTAGGAATATATAGGATACAAATGACATGTCATTAGGGGTTACTGTGTTTCGGGTGCTGGTCTTGTGCGTCCTACCAGTGGCTGAGTTTCTGGCATGTGTTGCAGTTACTTGACAGCTTGTATGAGCAGCACTGTGAAGCTACGTCCTGACTGATAGCTTGTGTGAGCAGACCCACTTATGGCTCGAGAGAGAGCATTTATTTGATATATGAGATAGTAGTAGTTTTGACCACATGTTAGTACATAGTGTGTGAGATTCCCGAGTATCTGATATTATTCTAGTGGTTCAACAGGTATGAAAAATGGAAGGTTTGATAAATGCCTCAATATGTGATGTTATGAAAGTATGGAAAGGTATGAGTTAATGATGTTTGAAATATGCTTAACTATATGCTTGGAAAGTATGAATGCTAATAAGTAGTGTGTATAAAAGCTATGATGCTTTGAGATGATTTGCTAAGCTATGTGATTATCTAACTTGAAAGGTTGTTGATGTTTAGGCTAATGCCAAGTCATGTTGGATTATCTCAAATTGTTTTTATGCTTATAAATTGAAATGGTAAGCTTTGTTTATAAATTACGAACTTACTAAGCATTATATGCTTACTTCGTGTTATTTCCTTTGTGTTTCTAGTTAATTGAAAGCTAGTTAATTGGAAGGTTATCAGAGATCCATCACACTATCCATCGGCTAAATCAGTAGATTTTGATGATTTTGAGTCATGGTTATAATGGCATGTATAGTTGTGTTGTTTGATGAAATTTAGCTATTATGTGTGACTTGTATATATGACATTATGGTTGATGATCTAGTTGGTATGATATTGTAATTTTATGGTATTTAGGTGTGGTTGTTATTTTGATGTTGTGTTGGTTAAAATGATAGTAGGGAAATGATATGGTAATGGTATTTTATGAAATGGTGAATGGTATGAATAGAGATAGTCCATGAATGTTGCTAATGGATTGATTTGGTAATTTGATAGTGATCTTCTTTTGGTCAACTTGGTATGGTACATGTTAGTTGTGAAAATGGACATCTGGTATTGGTTGTGCATGAAATTTTGGGTATATGAACATATGGATAAATGTGGCTTTGAAATTGTTCAATTGTTAGTTTAATTTGTAATTGGTTAGATATCTAGGTAAGTTTGATTGTTGAAATTGAGGTGCCATTTTGGCATATTGGTTGAATGGATAGTTTCTATGTTGTGTAAGCTTGAATATGCATATGTAAAGTGTGTCTTAAATGCTTGATTATAGGTACAAATGGCTTGTGCATGAGGTGTAAGTTTGGGTGAGAAAAATGGCTTGGAAATGACCTATTTTTTGTCCACACGGGCGTGTGTCTCAGCCATGTGTGACATACGACCATGCGACACAGCCGTGTGTCTCCTATAGCTTTCAAAGGGTTTCAAGTCAGGCTATTACATGGCCTAGCACATGGCCTGACACACGAGTGTGTGGGGTTATTTCAAAAGGTACACAGCCTGGCACACGGGCGTGTGGCTTGGCCGTGTGACCCAAGTCAGTGAGTTACACGGGTACGGACACGGGCTGGGACATGACCATGTGTCCTTATTTCGAATGCCCACACGGCGCCGTGTGAGTCACACGGCCGTGTGACCCCTGTTGTTTGAATTTTTTTCCTTTTTCTAAAAAATTTCATATGTTTCTGATTTAGTCCCGAATCGTTCCTAATGTCTTTTAAGGGCCTCGAGGGCTCGTATAAGGGATTGTATGTATGTTTTTTATTGATGTTGCTATGATTTACCTTGTGATTTGTTTATGATAATAAATTTTTCATTGTATGACGTTATGCTTCAGTAATGCTCTGTAGCCCTAATCCAGTTACGGATACGGGCTAGGGGTGTTACAGTTGAAAATTCTGATTTCTTCATAGTGTTTGAAGAAGTAGGCATTGGAACGGTCAACTCAGGATTTAAACTTGGCTCCATTGGTTCAGCAACATTTGGTTCCACCCACGGTTCAGGGTTGTTTTGTTCCTATTCAGATTTTTCTTCTTCTGTTTCATTTACTGGGTTAGCTTTCGGTTCAGATTTGGTTGACGACTCATCATATTCTAGTTCGTTCGGTTCATTTGGCTCAATCTGGTTCAACTGTTCAACATTCTTCACTAACCTTTCAAGATCATGTCTTGTTATGCAACCTTGAACATAATGGCCCTTCAGGTTCGCCTTTGATTTGACTTCGGTTCGCAAACACAGTGAAGTAATCAATTATGGAAAATAGGCACTTCTTCTCTTTTTCCTAGCACAATCATGGATTCTTTGAGAATAATTTTCCTAACATTGATAGACCTTTCTATAATAATTGCATAGAAAAAAAGCGTTCATTCCATCGAGATGGTAGAACTATGTGAGATAGGTATGAAGTATATCGAACAAAGTAGAACCATACCTTAGCTACTGATTTCAAGTACTCCCTTCAGTAAGAATAATATTGTATTTTATTATAATCCATTGGGATCCCTGATTTGTAACAACATTAAGTACTTGTTGAAGAAAATCCCAATTGATATATGTCTTCAACATCAGGTAAGTTAAACAAATCATTAATGGACTTAGAAGTAAGGGGTACCTTCTTTTTCCGAACAAGAACCTCACAAGCGTTTGGCATAGTTAAATTGACATAGGATTCTCACACTAAGTCCTTTTCAGGCATTGATCGTTCATCACAAAATTGATTCCAATTTAAGGAGTCAATTGTTTTTCTAATTAACAAAGGCATAATCTTGTCATTGCTCTTCAAATTGAAATCTTTTTCTGGCATCATGGGTTGATTTTTAAAAATGGAATCAAATCTTTCCCTTGCTGCCTCATCTTGAATCACAATTGGATTTTTGGCAGAAGTATTTGAGGATCTAGTTCTTTTACAAGACATGGTTAATTTTCTCGAAAAATAAGAAGAATTTTGGCAAGGAGTTTAGGGAAAGGAAGTAATTAACAAGGTGGTTATGGTGGCTAGGGTTTGTGATAGCAAAAAGAATGTAGCGACAAGAGAATCGCAGTAGCAAACAGGATAGGTAGTGACGGTTGCTGTGGCGAAAAGAGTAGCTCCGACGAAAAGAGTAGCTCCGACGAAAAGGTTGCGGCAACGATAATAGGGTTTTACGAGAAATAAAGGAAAATTAGGGAGAAACTTTTGGAACTTGAGGTCGACGAAAAGGAGAAAGAAGATGGTGTCTAAGGTTGAGGTTAATTGCTTGAGTGGTGTGAAAAATATGATGGTAGGGAGGGGTTTATATAGTGATAAACTAAGGCAAATTTTTAGCTAAAATTTTTCTACAATGGATGCTTGGGCAGCAAGGTATGGAGGAAAGTGAAAGTGGTGACAAATTTAGGGTTTTCGGGGGTGTTATGGATGACAATTAGGTGGTATTTTCTCCTCTTCATTGTTTTGGGCCTCTAGCCCAAACTGTAGTTCTTTCCTGTAGTGAAAAATTAAACTGACTAGAAAAATAAAATGATTAGTACTTGGGCCAACCTGACCCTCTCATTAAACATAAAAAAATAACAATTAAAATTAAAAGTTCCTTTTGGGCTACTTAGAAAAATTTTTTCTCGAAAATTTACATCAAATTAAATTCCCAAGAAAGGTTGGAGGGGTCACAAATGGTCCCGCTTAAGTTCCAATCTCCTTAGACATAATTAATATACTAATTCAAGAAAAAGAATTTCTAGTCATGTCATTTATTAAAAATAAAAAATAAAAATTAAGGGTCCATTAACACAAGCGCGGTCTCAGCTCGCTTAATATTATTATTCCAAAAGTGTTTGAGATGGTAACCATTAACTTTAAATGTACCTATAGATAGACTTTGTGAATGGTGTACGGTCCATTACACCAATCCATTCCATCGAGATTTGAGCTTCCAGGAAATAATTTTAGCCTTGAATCGAACAACAAGATTTCTTGACCTTCTCTGAATTCTCGAGGTTGCACACGTTTGTTATGCCATCTCTTACTCTTCTCTTTATACATCTTGGCATTCTCATATGAAAACAAATTTAATTCCTCCAACTCGTCAAGCTATAACATTCTTCTCTCACTAGCTTGCTTTAGATCTAGATTTAATTGTTTCAAGGCCCAGTGAGCTTTATTTTCCAACTCGAGCGACAAAAGACATGCCTTTCCAAAGACTAACTGACAAGGAGTCATTCCTAATAGTTTCTTGAAAGCTATTCGATAGACCCATAGAGAATCATTGAGCCTCCGCAACCAATCTCTTCTATTAGGTTGAACAACCTTCTTAAGGATTCCTTTGATCTCATGGTTTACCTGTTCAACTTGCCCATTCGACTGTGGATGTTAGGCAATCGCAATTTTGTGCTTCACATCATACTTGTCAAGCAACCACTTAAGCCATTTGTTTACAAAGTGAGATCCTTTATCGCTAATTATAGCTCTCAAAGTCCCTAACCGTGTAAACACATGCTTATGTAAGAATCACATGACTACCTTAGCATCATTTGTTGGGTATGCCTCAGCTTCCATCCATTGGGATACATAGTCGACAACCACTAGGATGTACTTGTTACCATAAGAAGAAGGAAGCCGGCCTAGAAAACCAATGCCCCAAACATCAAATAATTATACCTTTAGGATGTTTGTCAAGGGCATCTGTTTCTTCTTGATATGTTTCTAGTCCTCTAGCATCTATCACAATTTTCACGTATGTGTATGCATCCTTAAACACTGTAGGCCAGAAAAATCCATCTTGTAAGATCTTTGCTGTAGTGCGGCAACCAGCAAAGTGTCCCTTACTTGGAGATGAATAGAAATGTTATAAGATCTTGTCAATATCACTTCCAGCTACGCACTTTCTGATTATATTATCTATACATTATTTAAACAAAAATGGCTCCTCCCAGAAATAATACGGGCTATCGTGAATGAATTTCTTCCTTTGTTGGTCTGTCATTCTAAGAGGCATTATTCCACATGGTAAATAATTTTCAAAATCGACAAACCAAGGAGTGTCATGGATTTGATTTACCTCGAAGATATGTTCATCTGGAAAATTTTAATTAATGGGAACAAGTGAATGAGTTACCTCGTTTTGTTCCAACCTCGATAGATGGTCAGCTACTTGAATTTCAACTCCCTTTCTATCTTGGATCTCAAGGTCAAATTCTTTGAGTAAGAGTATCCATCGAATTAACCTCGGTTTAGCATCTTTCTTTGAGAGTAAATATCTGATGTCCACATGATCAGTAAACACTGTAACTTTTGTACCTATAAGATAAGAACAAAACTTATCAAAAGAAAAAACTATAGCAAAGAGTTCTTTTTCAATTACCGTATAATGAAGTTTGGCTCTTGTCAAAGTTCTACTTGCATAGTAGATAGGATGAAACACTTTGTTTCTTCTTTGCCCCATCGTAGCTCCCACAACAAAATTGCTTACATCACACATCAACTCAAAAAGTGAGTTCCATTCAAGTGTAATGATTATTGGGGCCGAGATTAACCAATTTTTCAATTGCTCAAATGCTTCCAAGCATGCTTTGTTAAACTAAAAAGTGTTGCCTCTATATAATAACATACACAAAAGCTTGGAAATTTTTGAAAAATCTTTAATAGACCTTCGGTAAAAACCCACATGGCCCAAAAAACTTCTAACTCCTTTCACACTGACTGGTGGTGGTAACTTCTCAATTACATCCACCTTTGTTTTATCAACTTCAATCCCGTTTCTGGATATTTTGTGTCCTAAAACAATTCCCTCCTGTACTATAAAATGGCATTTCTCCCAGTTAAGGACAAGATTTGTCTCCTCGCATCTTTTCATTACCTTAGCCAAATTACTCAAACAAACATCATAAGTGTTACCAAAAATAGAAAAATCATCCACGAATAGCTCAACAAAATTTTTAACCATATCAATAAATATTTCCATCATGCATCGTTGAAATGTGGTAGATGCATTACATAAACCGAAAGGCATTCGCCTAAAAGCAAATCTATCGTATGGGAAAGTTGTTTTGTGCTGGCCTTCCGGGGCTACAATTATTTGGTTATATCCTGAATATCCATCTAAGAAATAGTAATATCCATTACCTGCCAGTTGGTCCCACATCTGAACCATAAAAGGCAGCGAAAAATGATACTTTTGAGTTGCTTTGTTCAATTTTCTATAGTCTGTACAGATTCTCCAACCCGTGACTATCATTTTTGGGATTAACTCATTTTGTTTATTCTTGAAAATAGTGATTCCACCTTTCTTTGATACACACTATACCGGACTTACCCACGAACTATCTGAGATGGGGTAGATAATTCCCGCATCTAACCATTTAATAACTTCCTTTCGAACTACCTCTTTCATTATTGTATTAAGTCTCCTTTGCCCATCTATTCAAGCTCGTTCGCACTTCTCTAAGATAATTTTGTGCATGCAAAAGGACAGACTTATTCCTCGTATATCAACTATGGTCCAACCGATCACCTTTTTAAATTTCTCTAAGACTTCGATCAACTACTCTTCTTGGTGCTTTGTTAATTCTGCTGAAACAACCACATGAAAAGTAGAACTATTACTCAAATAAATGTATTACAAATGAGAAAGAAGTACCTTCAGTTCAATTTTGGGTGGTTTCTTGATTAACAATTTCAGTTGTGTGTATTCTCGAGCTTCTAGCTCCAACGGTTCAAATCGTGTTAGTTGAACATAGTCCTTCGGATTGGCTTCCATCAAAGCCATACTTTCCTTACCTTCTTCACCTTCCAATGGATCAGAACCTAAGGTGTTTTCCAATGGGTATTCTACAAAATTATTCTCCTATTCCATAGAAACTAAGGTTTCTAACTCCTTTATTATTGAACATTCCTCTAATCCGATCAAAAAATTTCATTGCTTTAAGAATATTAAATGTTACCTGGTCATCTTGAACTCTCATTATAAGTTCACCTTTTTGCACATCTATTAATGTTCTTCCTGTAGCTAGGAAAGGTCTCCCATGGATTATCAACACTTCCTTATCTGCTTCAAAATCGAAAACAATAAAATCAACAAGAAAAATAAACTTCTGTACACGTACCAGAACATCCTTGATCTTTCCTTTTAGGTATGCTAAAGATCGATCCGCCAATTGGAGTGTCACAGTCGTGGGTCTTACTTCACCTATTCCCAACATCTTAAAAATAGACTTGGGCATCAAGTTGATGATCACCCCTAAATCACATAAAGTTTTACCACATTAAGATTCTCCAATATTACAAGGTATAGAAAAGCTTCTAGGGTCCTTCATTTTTAGAGGTAGCTTGTTCTGTAAGAACGTACTGCACTCCTTTGTTAGTGCTACAGTCTCGAACTCACTAAGTCTATTCTTCTTGGACAAAATTTCCTTCATGAACTTGAAATAATTGGGCATTTTTTCTAAGGCTTCTACCAATGGTATACTGATGTAAAGCTACTTTAGAACATCCAAAAACTTCTTGAATTGCACCTACTATTTTTGTTGTTTGATTCTTTGTGGATACGGAGGTGTTGGAACCTTAGCTTAAATCGAACAACTTTTCTGAGGAATTGTATCTACATATGAAGAATGTGTTGGCTTATCAACATTCACTAGTTTAGATTTTACCTCTTCATACTTTTCAACATCTGGCTTTTCTGGTGCTGGAATTTCAACTGTCGGTTGATTTTTCTTTTCCTTGACAAGTTCTTCTTCAACCTCACCCACCTTGGGTTCCAAAGTCTTGCCACTTCGTAAAGCAACTACCTTGCAATGTTCCTTACCCAAATTTCTTGGATTTTTTGTGTCACTCGACAAGGCTCATTACGGTCTATTACGAAGCTCCGTAGCTAATTGTCCCATTTGGTTCCCCAAAATTTTCAGTGTTGCTGCTTGACTTTGGATTAAGGTGTCGTTTTTCGCCATGTACTGTAACAGCCCATTTTTGGTGAGATCAGAACAGTGGTTTCGTGACCACAAATTCGAGCCCAAAAAATAAAATTTTATTTTATTTTATTTTATGGCTAGTATTATGATAGGAAGGTCACATGAAAATTTTGATACGAAAATTTTATCAATTGTGTGGTTAATTAGGTAAAGGACGAAATTGCATAAAATGCAAAAGTTGGATTCTAGTAGCTATAGGTATTATATAGCTATGGAATTCAAAACTTAAGGTCCTTATATGGTAATTAGACCATTGAAGGAGAGTTAGTAGAGATTTTTATGACTCATCCATGGAAAAATTAGAAATGATTAGGGACTAAATTGGAAATCAACAAAATTAAAAGATGATAGAAAAATAAAAAGAAATTATCATCTTTTCTATTCATCTTCTTCCCCAATTTTTCTATGGAAACCCTGTGAGAGAGGAAGAGAACTTTTCAAGCTTAAAAAGTTATGAAATCAAGTCTCGTTTTTAATGATTTTTATATTTTTAGAATCGGGATAGCCTAATCTTTCTATTTATGGAATTTATTTGAAAAGATAACAAAGTGTAGAAACTTTTCCATTGATGTAAATGCTGGAAATTTGAAATTTATGGTAGAAAATGAAAGATAGTTGATAGATAAACAACTTTTACAAAGCAATTTTTCATGGAAACTTGATTTAGGGACTAAAATGAAAAAATGGTAAAACCCATGGAAAATTCTAAAATTTGTGAAATGTGTGTGCTGTAAAAATTGTTATTAAATCTTGGTTAGGCTTGGAAAGAGCACTAGATTGCATGAATTTCATTTTCTGAGCCTAGGGACGAAATTGGAATTTTTGAAAAGAGTAAGGGCAAAATAGTAATTTTGCCTAGGATGTAGTAGAATGCAAATGTATGTAAAATGTGATAAGTTAATAATTAAATTTTCTTATATAGACCCGGAAAGACCAACTATGAAATTAGATCGAGGGAAACAAAAAGTTTCAGATTAGTTAGAATTCAAACCCGAACAATTGTCAAGGTAAGTTCGTGTAACTTAAATATGTGTATTAAATGCTTAAATTGAATGGTATGATTGTGTTGATATGTATGAGACGATATCCATAATGAAATAATCATAAGTGTGAAATGTGGACAAATTGTCAGGTTCCGGGTGAATGTTGAGAATTCGATGGAATAAGGTGATATTCTCGGACGAGAATAACATTACACATGTTGTATAAAGGATTTAGCCCGGACGGGTAATCCTAATGTAGGCCCTTTTGAGCATATACTATAAATTGGATTTAATCCGGACCGGTAATCCAAATTAAGCTCCCTAGAGCATGTGCTACGGATAGGATTCAGCCTGGACTGGCAATTCGGAAGTGAAAAATGTGGCTCAAGAGTATTCCTCTTATTACTTGCCCTAATGGGTTCTATTGCACATGAAAATACTACTCGAACATCCATCGAAATCTCATTAGTTCAACGGAAAAGTCTCTTGAAATATGGAAAGGTAGAATTAATGGAAGTTTGTATGTAATGAGCTCATCTATGTTTTACTTGAATTTCATATGAGATTATGTGACTAACTTGTTTGAATAAGTGATTGTGTGTTTAGGTATGTAACATCCTGATTTAGGGCCTAGTCGAAATAGTGGTGCGAGACCAAAAATCCAAGGTATATGAATGAGTTTTTGAGGTTTATGCTATGTATGCATGTTAGTGTGAAAGTTTCATGAAGCAATTTTGTGAAATTGCGGTTGAATTGTCCAAAAGGACTAAATTGCAAAAGTTGGAAAATGTGAGATTCTAGAAGCTATTTGTGTGAAATAGCTTTAGAATATTAATTAGAGGTCCTTAAATAGAAATTTTCCCAATTTCTAATTTTTGGACAAATTTGGGCATGGATGAGTTAAAATAGAAAGTTTATCAAAAAGGGCACTTTGGTCATTTAACAATTAAGTGATTAAAATAGGAGAAAAGATGACAAAATTCATTCATCTTCTTCACCAAGGCTGCCAAAATTTTCAAGAGCCATTGTTAGGGTTCTTCAAATTTTTCAAGCTTGTTAGTAAGTGCATCCAGCCTCGTTTTTGATATTCTTTGTATTTTTGAAGTCCTTGTTGCATGAGTAAGCTATTTTTAGCTATTTGATGAGCTATGATGGATGTTCAAAAATGTGGCCATGTATGACATGCATGTATTTTGATGTTTTATGGAAGATTATGAAAGCTTGATGTAGTAGAAACATCTTTTGCTAAATGAGTTTCCATAGAAAATGCATGTAGGGACTAGTTTGTAAAAATCTTCAGTTTGGTCATACATGTGTGTTGTGATGAGAATTGATGATTGCTTTAGTTGAGTAAGTGATTAGGCTAAGCATGAAAGGCTAGAAAGTTGAATAAAAATCACTTTACGAGCCTTTGGGGCAATAGTGTAATTATGAGAAAGATTTGGGACAAAAGAGTAATTTTGCCAAAGTATGAGATGTGGGTCAATCTGGTCAATGTGTGTATTGAATAAGCTGATTTATTCATTATAGATCAAGAAAGACAAATCCCGGATCGAAACCGAGGCATTGCAAAGTGGTGGACTAAATTGCACGTTTCTATACTTTTGAGTATCGAGGTAAGTCTATGCATAAACAATGCATTCATACTTACAATTTGTTAATGCTAGATAGCGTATAGCATGGTTGAGAATGATTGAGAACCTATGTGGTTCAAGTGAAATGAATGGATGAATGATTAAGTAAGTAGATTTGTGAATGTGTTGTAATAATGCTAAATGGTGGGCTAAGTTCGATACCATCCTAATGCATATTGACGATGAGCTGGCTATGTGCGATGCTATCGTTAGGTATATTATCTAGTGGGCTATGTGCGAAACCGCTATGAATACCTTGTTGGTAGGCTAAGTGCGATACTACTTTATCAATTGATGGTGGTGGGCTTAGTGCGGAACCACCAAGAGATTTGCTGTGTGGATGTGATAGTGAGTAGCATAGCTGTGTGGATGTATTATTGAGAAATAATTATGTGTTGTATATTGTGTAAATGTGATATTGAATGCAGGGATGCATGTCAATGGTTATGAGTAAGTGACTCATGATGTGTTGGAAATATGGTAAGGGATAGAAAGAGTAAGCATAGTTGTACATTATATGTTAGTATAATGCTAATTTTTGTTTAGCTTATACCATGTTGCTTAATTGTTTATGTGTAAACTTACTAAGCTCAAAGCTTACTCTCTTTCTTTTCCCTTGTCTTATAGAGAAAAAGTGTTGAATCGAGATACGAGGATCAATTGGAAGATCGCCCAAACTATCAGCACACTATGGTACATTAGACTCAATGTTTTGTATATGGCATGTATAGGGGCTAGACAAGTTAGTGAATTTTGTTGTTTATGGCTAAGATGTGTTGGCCTTTAGATGGATAATCTATTTTGTATAATGCCATAGTTGTTGGCACTTTATTATATGAAAAGATGAAGTTATCTATGTGAGAATGTAAGACTTTGAGTTGATTATGGATGTGTTGAATGAGTGCATGATTGTGTGTGCTAGAAGGGTGAAAAGAACTTGGAAAATAGCTTTGTTCTTGTCCATGTGGGTAGACACACGGGCGTGTGTCTAGGCCATGTGTGACACACGGTCAGCCCATGGGCGTGTGACTTGGCCGTGTGTCCCCTGCATGTTAGTATTTTAAATCAGAATAGACCACGGACTAGTCACACGGGCGTGTGCCTAGAACATGTGTGTTAATCAGTGTTGGCCACGGGCTAGCTACACGGGCGTGTGTCTAGACTCTAGGCTGTGTTAAGGTAGTCAGTGTGCACCACGGGTGGAGAGCACGGGCGTGTGCCCTAACCGTGGGGCATTGGCAGAATGCTTGAGTTTTCATGCACGGGTAGTGACCATGGGCGTGTGTGACATCCACGGGCGTGTCAAATCTTACACGGGCGTGTGAGCCCTGTATATATGGAAAAATTTTAAGATCGTATGAGTTTTTGATATGGTCTCGAGAGCCCTCGTCTGTTTGAGAGAGGCCTCGTAGGTCAGGATTGAGGTTGTTGTGATGGCCAAACAGAGTGGTCATGTTGTGCCTAAGTGGCGATCTTGAGGTCTTTACATCGGTAACACCTCGTGCCCGGTTTCGGTGTTGAATACGGGTATAGGGTGTTACATTGAGTGGTATCAGAGCTATGGTTTAGTCAGTTCTAGGACTACCGTAGCGGGTGTAAGAGTCTAGCTATACATGCCATAAGTGTACAATGATAGTATGGTGGCTTATGATGATTTTAAATCTTGTTTTATATAGAATATGGATTCCGATCCATTGACTGCTGATGAAGCAGCTAGTAATACGCCGGCTCTTACGCAAAGAACCGTGCCTGTTCAAAGTGGACCCGAGGCTAGGGGTCAAGGGGAAGGGACTCGAGAAGCCTTTCTCTGGATTATGAGCAATTGGTACTCGGATTATGTTCGAGCAAACCCTAATGCTCAACCTCCTCCACCTCCTCCTCCTATACCTCAGCCAATTCCTGTGGTTCCTCAAGGTATTGATGTAGTGAGGATATCAAAACCCCCTGTAGATAAGATTAGAAAACACGGGTGAGGAGTTTAGAGCTAAGGTTGATGATGACCATGAGAGGGCGAGTTACAGTTAGAGAACTCGATGAGAGTATTCGATGAACTCTCTTGTACACACGAAGAGAGAGCTTGAAGTGTGTCATATCCTTCTTTGAGGACTCGGCATACCATTGGTGGAAGACATTAACGTCGGTGGTCCCGAGAGCGGGTGACATGGGACTTCTTTCTCGGAAGAGTTTCAAAGAAGTATATAAGCGAGGTTTCTTGATCGGAAAAGGAAGGAATTCCTTGAGTTGAAGCAATGAAGAATGTCAGTAAGCGAAATATGAGCGTGAGTTTGTTAGGCTTAGCAAATACGCTCAAGAATGTGTGTCGACAGAGACCATATTGTGTAAGAGGTTCAAGACGGACGGAATGAGGACATCAAACTCCTAGTGGGTATTTTGGAGTTGAAAGAATTTGTAGTGTTGGTCGAAAGGGCAAGTAAGGTCAAGAGTTGAGTACGAGAAAAAAAGGTCGTGAGTGAAGCTCGAGATGCTAGAAAGAGGCCGATGGGCAAGTCATATCAAGCCCAGTCGAAAAGGTCCAAGGAAGTGAGTCCTAGGACGTCAGCACTAGTGGGTTATTCGCATCGAGACTTGGGCAATACTCGTTCGGGTTCGAGAGTCCAAGCTACCTCGATGGAAAGTGTGGCCAATCTGAAGAGTAAACCAGAGTGTCCAAGTTGTGGTAGATATCACACCGGAGAGTGTTAGGGTAACAGTCGAAACTGTTATAAGTGTGGTTCCCCTGACCATTTTATCCGAAATTGCCCCGAGAGGGGTGATAAGGAAGAGAAGCAAGAGATGAGATCCAATGATGTGTCTGCAAGGGGTAGACCACCAAGGAACCCGAGAGGCGGGAATAGTGGTAGAGGTGCATCTAGAGACTCTGCTATGAGACAGGAGGGCCGGGCACCTGCGAGGACATATGCCATTCGCGCTCGCGAAGAGGCATCCTCCCCTGATGTGATAACGGGTACTTTTTCTCTCTTTAACACCCTTGTTATGGCTTTAATAGATCCAGGGTCTACTCATTCTTATATTTGCATGAGATTGGCATCTAGTTTGAGTATGACTGTTGAGTCTACGGACTTTGTGGTTAAGGTGTCGAACCCGTTAGGTAAGCATGTGTTAGTGGACAAGGTGTGTAAGAATTGTCCTTTGATGATTGAGAGTCATTTCTTTCTGGCAAACCTAATGTTGTTGCCGTTTGATGAGTTTGATTTAATCCTAGGCATGGATTGGTTGACTACCCATAGTGTCTTAGTGAACTGTGGTAATAAGTTTATTGATTTGAAATGTAAGAGTGGAGATGTGGTTCGGGTTGAATCAGGTGGATCGGATAGTCTACCAGTGATGATTTCTTCCTTAGTGGCTGATAAATGCTTGAGAAAAGGGTGTGAGTCCTATCTCGGTTTTGTGTTGAATACTCGAGAGGTTGGAGTAGAGTTTGAAACAGTGCCAGTGGTATGTGAGTATCCAGATGTATTCCCGGAAGAGTTACCCGGATTACCTCTAGTGAAAGAGGTTGAGTTTGGGATTGAGTTAGTTCCGAGAATGGCACCTATTTCGATTGCTCCGTATAGGATGGAACCTTTAGAGTTGAAAGAACTGAAGTTTCAGTTACAAGAGTTGATAGATAAGGGTTTTGCAAGACCGAGCTACTCACCGTGGGGTGCTCCGGTATTGTTTGTGAAGAAGAAAGATGGGTCTATGAGGTTGTGTATAGACTATAGACGACTTAACAAAGTGACGGTTAAGAATACGTATCCTTTACCAAGGATTGATGATCTTTTGATCAACCGAAGGAGCTACGATGTTCTCAAGATTGACACGAGTGCCGTTATTATCGATTGAGAGTGAAAGAGCGAGGATGTGTTGAAAATCGCATTTCGAACAAGGTATGGCCATTATGAGATTTTGGTTATGCCGTTTGGTTTGACTAATGCACCGCGATTTTATGGATTTGATGAACCGTGTTTTGGACCATATGTGGACAAGTTTGTAGTTGTTTTCATTGATTTACATATTGATCTATTCTCAGGATGAGAATGATCATGAAGAACATTTGAGAATTGTCTTGCAAACTTTAAGAGATAAGCAGTTGTACGCTAAGTTTGGCAAGAGTGAGTTTTGGCTCCGTGAGGTCAGATTCCTAGGACACATTGTGTCGGGTGATGGTGTTAGAGTTAACCCGAGTAAGATATCAGCTGTTGTGGATTGGAAACCACTGAGGAACGTGTCAGAAATTAGAAGTTTCTTAGTATTAGCAGGGTATTACAGACGTTTCGTAAAAGGGTTCTCTGTGATTGCTACCCCGATGACGAAACTATTGCACAAAGATGTAAAGTTTGAATGGAGTTTCGAGAGACTGAAGACATTATTGACTGAGGCGCCGGTTTTGGTTCAACCAGAATCGGGGAAAGAGTTCGTGGTTTACAGTGATGCATCGTTTAATGGTCTCGGTTGCGTGTTGATTCAATAGGGTAAGGTAGTCGCTTACGCCTCAAGACAGTTGAAACTGCACGAGAAGAATTATCCGACTCATGATTTGGAGTTGGCTGCGATTGTTTTCGCGTTAAATATTTGGCGACATTACTTATATGGTGAGAAGTGCTGAATCTTTACGGATCACAAGAGTTTGAGATATTTGATGGATCAGAAAGATCTGAATTTGCGACAGAGACGGTGGCTTGAGTTGTTGAAAGACTATGAGTTAGTCATTGATTACCACCCGGGAAAAGTGAATGTGGTTGCGGATGCCTTGAGTAGGAAATCCTTGTATGCTCTAAGAGTTATGAGGACGAGTTTGGCATTGTCTGATGATGGTGCCATTCTGACAGAGTTGAGAGCTAAGCCACTATTTGTTCAACAGAAATGTGAAGCTCAGAGAAATGACAGTGAGATGTCAGCTAACAGATATAAGCGTGAGTCAGAAAGTGATTCTGATTTTCGAGTGGGCTCGAATGGTTGTTTAATGTACCGTGACAGAATTTGTGTACCTAGAGATGAGGAGTTAATCCAAAAGGTTTTGCATGAGGCCCACAGTGGATGTTTGTCAGTACATCCAGGCAGTACGAAGATGTATAATGACTTGAAGAAGTCTTATTGGTGGCCGGGTATGAAAAGAGATATTTTAGAGTTCGTGACAAAGTGTCTGATTTGTCAACAAGTGAAAGCTGAGCATCAAATGCCTTCGGGATTGCTTCAGCCAGTGATGGTACCCGAATGGAAGTGGGATCGGGTTACCATGGATTTTGTGACGGGGTTGCCGATGACTCTGAAAAAGAGAGATGTTGTGTGGGTTATTATGGATAGACTAATGAAGTCGGCTCACTTTATTCCAGTACGTGTTGATTATTCACTGGATAAGTTAGCTGAGTTGTATGTTGCAGAGATAGTGAGGTTACATGGTGTACCTGTGTCTATAATATCAGATATGGATCCGAGGTTCACTTCGAGGTTTTGGAAGAGGTTGCAAGAGGCTTTGGAAACAAAGTTGAATTTCAAGATCTTGCGTTCCATCCGCAAACCGATGGTCGATCTGAAAGAGTGATTCAAGTTCTCGAAGATATGCTTCGATCTTTGTGTGTTAGAATTCGAGGGTAGTTGGGAGAGATATCTACCTTTAGTCGAATTTGCTTACAACAACGATTATCGATCAAGTATACGGATGGCTCTGTATGAGGCCCCAGTATGGTCGTAAGTGTCGGACTCCTTTGTATTGGACCTAGCTTAGTGAGAAGCGGATCCATGGGGTCGATCTAGTAAAAAGACCGAGGAGAAAGTGAAAATAATCTATAATAGTCTAAAAGTTGCTTGGATAAGCGAAGTCGTATGCGGATCTGAAAAGAAAAGAAATTGAGTTTGAAGTGGGTGACAAAGTGTTTTTGAAAGTGTCCCCATGGAAGAAGATTATGAGATTTGGACGAAAAGGAAAATTGAGTCCAAGATTCATAGGGCCGTATGAGATTACAGATAGAGTTGGGCGATGAGCATACCCGGGCTTGGCTTTGCCTGTAGAGTTGGAAAAGATTCATAATGTGTTCCATGTGTCGATGTTGCGACGGTATCGCTCCGATCCTTCACATGTGATTCCTTCGACGAAAATTGAGACAAGACCGGATATGTCTTATGTTGAAGAGCCGATTAAGATCATGGCTCGAGAAGTGAAATAGTTGAGAAATAAGAGCATAGCACTAGTGAAAGTGTTATGGCAGAAGCACGGTGTAGAAGAGGCTACGTGGGAAATGGAAGAAGCTATGAGAGAGCAGCATCCAAACCTCTTTACTGGTAAGATTTTCGGGGGCGAAAATCTCTAAAAGGGGGAGAGTTGTAACATCCCGATTTAGGGCCTAGTCGAAATAGTGGTGCGAGACCACAAATCCGAGGTATATGAATGAGTTTTTGAGGTTTATGCTATGTATGCATGTTAGTGTGAAAGTTTCATGAACAAATTTTGTGAAATTGCGGTTGAATTGTCCAAAAGGACTAAATTGTAAAAGTTGCAAAATGTGAGATTCTAGAAGCTCTATGTTTGAAATAGCTTTAGAATATTAATTAGAGGTCCTTAAATAGAAATTTTCCCAGTTTCTAATTTTGGACAAATTTGGGCATGGATGAGTTAAAATAGAAAGTTTATCAAAAAGGGCATCTTGGTCATTTAACAATTAAGTGATTAAATTAGGAGAAAAGATGACAAAATTCATTCATCTTTTTCTCCAAGGCTGCCGAAATTTTCAAGAGCCATTGTTAGGGTTCTTCAAATTTTTCAAGCTTGCTAGTAAGTGCATCTAGCCTCGTTTTTTATATTCTTTGTATTTTTGAAGTCCTTGTTGCATGAGTAAGTTATTTTTAGCTATTTGATGAGCTATGATGGATGTTCAAAAATGTGGCCATGTATGACATGCATGTATTTTGATGTTTTATGGAAGATTATGAAAGCTTGATGTAGTAGAAACATCTTTTGCTAAATGAGTTTCCATAGAAAATGCATGTAGGGGCTAGTTTGTAAAAATCTTGAGTTTGGTCATACATGTGTGTTGTGATGAGAATTGATGATTGCTTTAGTTGAGTAAGTGATTCGGCTAAGCATGAAAGGCTAGAAAGTTGAACAAAAATCACTTTACGAGCCTTGGGGGCAATAGTGTAATTATGAGAAAGATTTGGGGCAAAAGAGTAATTTTGCCAAAGTATGAGATGTGGGTCAATCTGGTCAATGTGTGTATTGAATAAGCTGATTTATTCATTATAGATCAAGAAAGACAAAGCCCGGATCGAAACCGAGGCAAGAGCAAAGTGGTGGACTAAATTGCACGTTTCTATACTTTTGAGTATCGAGGTAAGTCTATGCATAAACAATGCATTCATACTTACAATTTGTTAATGCTAGATAGTGTATAGCATGGTTGAGAATGATTGAGAACCTATGTGGTTCAAGTGAAATAAATGGATGAATGATTAAGTAGATTTGTGAATGTGTTGTAATAATGCTAAATGGTGGGCTAAGTGCGATACCATCCTAATGCATATTGACGATGAGCTGGCTATGTGCGATGCTATCGTTAGGTTTATTATCTAGTGGGCTATGTACGAAACCATTATGAATACCTTGTTTGTAGGCTAAGTGCGATACTACCTTATCAATTGATGGTGGTGGGCTTAGTGCGGAACCACCGAGAGATTTGCTATGTGGATGTGATAGTGAGTAGCATAGCTGTGTGGATGTATTATTGAGAAATAATGATGTGTTGTATATTGTGTAAATGTGATGTTGAATGCAGGGGTGCATGTCAATGGTTATGAGTAAGTGACTCATGATGTGTTGGAAATGTGGTAAGGGATAGAAAGAGTAAGCATAGTTGTACATTATATGTTAGTATAATGCTAATTGTTGTTTAGCTTATACCATGTTGCTTAATTGTTTATGTGTAAACTTACTAAGCTCAAAGCTTACTCTCTTTCTTTTCCCTTGTCTTATAGAGCAAAAGTGTTGAATCGAGATACGAGGATCAATTGGAAGATCGCCCAAACTATCAGCACACTCTGGTACATTAGACTCAATGTTTTGTATATGGCATGTATAGGGGCTAGACAAGTTAGTGAATTTTGTTGTTTATGGCTAAGATGTGTTGGCCTTTAGATGGATAATCTATTTTGTATAATGCCATAGTTGTTGGCACTTTATTATATGAAAAGGTGAAGTTATCTATGTGAGATTGTAAGACTTTGAGTTGATTATGGATGTGTTGAATGAGTGCATGATTTTGTGTGCTAGAAGGGTGAAAAGAACTTGGCAAATAGCTTTGTTCTTGTCCATGTGGGTAGACACACGGGCATGTGTCTAGGCCATGTGTGACACACGGTCAGCTCATGGGCGTGTGACTTGGCCGTGTGTCCCCTGCATGTTAGTATTTTAAATCAGAATAGACCACGGACTAGTCACACGGGCGTGTTCCTAGAACGTGTGTGTTAATCAGTGTTGGCCACGGGCTAGCTAACGCGAGTGTGTCTAGACTCTAGGCTGTGTTAAGGTAGTCAGTGTGCACCACGGGTGGAGAGCAAGGGCGTGTGCCCTAATCGTGGGGCATTGGCAGAATGCTTGATTTTTCATGCACGGGTAGTGACCATGGGCGTGTGTGACATCCACGGGCGTGCCAAATCTTACACGGGCGTGTGAGCCCTGTATAGATGGAAAAATTTTAAGATCGTAAGAGTTTTCGATATGGTCTCGAGAGCCCTCGTGTGTTTGAGAGAGGCCTCGTAGGTCGGGATTGAGGTTGTTGTGATGGCCAAAGAGAGTGGTCATGTTGTGCCTAAGTGGCGATCTTGAGGTCTTTAAGTCGGTAACGCCTCGTGCCCGGTTCCGGCGTTGAATACAGGTAAGGGGTGTTACAAGGTAACTTACCCAAAATTGATGGATTTGTGTTTTATGTATGCTTGTATTAATAAATATAATCAGTAAGTTTATTTATCGATATACGAACTTACTAAGCATGAAAATGCTTACCCCGTTTAATTTTTCCCTTGTTTTATAATGCTCGTAAGCTCGCGAAGGTTGGAGGATCGGTCGGAGTATAATCACACTATCCACTATCTCCATTTTGGTATATTTAGAAATCTCATCTTGGTATAATGGCATGTATAGGCTTTGTTGGTCAAATGATGACTTGTAAGTGATGTTTTGTAATCTAGCCATTGGAATGGCTAGTAATGATTTATTTGGGATGTTTGTAAGTTATCTCATGTTCAATGTTTATGTGTTAAATTTGGATGAATAGAGTATGTTTATCTTGAATATGCACTAAAAGTATGATTATAAACATAAATGGCATGTGATATTATGCCATGATAGATGTTAGTTGAGGCTTGGTTTTAATGCTTGATCTGGCTGGTATATTCATGCAAGTATTAGTGTAGGTTGTTGGCAAAATTGTGTGAGAAAATGAAGCTAAGAAATGGCTTCATTTTGTCCACACGGGTACACACATGGGCGTGTGTCTAAGCCGTGTGTAACACACGGCCGAGTACATGGGCGTGTATCTAGGCCGTGTCTCTCCTGCACCTTAAATTCAAGAAAACAGAATGCTCAGAATTGAGCACACGGGCAGAGACACAGGCGTGTGTCTTGGCCGTGTGAAACCTGTACCTAATTCAAATTCAATTAATTTTCCACACGGCCTAGCACACGGGCCTGTGGCATGGCCGTGTGGCGCAAGTCAGAGAGCACCCTAAATCAGACATGGCCTGTAGCACAGGCGTGTCCCAGGGTCACACGGGTGTGTCCCTTGGACCACACGGGCTTGTGAGCCCTGTACCTTAGAAAAAAATTGTAATTTTGTGAAAAATTCATAGAGGTTCCGGTTAAGTCTCGATTCGATTCTAATACTCGTTTTGGGCCTCGAGGGCCCATTCAAGAGACAATAAGAAAATTTTGGAGTATGAATAGTATGTTTAATACAAATTGCATGAGAATGTTCGGTGAACTACGATAATACTCTCTAACCATGTTCCGACGATGGATACGGGTTAGGGGTGTTACATGTACGCCTTCAACAAATTCCCCAAACTATTAGATGGTTCAACTTGTAGTGGCTTTTGAACTTGTTGATTGAACCTTTGAGGTTGATTTGATCTATGTTACATGTAGTTGTTGTTCGGTCCAGCTTTTTGGTAACTCCAAGAGAAATTTGGATGGTTACACCATGAAGGATTATAGAAGTTAGACTGTGGTCCTTGTCCACTTCTATTTTGGTATTGATTTCCTACGTAATAAACAGACTCGAGATTTGATGGACAATTCTCGAAAGAATGATCGGCCTCACAGTATACGTAGGAAATAATGTCAAAGTGACTCGGTGGCTGATCTGCAACATGATTAAAACCGTTAGTAGTAAACTGTTTCAACATTGAGGTGATAGAAGATACCTGAACTGAGAGTGAAGTGAGGGCGTCTACTTCATGCACTCTGGCTACTCGTCTTCCTGAAGCTGCTCGATTTTTCGGCCACTAGTAAATGTTACTAGCTATTCTCTCAATGATCTCGTAAGCCTCGTTGTAAGACTTTGACAAGAGACCACCATTCGTAAAAGCATCTACCACCAACCTTGTGTGTGCGTTGAGACCATTATAAAATGTCTCCAACTTGGTGCAATATGGAATCCCGTGGTGATGGCACTTGCGTAGTAACTCTTTGAATCTTTCCCATGCCTCGTATAAGGATTCAACACCAATTTGTTGAAAAGTGGTGATCTCATTCTTCAAATTAGCATTTTTGCTAGGTGGGAAATACTTTACTAGAAAGCGTTCAGGTAATTCTTGTCATGTTGAAATTGAATGTGGTGGCAACAAATTAAGTCATGCCTGTGCTCGATCTCACAACGAGTACGGAAACAACTTCGATCTTAATGTGTCTTCAGTTACACTGACTATCTTAAAGGAATTACTCATCTCCATGAATAGTTGAAGGTGAAGGTGTGGATCTTCTGTGGGAATTCCATTAAATTGGCCTATTTTTTGAAGCATTTAAAACATCACAGGCTTCAATTCAAACTGCGGTGCCTCGATCTCCAGTCTCCTAATTCCCGGATTAAGTTCCTTAAAAAGGGGCATAACGTATTGCCTTATAGCTCGATCCCTATCATCAGCAATAAGGATTGGATTATGAACATTAGCGGATCCATTCCTTTGAACATCATTTTGATTTTCAAGGTCAATTTTTGTTGCTTGTCTTTGGGCTAGTCTTTCTCGTCTTCTTTGTCAAAATGTTCGCTTGATTTCAGGGTCTACAGGAAGTAGATCGATGATTCGATCTATGCTCATAAACACTTGAAAATAAATCATAAATAATAAATAATAAATAATTAAAAATAATTAAATGAATATAATTAACCAAATTGCAAGGAATAATTTTACAAATAATGATTAAATTAATAGTACCCGGCAACGGCGCCAAAAAACTTGTAACGCGTAGGTTTGTGCAAGTATACACAGTCGTTATCAAGTAATAAGTAAGTATAATAGTTATCATCTCCACAGGGACTGTGTTTAAATCAATAAATTTAAAATTATTATTCACAAGTTGGTTAAGAAAAAACACAATAATTTTGAGTGATAGGTGTTAAATTAATTTAATAATGCAAGTTAACCTAAATGCAAATGCAAATGAAATGTAATGCAAGGTGAGGGTTTAGCAGCGATTTTCACAAGTTTAACAATAATAACATAAATAAGCTAGAATAATTACAACATTTGACTCAATTCATTTTTCATCATGTTTAACAATATTCGAAAAAATTCCATGGCAACTCGATCATTCATTAATTGTTAATCTCATATAAGTTCAACCGAATCTTATACTTAGAAAAAAGTGCATAAACCAATGTCATAATTTAACTAAGGATTCCTTAGAATTTATGTGAAATAACAGGGACGGATTAGGTTTCAAACAATTTAATTACCTAAACCTAAAGTTATGCAAGGTAAAAAGTTCTCTTAGTCTATTACGAACCTCTAATTTATTCTGATTAGGATATAAATTAAACATGCACCTTCCAATTATCGTGTCCATTAGTTATCATTTGATTAAGATTGAGTGACTAATTCTAATGCATTCAAACATATTTCAATGCATGAATGACCGCCTCTAGACATACTAACGTCCAGAGTGTGAATACTGTAGCAAAAGATAAATATAAATGAGGCGGTATCTGCAAGTATACGAGTCAGGTTGTAAGATAATATAGTTACAAGGAGTAGGTGAGTACTCTAAGGATCATACCCAAAGGAGGCTAGTACTAGATCAATTTTAACCTAAACACCAAAAGATCTAATTAGTACTTGAAATAGGTTATATTACGAAAATATAGATAATGGGGATTTTTAGGGTTTTTTTATAATAATAGTAATAATAAGTTAAAAAGTATCGAGAAATTAAAAAGTGAAATTGATCAAATCTGATTATGTGTGATTAGCTCACTTTGGTAATCTTTATCAATTGACGCTTCAAAATCCTCGTCAATCAACTAGTCGATATCCTGGTAGGATCTTCCGATACGCCCACTAGATTAACAAGTAAACAATGACTACTTATCTTTCGACCTCACAGTTCAGACCGGTTTGGGGTTAAGGTGTTCATGGATAGGCCATACCAATTTTGCGTTAATTCCAACCTTGATAACTTCCTCGGGTCGTCAAGCCTAGGGTTTAGGTTCTTCCTTTCCCAAACAGCTGATCCATTGAGTAACCCTTCAAAATAGTTAACAGATCATACCTCTACTCGCTAATCCCTTATAGAGGGATTATTTCCTCGTGGTTTTCGTAAACAATATAACATCGATATAACACGTAAACATGATAAGTGAATCAAAAGTATAAAGTTTAAGAAAAATTCTGATTTGTATTATGAAGAAGAATGAATCCACAAAGTTTTATCGCATCCACAAACTAGATATCCTGAAATAAAACAAAGAAAAATACTGAAAAAAATCTAAAACCTAACAAAAGAGAAATACTAACCTAAAATTAAAAAGAAAGATTCTAAGCTAAGTAACTGGTCCCCATAACATGTGCCAAATAAGTCTATTTATAGATTTGAGGTGGCTGTCGTCCTTAACCCTAGGTTAGTTGACGATCCTGAGCTTTAAGTTGGATTGTACCTAAATGCCCTTTGGCTCGTATTATTTCTCATCCAAAGTTGATGTCGCGACACACTAGGACCTATGTCACGACATAGAAGTCGGTATACTCTTCTTCAGGATGTCTTTAGGGGTATGTCGCAAGACCTTTAAGCTGTGTCACGACATTGAAGGCAGTCTCAGAATTTCTCCATTCTACTCTCTATGTTGGGACATTGAACCCTTCGTGTTGTGACATAATGACCAGTATCAGTTTAGCATGCCTTCTAATGGTCTCCTACACACTTACAAAGTTCATTAGCTCACCCTTAGGCCTCATTCGGCCCCTAAGGTCAATAAAAGACTCAATTTGCACATTTTATTGAATTTAATTAAACTTACTAAACCATCATTAAACCTAATGATAATGCTTATTTTCAAGCTCTTAAAGTGTGAAATTTAGTTTAATTTGCTACAAAGTCTTTTAAAAATCATCCAAAAATTAATACAAGTCTTTTAAAAATAACAAGAGCAAAAATCAATCCTCCTCCAAATCATCTAGAGGACGAGAGTGCCTTTGCTCCATAGTGAGTTGGGCTTCATATGATAGGCCTTTCCGGTGTAGAAAATTGTGGCTAAAATGTCACTTCATATTCTTCCTCCATTCCCGGGTACTCCTGAGTAGCACTTTCCTCCTCAAGATTAACCCCTTCATCCTGATGAGTTAGAGTCGGCCCAAACATATCTGGAGGATAACTCGGAGTGCGTAACCCATTCATCCTTGCAAATTCTTTAAGTATTTGTCCTGTTTCCTGCATCCATTGAATCATTCCATCAAGTTTTGTGTATATATCTCTACGAACTCCCTTTCTAACCTTCGGGTGATCTTTCTACTTAATTGTTGCTAGTATGTCCATTTTCTTCTTTCTCCTTTGATTCCATTCAGTTATTTTCTTCTGCTAGAGCTCGACATACTATGTATATAATGTATGCTTGACATACTATGTATATAATGTATCTCCAATGATACTCCTCATGGGTTTTATAAATTGCTCGTTTTCATTTATTTGCACTTTTAATTGATGGCATAGAGCTGTTATGAGGTGGGGAAAGAACAGTCCAACTTTTTGGCTCTCTACAGATCATTTCATCCCTCGAAAGATCCAACACCCTAAACAGACTTGTTTACGTTGTAGGATACTATATAACAAAACTACTAGAAAGATAATAACATTAGAGACATTCAATGCGAGTACAATTCTAGTGCCAATAAATTGCATCCACATCTTTGCAACGAGAAACATAATAGCTTGATTAAAATTCGTGGGCAGCTCAGTGTCTGACATGTAGTTCCAACTACCCATGCCCTATGTTAAATATTTTATAACATCTTCTATGTCAAAGTTTTGAAATCTTTCCAAATCCGTATTGTCAATAAAATCTTTCGCATAAAATGGGATGTTATAAAATTCATAGATGTCATTAGGGGAGATTGGAATATCTTCCCCTCATACTTCGACATCAGTTATTACTGCATTATAGCCTTGCTTAATCATTTGGTCCTTAAGGGACGCATAAAACTCCTGGACCATAGATATGTTTGCATTATTCATAGGAGTAACGCAAAATTTCTCCCATTGATGATAACGGACCAAAGTCCAAATCTCTTTGTAGTGAATTATCGAGGGTTCAAACTCTCGTTCCTAAATTAGAGGTCTCCCTTGTGACCCCAAAAAATATTTTTCCATATTGGCATTATGAAATCAAATGGGGTCGAAAACACGTGGGGTTTCTTGAATAGGAGTTGTTTTGTTCTTTTTAAGAGGCATATTATAAACAATATTTCTAAAAGTATGAATAGTAATCAATAAAATAGTAGAGAAGTTTGAGAATACTTGAACCTCGACTTGTTTGCACTTCCTCTTTATTTTGTTGATGAGAACTCCTTTCAATGTAGCTTTAGAAGTGGGAATGATGAATTGGGGATTTAGGGTTTGAGAAGAAAAACAATTTTGGAGATTAAGGGTTTTGAGGAGGTTTTGGAAGAGTTTAAGTGATAGAATAAGGCTAGATTAGCTTAAAGGGGTATTTGTACGTTTAAAAAAACTATTTTTGAGTTTAAAAATAGGGTAAAATCATGGTTATTCTGTCGGGTTGCGCAACCGGGTCGGGTCAACCTTGTAAAAATTTGCAGCGATGTCGCGACACAGGGGCTCCGTGCCTCGACATCCCTAGCAGACTACTCATGTCGTGACACCGGGGTTCGATGTTGCGACACACCCTGTAGTTTTGGAATTCTTGAGAATTGTCTTCTATGTCGCGACATAGGTTAATGATATCGCGACATCGAGTTGATTTTTTTAACTTCTTCATTACTGCCCATGATGTTGTGACACAGAGTCGTCTGTGTCATGACGTTGGCCTTGTTTCCCAAATTTTCGATCTTCAGGATGAATCAAGCGCTTTGTTAAACTTGTCTTTAACCTACCTGTAGTACATTAACAATTTATTTAGCAGAGTATACAGTTAGTACAATTAGTAACAATCAAACGATGGAGAAATGTTAAGTCTTGCTGCCAGACTCATTCGTCAGCTCAGTCAAAATACACCGAGGTGATCCTTGTGAAATGTTTTTATCTGTATTAGTCCAACAACCATCATGCCATTCTATTCATCTGCGGTTGTATCTTTCTCTTATTCGATGCCATGTCCCTGACATGGTCTTATACGAATTCTTACATCGAGGCCATATTCAAATATGGTATTACACGAGGCCTTAACTATCATCATATCACTCTACATACATTTCCCATTACTCTTAGATTCAATTCTTTTGACCTCTCATCAAAGATATTCATACATTAATAGAGTAAATATACATTCCATACAACACTGGAACATTAAACTAACTCATACATAATTGCAACATTTGCACATGAACTTACCTCGATGTCGAAAGGGCCAAAAGGGACCTTTTTGCCCACATTTCTCTTTTCATCCTTTCTAGGTCTGAAACTCATTTTCTTTGATCTAGAACAATGAAATTTAATGATTTAATCATTTATAAATCATATTACACCATAATATACACTTTAGGCAAAAATAACTATTTTGCCCCTACACTTTGGCAAAATTATGATTTTACCCCTAGGCTCGTAAATAAATTTTCATCTCAATTTCTTATTAAGCAAGCCTATATGAACATTTAATCCTCTTACAACTATCCACAATTCCATCTATTTCATGCCTTAATGAACAAATTACAACTTTTGCATTTTAGTCCCAATTAGGTGTTTTCATGCTAACACCTTTCACAAAAGTTGTTCTCATCTCCTTAACATTCTTTTTCTTCCATAAAAACTCAGCTAACATCATAAATACTCTCATGGCAAGCCCCTAGACTTTCAATCATATCTCAAATTAGTCCTCTCATTAGCTAGCTTAAGCTTTGGGGACTCCAAAAACACAAAAATCATCAATTAAAACCACCTAAATCACTTACTTGAGTGGAGAATTGCTTGCTGAAATTTTAAGCTTCAAAAACCCCTCACATGGCTTCTATTTTCGGTGGAGGAAGAGAAGAAATAAAAAAAGATGATAGCTTGGCTTATTTCATCTTATTTTATTTCTTTTTTGTCACCTAACATGACCACATTTAATGCTCTTGTCCCCTTAGCTATCCTTGACCGGCCAACTCACTTAACAAGGCCAAATTTTACATTTGGGACCTCCAATTTATAAACCATAGCTATTTAGTGCCTCTAGCAAATAAAATAGAACTTTCGCACTTTATGCGATTTAGTCCTTTTTCACAATTTAGCTAGAAATCATTAAAATTAAGGCACCAAAATTTTCATGCATCCTCATAAACATGTTACAACACATAACATATCATGAAAATAATTTTCTCTAAACTTGAATTAGTGATTTCGAGATCACTGTTCCGACTAGCCCCTAAATCGGACTGTTACAATTCTCCCCCCTTAGGGATTTTCGTCCCCGAAAATCTTATCAGGAGGATTTGCTACCAACATTCTTAAAATGTTTCCATCTACTCTTCAAAATCGCGAATCCACTTATCCTCAAGTTTCTCTTGCCAATGACTCTTAAGCTGTGATACATAAGGTCGAAACGTAACTTGAGACCTAGGTTATTCTTCCTCTGGGGCATATACTCGGTAATCTACCAATTTGGAACTCTGCATATGTCCAAATGATCATTCGAATCTTTACTGGTTGATTCACTACAATTTGAATGACATTCCCCTTCTTGGGAATTTGTCAAATCAAATTTGAAATCTATAAGGTTGTATCTCATTTTCTCATTCAAGCGTTTACTAACTATAATAGTCTTGACTTGTACGCTTTGAAAATTCAGCTTTTAGTGATCAACTACTTCTGACTATAACTCGATCATATAGTGAAATGTACTCTATTGTCAAAACATTTATGCACATAACTGCATTTCCTTACTTGTGCATTAGTAGATATGCTACTACTAAATCTCATACCAAAACTCTTGTATAAGTTCTGGATTCAACATCATTCACTTTCTATCTCGAGGAAGTATCAAAAACAGAAATCTTATCCTACATGGATAACTTATTTAATATACCATTTATTATAACATTCTGGACTCTTCTGTTCTGAAAGGAAGACTCACTATAGTCATTAACCTCGCTGAAACTAGGATATTGCCAACTAGAGTCAACCGAGTAACTAACTCACATTACTAGACATGGATCTTTCATTCAGACATCTGTACTATGTCTATTATCTGAGTAGTATCACAATAACTATACCCACCATTGTAATAGCTCAAGCTGTTTCCACTATTTCATCTTCAAAATCTTCTGTAGCATAAGATACCCTCACTTATAAAATTTTAGAAAATACACGTCGATCTTCCCATGGATCAATACATAATATCTAACTCACAACACAGACACAAAAGTGATTGTCTCTGGATCACCAACCTGTCAACTCTTTCTCTCGATTCAGACTGATCTCAGTACTAGAACTTTCAAATAAACAGTTCTTTCAATAGCTTTCAACTCGACTATCATGGTTTGAACATTTCGATGAGCATATCTTTATATTATGCTCCCTACTCACGTACACACAAAATTTTATTCTCTTTGCTGATTCATGCGTGAATATACACAGAACTTGGATCATATCTCAATACATTAATCTACTCTTTTATCCATACTGAGAACATATTTTAAGCACACTCTCATCTGAGTTTCTCTTGCTATGCCAATCTAGAACCTTTGCGATCGTCATATCTCACGATAGTAGGGACATCTCGATCGAATTCGTTAACTCTATTCGGCTTACCTGAAAACCCATCACACAACGTGAAAATTGTAATTTCACCTCTTATACACAAATCATCACCAATTTCCTCCTCAAGGTACCCAATTAAGGTTACAAGGAGATAAAGGAAATGTCGATTTCAATTAACTAAATCGACAACTGTTTTGTCTGATTTTTACTATCAGCTAACATTCTCACACAATCACAATTTATGAAAAGAACAACTACATCATCCCTGAAGGGAAACATGTATTTGTACATAATACTAAAGGAGGTCATTATAATCCCATCCATGGCATTAACTAACCATGCACAAACCATAGGCTTCTAGCCAACTTACTCATACTTGCACTTATATAACACGTTAAAGTCATATATCGTAATCGTCTCTTCGTGATTCATTCACGAGTACATGTTTTCACTCTTTCACATGACTTTAGTACCATTCTCATTTCTACCTCTAGACTCATCTATCTGTCCCATTGATCACTAGGGATAATCAAAGACATATGTTCATCATCCTTCATGTAGGTACGAAACCCATGCCACATTCCCGAGGTGGTCTTATATGGAGTCACCTCTAAATGCCAATGCCATATCCCTGATAAGGTCTTATATGGACTTCCTCATCAAATATCGATGCCATATTCTGGATATGGTCTTATACGGAATCTCAACTCGGTGCCGAGGCCATGTCCCGGTCATGGTCTTATACGGAACCTTGTCTATCTCATATCTCGATGATATCCTCAACATTTTAGTCCTATAGGACTTCAACCTCATGTTCAACAACAGTTACTCTATTTAGTAGAGTATTATGCATCGATTTGATACAAGGCATTCTTAATCATGCTAGCATAATTATTGCATTAATCCAATGCAAACTTAATCAACTTGACTCTCATAACGTCTCATCAAAATTCAACAGTGGTAAGGGAGTGAGGTTGCAAAGTCCCTTAATCTAACTCTCGTGACTACATACATATGATTTACTACTCATTGTCAATGAAATATCATCATAGTCACACAACTCGCCTCAAGGGAGATTTCACATTTATCACGCTACAATTGTTTCTATCACTTATACTTTCGAACTGTGACTTCACTTACTCAAGTTTCACATTAAGGTCTACTTGAGTACTCAACACTTAACTCTATTTCCTCTTACTATTCCTTACTAATCTAGAGAATGTCTTACGGGTTTTGAGTACGTCGTTTACTTGATTTCCATAGTCAGACTATGGTCTTACTCGTATCACAACATCATAGCCCCACTATTACTTTACATGTCGTCACGATGCCATAGCCTTGCTATGGTCTTACATGAAATCTCATATCAACACCAATGTCATATCCCAGATACGGTCTTACATGGAAACTCATATCGATGTCGATGCCATATCCAAGATATGGTCTTACACGAAATCTTATATCGATGTCGACGCCATATCCCAGATATGGTCTTACACGATCTCATACCGAAGCCAAGTCCCAGACGTGGTCTCACACGGGATTACTATTTGATGCGGATGCCATATCCCAGATATGGTCTTATACGGGATCTCATAACAATTATCGATGCCATATCCTAGATATGGTCTTACACGAGATTATGTATCGATGCCAATGCCATGCCCCAGACATGGTCTTATATGGGATCACATATACCGCCATGGTCTAAGCATGGTCTTATTCATCATTTTATCATTGAACGACCGTACTCATCTCCTGCATTGTACTTAGTCAAACTTTTCAGTTTTAACTTCCACACCATAATATGTGTGGCTTCATATCAGAGTCATAAAACAAAACATCATGCATTCTCTACTTTAACAGTCACATGTGAGATTTAACCATGTGGACATATTTATCATAAACAACGGCATCACAAATCTCAAATGCTTACTTACTCTTACTGCTTCTCACATACATCATGGTACTTACTAGTCTCATGTTTGTAAGGTAAACAAGGTACCTGTATCACTTGATCACATTGATCAGCGTACTTTAATACGATAATCACGATCTCTAAATCACCATTCATAACATAAATAATACTCAATTTCAACTTGATAATAGCTTTGCTTACTTAGCTTTCTTGTCATCTCATTTTAACTTTACTCATTTTGCCTGATGAATTTCTGCGAATAACCGAGGATACTAAATCTCTTCCCACGAACTTGATGCCAAAGCCATATCCTAGATACGGTCTTACATGGAATATCTCATCTTGGTTTCGAGGCCATGTCTTGACATGGACTTATACGAAGTCTTTCTTGTTCTCACCAATGCCATGCCTTGGCTTGGACTTACATGGGATCTCTTTCTCTTGATAGCTTTTCAATGCCAAGCTTGCCTTGGACTTACATGATATCTGGTCAATGCTAAGCTTGCCTTGGACTTACATGATAACTTGTTCAATGCCAAGCTTGCCTTGGACTTACATGATATCTGTTCAATGCCATGCTTGCCTTGGACTTACATGATATCTGTTCAATTCCAAGCTTGCCTTGGACTTACATGATAACTTGTTCAATGCCAAGCTTGCCTTGGACTTACATGATATTTGTTCAATGTCAAGCTTGCCTTGGACTTACATGATAACTCTGCTTGATTGCCGATGCCATGCCTTGGCTTGGTCTTATACAGACTTTCTTATCTCATGTGGTAGATCGAGTATCCTGGGAAATTCATCTTCAATCGGGACTTGCTCATACTTAATCTCATTGATTTATTTGTTTAGCAAAACATTAAGCATTCCATGATAATAATGTACATTATACTAAGCAATTCAATGATAGAAATCATAAAGCCTAGAAATCATACAAACTTACTGAAATTAGCTCGATTGGTAATCATCTCTGTCTTAACAAAATAATTTCGTTAGAGCCGGGAGACATCACACTATCACGGTCCACATATGGCATGTATAGCTAGACTCTTACTCGTGCTAGGTTAGTCTGAGAACCGACTAAACCATGCTCTGATACCACTAAATGTAACACCCCATACCCGAGTCTGAGGCTAAGACCGGATACGAGACATTTCTATGCTTAAACTTTCTTAAACATGTACTTACGGGCTATAAAATCTCGTTCTGAATTAAAAACTTCTCTTTCTTAGTCAAATCAGACATTTCATGGGCCTCTGAGGCCTCGGTCTTTCATCCGAAACTTTCAAAACTCATTTTGAAACTTTCTCTCAAACAGGGGTCACGTCATGTGACTTGGGACACGCCGTGCACCCTAAAACATGCCGTGTCTTTCACCCGTGGAGGATCTTGGCAAAATCCACACGGCTCGGACGCTCGTGGCCCGGCCCGTATGCCAAACCTTGGCATTCGACTTATCCACACGGTGCGTACACACGCGCGTGTGCGGCGATCATGTGACAATTGAATTTCTAAGTGTCAAGTGCGGACTTCACACGGCCTTGGCACACGCCCATGTGCCAACCGTGTATCACACGGGCTGAACAAGCGGTCCGTGTGACCAGCCCGTGGTCTAAATCGACTTAAGATACTAAGGTGCAGGAGACACACGGCCTAGATACACGCCGTGTGTCTATCCGTGTGGGCACTTAGAGGCTATCTTACCAAGCCTTTTACCACTCCCGTTTGCATACATTCATATACTACTTCAAAACATTCTCAAATCATCCATTAAAACACATGAATTAACACATTTAATCATTAAAGAGATAAAGTCTTTATCCTATACACTAGGGAGAACTACTCCCAATACAAATACAACCAACTTAAGCCATCATCTATGGTCATACACAACCAACTCTAGATTCTCTTAGGCCAATACAATTTGGCTACATCGGTTAGAACTTAAATCAACTTTAAAAGAATCCCTATACATGCCATGACTCATAAGGACTTGATACCTCATACCAAGGGTCTGCTCGATAGTGTGAAAACATCTTCGGCGGCCTCCAACCCGAGCTAGTTAAAAATAACCTATAAGGGATGAGAAAAGTAAAGGAGTAAGCAATAATGCTTAGTAAGCTCATCTACATAATGTGTCAAATGTTGATATTCATTGAATATACATAATTACAAAGTATCATGAAGAGTGTCTCTCATAAACTCATGGTTACTTGCTCAAATATTCTTGAAACTTATTCATTCAATCTCTTACCACATTCTTACCATGTCACAAGCCAATTGCTCGTTCAATTAGCATAAATTCCTGCACTGATCACCACATGATCATATAAAACAACACATCAAGCATTTTCAATAAGCCGCTCATGCTACTAATATCTCGGTGGTTTCGCACTTAACCCACCATTGGATCTCTAATAGGGTGGTATCGCACATAGCCCACCAATCATTTATACTTATGGATAGTAATCCACATGTATATCTCTATTTCAAATATTCATCTGAGAACATTCTCACACGCTTCTATTCTTACTTACCTTTCTATGATACTCGTTTGCATTAACACAATACATTAATAAATCTATCTCATGCAACAAAGGTGTATTAAATACACATAACCCACTAAGGGTTCATCATATACTGAATCCATATCAATTCAATTCTAACACACAAATGTGCTTTTCGTGGTACAACCACATACTTTCTTTCTTTCAACATATACGTTGAATTACTCAAGTTATTAAATAACTCTCTTGAGTCTCATACTCATAACGTCACATAGAATTTATACCCCAATAGGGTCTTACTTGTATTAACATGTCGATGCCATGTCCCTGACATGGTCTTATACGAATTCTTACATCGAGGCCATATTCCAATATGGTATTACACGAGGCCTTAACTATCATCATATCACTCTACATATATTTCCCATTACTCTTAGATTCAATTCTTTTGACCTCTCATCAAAGATATTTCATACATTCATAGAGTAAATATACATTCCATACAACACTGGAACATTAAACTAACTCATACGTAATTGCAACATTTGCACATGAACTTACCTCGATGTCGAAAGGGCCAAAAGGGACCTTTTTGCCCATATTTCTCTTTTCATCCTTTCTAGGTCCGAAACTCATTTTCTTTGATCTAGAACAATGAAATTTACTGATTTAATCATTTATAAATCATATTACACCATAATATACACTTTAGGCAAAAATGACTATTTTACCCCTACACTTTGGCAAAATTATGATTTTGCCCCTAGGCTCATAAATAAATTTTCATCTCAATTTATTATTAAGCAAGCCTATATGAACATTTAATCCTCTTACAACTATCCACAATTCCATCTATTTCATGCCTTAATGAACAAATTACAACTTTTGCATTTTAGTCCCAATTAGGTGTTTTCATGCTAACACCTTTCACAAAAGTTGTTTCTCATCTCCTTAACATTATTTTCTTCCATAAAAACTCAGCTAACATCATAAATACTCTCATGGCAAGTCCCTAGACTTTCAATCATATCTCAAATTAGTCCTCTCATTAGCTAACTTAAGCTTTGGGGACTCCAAAAACACAAAAATCATCAATTAAAACCACCTAAATCAGTTATTTGAGTGGAGAATTGCTTGCTGAAATTTTAAGCTTCAAAAACCCCTCCCATGGCTGCTATTTTTGGTGGAGGAAGAGAAGAAATAAAAAAGATGATAGCTTGGCTTATTTCATCTTATTTTATTTTATTTTTGTCACCTAACATGACTACATTTAATGCTCTTGTCCCCTTAGCTATCCTTGACCGGCCAACTAACTTAACAAGGCCAAATTGCACATTTGGGACCTCCAATTTATAAACCATAGCCATTTGGTGCCTCTGCAAATAAAACAGAACTTTCACACTTTATGCGATTTAGTCCTTTTTTCAAAATTTAGCTAGAAATCGCTAAAATTAAGGCACCAAAATTTTCATGCATCCTCATAAACATGTTATAACACATAACATATCATGAAAATAATTTTCTCTAACCTTGAATTAGTGATTCCGAGATCACTGTTCCGACTAGCCCCTAAATCGGGCTGTTACAAACTAAGTGTTAATTAGTTTTGCATATTGAATTTGAATTGTTAAGCTAAATGTGTTATATTACGAACTTACTAAGCTTTAAAGCTTATTGTGTGAAGTCTTTCTCTATTTTACAGTGGTATTTAAAGCTAGCTCGGATCTGGGGATCGTCAGTGACTCAATCACACTATCGGACATCTATTTTGGTACCTTTTAGAAGTTGTATTTATGGTATATGGCATGTATAGGCTAGTGAGGTTGTGGAATGTTTTGAGATGTATAAATCTTGCCATGTGATATGGCTTGAAAATGGACAAGCCTATGGATTGATTTTGGTATATGTTTTGATATGTGAAAATGGGGTATGTGATGTGTATATATGGTCTTGTGTGAATGGCCATTATGGTATGTTTCATGCTTGATTTGGTATTTGAGATGGTGAATGATTTGTATGCAATTAGATGTTGGAATTGAACATGTAAGGATGACCCAAATTGGGTGGAAATTTGGCCTTATAAATGGCCTATAATTGCCCATACGAGTGAGCACACGGGCGTGTGTCTCGACTGTGTCCTTCACTGTCCCTATTCGAAGCAAGTCAGATTTGCACACGGGCCAGACACACGGGCATGTGACAGGCCGTGTGATTCAAGTCATTGTTGCACACGAGGTAAGACATGGTCTAAGGCATGGCCGTGTGAGGCACACAGCCTAGCCACACGGGCGTGTGCCCTATTTTGTAAGAAAAATTTTCTAAGTTACGTAAAAGTTTCCTTATGAAATCAATTTAGTCCCGAACCTTTTCTAAAGCATGTTTAGGGTTTCGTAGACCCTCTAAAGGGACTTTGTGTTATTGATTAACTATGATATGCTGATGTGTGAGCAAAGGTTGTTAGATGTTATGATTCAACCGGTAATATCTCATAACCCTAGTCTGGCGATGGATACGGGTTAGGGGTGTTACACAACTTCCAGTTCAGATTTGGTTGACGACTCATTAGATTCTGGTTCATTCGGTTCATTTGGCTCGATCTGGTTCCACTGTTCAAAATTCTCCACTAACCTTTAAAGATCATGTCTTGTTATGCAACCATGAACATAACGACCCTTCAAGTTCAACTTTGATTTAACTTGGGCTCCCAAACACAGTGAAGTAACTAATGATGGAAAGTAGGCACTTTCTGATTTTTTCCTAGCACAATTTTGGATTTCTTTGAGAATAATATTCCTAATCTAACACCCCTTACCCGTGTCCGACGCCGGGACAGGATACGAGGCATTACCGAACTTAATCAAAAACCTTTATACAAAATCGGCTATAAAATTTCATTCAATTTAACATTCCTCATTCACATGCAAATTGCCCCTTATATGGGCCCACAAGGTCCAAAACATACATTGGGAACTGTTCGAGGCTAAAGCGAGAACTTAGGAAACTTTAACAAGACTTAGAAAATTTTTAATCAAAACAGGGGTCACACGTCTGTGTGGCTTGGGACACGCCCATGTGGGTAGGCCGTGTGGTCACACACGCCCATGTCCTTAGCCCGTGTGACTCTCTGCTTATGATGTCATCAACAAAATTGGGTCACACAGCCAAGTCACACGCCCGTGTGCTTAGGCTGTGTGGCAAATTAAATTCTGAAAAGTAAATGTAGACTTCACACGCCCTGGGCACACGCCCATGTCCCGGGGTCGTGTTTCCACACGACTAAGACACATGACGTGTCTCTGCCCATCTGGCCAAGAAAATGGCTATTTTCCAGACCATTTGGCACCCTCTTTTGCACATACTTAAACACAACTTCAATCCATCCATCCCAAACACATATAACCACATCACGTAAAACCTTTAGTATAAGCACACACGTATAAATAGGCATTACAACTCATTAACCAATATGAACCAACACATTTGGCCAAATCAAATAACACATACACAATTGACTAAGTCCCTATACATGCCATAGACTCAAAAGGTTTTGCATTCACTTATACCCAACATGATAGCTTGATAGTGTAATAGCATCTCCGGCGATCTCCAACCCGAGCTAGTATAAAATCCTACATGATATGAGAAAGGAAGGGGATTAAGCTATAAATCTTAGTAAGTATGTATGTAAATAATAAAAAATTTATTACCATGCTTTTAACAATCCTTGTTTTGAGTTCTCAAGATAATGCCATCATTATTGCATAAAATTTCTCAATTCACTTATGTTCATCTTGAGCTGTCTACTCGAGTTACAGTCACTATATTATTTTTATCTGTAGCTACAGAACTCCAAATTAAGATCCGCTAAATTTAATTGAAACTAGACTCACATATCTTCTTACCATAAGATTTACAAATTTTTTGGTTTAGCCGATCAGTACAGTTTATTCTTTAACTCTTTCCCTATTTCGCTGTCCGACAGTTCTGACCCCTCTTCACTAAAAATTTATTTTCTCATTGCAAAGAACTCGAAAGATGTTCCCGTTTGTTTCTCTTGAAAATAGACTCATTATGAAATTCAAGCATATACTTTTTATCTCTTGATTTTTTTTATTACAATTTTTAATGAATTTCTAAAGTTAGAATAAGGGATTCCGAAATCATTCTGACCCTATCATATAAAAATTCAAATATCTCATAATCTGAAATTCTTTTGCTTACACCGTCTCTTTTATGCGAAGATAGACTAAATAAGCTTTAATTTAATATCTTATTCAACTTCTAATTCAATTTCCACCATTTTTGGTGAATTTTCAAAGTTATTCAACTGCTGCTATCCAAACTATTTTATTGCTAATTTTACTCTATCATGTTTTCTTTGTATTTATTCTCATTTACACCCTTATAATACTAAAGCATATCCATAGTTAGCCATGCCAATATCTAGTCATCATCAAATATTTACAAGCCATTCATTGGCCAATTTAACTCATACATCAACAGCAAAAACTTGAACATTTTATTTCTCAATTTAATTTGGCTAAAAAGCCTCACACATGATCACAATCCACACTTCCCACATATTCTTACATCATAAGCATGGACTTAGCTCTTTTTCATTGATGCATAAACTTAGCTCTTTGCCCGTCGAACTACTCGGAATATCAAAGGATACTCAATCTCATCATACATGTATCACGATGCCAATGCCATATCCCAGATATGGTCTTACATGGGATCACATCTCGATGCCGACGCCATATCCCAGATATGGTCTTACACGGGATCTCATATCTCGATGTCGATGCCATGTCCCAGACATGGTCTTATACGAGATCGTATATAGATGTCGATGCCATGTCCCAGACATGGTCTTACACGAGATCTTTCTTTGGTGCCGAGGCCATGTCCCAGAAATGGTCTTATACGGGACCTCCTTCATTTGGTGCCGATGTCATGTCCCAGACATGGTCTTATACGGGACCTCCTTCATTTGGTGCCGATGCCATGTCCCAAACATGGTCTTATACGGGACCTCCTTCATTTGGTGCAGATGCCATGTCCCAGACATGGTCTTATACAAGACCTACATTCGGTGTCGATGCCATGTCCCAGACATGGTCTTATACGAAACCTTCCTTATCTCATGTTGTGACATTAGTATCCTTGCTATTCCGAATGTCCAACCGGGACCTCAACTTAACATATTTTCATCATACTCTCATCGAGGCATCATTAGTCAATTTCATAGAAATAATATTCATTTCACATAATATCAAGCAATTATAAATATAAAAACATTATGTAGCTTTAATTTCACACAAACTTACCTCGATACCAAAATGACAAGAATGGACCTAACCGTCAGTTACTTGTTTTTCCCCCCGTTCTAAATCCGAACCTCATTTTCTTTGATCTATAACATCACATTTAGCTTACTTATTAGTCACATTATTCATTGTGACCCAAAAATCATACTATGGTAAAATTATGTTTTTGCCCCTAAACTTTGTCATATTTACACTTTTGCCCCTAGGCTCATAAAATGATTTTTATTCGATTTCCTTGTATTTTAGGCCTAGCCGAGCCATTTTCATAACTATAGCAGTCCACAATTTGCATTCATTCACACATTTTCATACATTTTTTAACTTTTTACAAATTAGTACTTTTATGTGATTTCATCGAAAATCACTTAGTAAAAGTCGTTTACTACACACCGAGCATTCATATTCTACCATTAGACATCAAATAACATGCATGTCATCCATGGGTAAATTTTTAAACACAAACCCTAGCTCAAAATAATGGTAGAAATAGCTAAACCGAGTTACGAGGATCTTAAAAATGTAAAGAACATAAAAAACGGGGCTTGGATGCACTTACTATTGAGCTTGAAAGCTTGAAAACCCTAGCCATGGCTTCCCCCATGCTAAATTCAGCCAAGGAAGAAGATGGACAAAGGTTTTTGGCTTTTACTTTGTCTTTTAGTCCATTTAATTACCAAATTACCAAAATGCCCCTAACTTAAAAATATCCTATTTCACTTATCTAATGTCCATTTTTGTCTAAAAATTTAACCAATGGTCTAATTTAAATTTAAGGACCTCCAATTTAAAATTTTATAAAAATTGGACACTTCTAACATGTGGAACTTAACTTTTGCACTTTTTACAATTTAGTCCTTTTGACTAAATTGAGTGCCCAAACATCGAAATTTTTGAACGAAATTTTCATGGAATCTTTCCGTGAAATCGTAGACTATAAAAATATAATAAAAATAAGATTTTTTCTCATCAGATTTGTGGCCCCAAAACCACTGTTCTGACTAGGCCCAAAATCGGGTTGTTACACCTAACATTGATAGGCCTTTTTTGTCATAATTGTATATGACAAAAGCATTCATTCCATTGGGACGGTGGAACTATGTGAGATAGGCATGAAGCTATATCGAGCAAATTAGAACCATACCTTAGCTACTAGTTTTAAGTACTCCCTTTGGCAAGAATGACTACCGTATTTTCATATAATGCATTAGGATCCCGGATTTGTAACAACATTAATTACTTGTTGAAGAGAATCTCAATTGATATTTGTCATCATGGCAGAGTATTCATCTTCTTCAAAATTAGGTAAGTCAAACAAATAATTAATCGACTTAGAAGAAGGGGTACCTTCTTTTTACGAACATGAACCTTAAAAGCGTCTGACACAGTTAAATTGGCATAGAATTCTCACACTAATTTTTCTTCAGGCAATGGTCGTGCATCACAAAATTGATTCCAATTTAAGGCATCAATTGTTTTTCGAATTGACAAAGGCACAATCATCTTGTCATTTCTCTCTAAATTGAAACCTTTTTTCTGGCATCATGGGTTGATTTTTGAAGATGGAATCAAATATTTCCCTTGCTTCCTCGTCTTGAATCACATTTGGATTTTCAGTAGAAGTATTTGACAATCTAGTTCTTTTACAAGACATGGTGAATTTTCCCCAAGAAAAAGAAGAATTTTGTCAAGGAGTTTAGGGAAAAGAAGTAATCGACAATGTGGTTATGGTGGCTAGGGTTTATGATAGAAAAAAGAATGCGACGACAAGAGAATCACGGCAGCAAAGGGGGTAGGTAGTGACAGATGCTGCGGCGAAAAGAGTTATTCCAGCAAAAAGGTTGCGGTGGCGATAATAGGGTTTTGCAACAAAAAAGGGAATATTGGGGAGAAACTTTTGGAACTTGAGGCCAACGGCAAGGAGAAAGAAGATGGTGGCGAGGGTTGCGGTTAATTGCTCGAGTGGTGTGAAAAATATGATGGTAGAGAGGGGTTTATATAGTGATAAACTAGGGAAAAATTTTAGCTAAAAATTTCTACAAGGGATGCTTGGGCGGCAAGTTATGGAAGGAAGTGAAAGTGGCAATAAATTTACGGTTTTAGAGGGCTGCTATGTATGGAAATTAGGTGGTCTTTTCTCTTCTTTATTGTTTTGGTCCTCTAGCCCAAACTGCAATTATTTCTTATATTAAAAAATTAAACTGACTAGAAAAATAAACTGATTAGTACTTTAACCAACCTAACCCTCTTATTAAACATAAACAATTAAAATTGCAAAAAAAATATTAAAATTAAAAATTCCTTTTGGGCTACTTAGAAAATTTCTTCTCAAAAATTTACATTAAAGTGAATTTCCAGAAAAGGTTGGAGGGGTCACAAATGGTCTTGCTTAAGTTCCAATCTCCTTAGACAGAATTAATTTAACGTACTAGTTCAAGAAAAATAATTTTTAGTCATGCCATTTAATAAAAATTAAAATTAAAAATTAAGGGTCCAATAAGTCGAGTGCGGTCTCAGCTCACTTAATATTATTATTCCAAAAGTGTTTTAGACGGTAACCATTAACTTTAAATGTGCCTTTTTTTTATCTTCTAATTCCACCACTCTATACGGATAGACTTTGTGAATGGTATATGGTCCTTTCCATCAGGATTTAAGCTTCTCAGGAAATAATCTTAGCCTTGAATCGAACAACAAGACTTCTTGACCTTTTCTGAATTCTCGAGGTTTTATACGTTTGTCATGCCATCTCTTAGTCTTCTCTTTATACATTTTGGCATTCTCATATGAAAACAACCTTAATTCCTTCGACTTGTCAAGCTGTAACATTATTCTCTTACTGGCTTGATTTATATCCAGATTTAATTGTCTCAAGGCCCAGTGAGCTTTATTTTCCAACTAGAAACGGCAAATGACATGTCTTTCCAAAGACTAACCTATGAGGAGTCATTCCTAACAGCTCTTAAACGATTTTCGATAGGCCTATAGAGCATCATCAAGCCTCCACGACCAATCTGTTCTATTACGTCGAAATACTTTCTCAAGAATTCCTTTAATCTCACGGTTTACCCGTTCAACTTTCCCATTTGGCTGTGGATGATAGGCAGTGGCAACTTTGTGTTTCACATCATACTTGTCAAGCAACCACTTAAGCCATTTGTGTACAAAGTGAGATCCTTTATCACTAATTATAGCTCTCGGAGTCCCTAATTGTGTAAACAAATGCTTATGTAAGAATCGCCTAACTACCTTAGCATCATTTGTTGGGTATGCCTTGGCTTCCACCCACTTAGATACGTAGTTGGTAGCCACTAGGATGTACCTGTTATCATATGAAGAAGAAAATGTCAAATAATTCTACCTCTAGGATGTTTGTCAAGTTCATCTCATTCCTTCTTGATATGTTTCCAGTCCTCTGGCTTCTATCACAATTTTTCACGTATGCCTATGCATCCTTAAACACTGTAGGCCAGAAAAATCCAGCTTGTAAGATCTTTGTTGCAGTACGGAACCACCAAAGTGTCCCTCACTCGGAGATGAATGGCAATGGTATAAGATCTCGTCAATCTCACTTCCAGCTACGCACTTTCTGATTATATTATCTGTACATTGTTTAAACAAAAATGGCTCCTCCCAGAAATAATACCGACTATCGTGAAGGAACTTCTTCCTTTTTTTGGTATGTCATTCCAAGAGGCATTATTCCACATGCTAAATAATTTGGAAAATTGGCAAACCAATAAGTTTCATGGATTTGATTTACCTCAAAGATATGCTCATCTGGAAAATTTTCATTAATGGGAACAAGTGAATGAGTTACCTTGTTTTGTTCCAACCTCGATAGATGGTCAGCTACTTGATTTTCAACTCCCTTTTTGTCTTGGATCTCAAGGTCAAATTCTTGGAGTAAGAGTATCCATCGAATTAACCTCGGTTTAGCATCTTTTTTTAGACTAAATATTTGATGGCCGCATGATTAGTAAACATTGTAACTTTTGTACCTATAAGATAAGAACGGAACTTGTCAAAAGAAAAAACTATAGGAAAGAGTTCTTTTTCAATTACCGTATAATTAAGTTGGGCTCCTGTCAAAGTTCTTCTTGCATAGTAGATAGGATGAAACATTTTTTTTCTTCTTTGCCCCATCACAACTCCCACAGCAAAATTGCTTGTGTCACACATCAACTCAAAAACTAAGTTCCATTTAGGTGTAACGATTATCGGTCTGAGATTAACTAATTTTTTAATTCCTCAAATCCATCCATGCATGCTTTGTTAAACACAAAAGTGGTGTCTTTCTATAATAACATACACAAAGGCTTGGAAATTTTTGAAAAATCTTTAATAGACCTTTAGTAAAAACCCGCATGGCCCAAAAAACTTCTAACTTCTTTCACCCTGACTGGTGAAAAATAGGATAATCAGCCATGAATACCTCAACAAAATTTTCAACCATATCAGTAAATAGTGCCATCACACATCGTTGAAATGTAGTAGGTGCATTACATAAACCAAAAGGTATTTGCCTAAAAGCAAATGTACCGTATGGGCAAGTAAAAGCCATTTTGTGTTGGTCTTCCGGGGCTACAACTATTTGGTTATATCTCGAATATCCATCTAAGAAACATTAATATCCATTACCTACCATTCGGTCCAACATCTGATCCATAAAAGGAAACAGAAAATTATCCTTCCGAGTAGCTTTGTTTAATTTTCTATAGTCTATACAAATTCTCTAACCCGTGATCGTCCTCGTCGAGATTAACTCGTTTCGTTCATTCTCGACAACCGTGATTCCACCTTTCTTTGGTACACACTGTACCGGGCTTACCCGCAAACTATTTTAGAAGGGGTAGATAATTCCCGCATCTAACCATTTGATAACTTCCTTTCAAACTACCTCTTTCATTGGATTAAGTCTCCCTTTCTCATCTATTCTAGCTCATTCACCTTCCTCCATGATAATTTTGTGCATACAAAAGGACGGGTTTATTCCTCGAATATCAACTATGGTCCAACCAATCCCCTTTTTAAATTCCTTTAAGACTTTGATCAGCTGCTCCTCTTGGTGTTCTGTTAGTTCTGTTGAAACAATCACAGGCAAAGTAGAACTGTTACCCGAATAAACGTATTTCAAATGGGAAGGAAGTACCTTAAGTTCAAGTTTGGGTGGTTCCTCGATTGACAACTTCGGTTGTGTGTAATCTTGAGCTTCTAACTCTAATAGTTCAAACCGTGCTAGTTGAACATAGTCCTTCGAATTGGCTTCCATCAAAGCTATACTTTCCTTATCATCTTCTAATGGCTCAGGCCCTAAAGTGTTTTCTAATTGGTATTCTACAAAATTATTTTCCCATTCCATAAAATCTAAAATTTCTAACTCCTTCATTACTAAATATTCCTTTGTTGGATAAATTTCATCGTTTTAAGAACATTAAATGTTACCTGGTCATCTTGAACTCTTATTGTAAGTTTGCCTTTTTGTACGTCTATTAATGTTCTTTCATTGGATAGGAAAGGTTTCCCCAAGATGATCAGCACTTCCTTATCTACTTCAAAATCTAAAATAATAAATTCAGTAGGAAAAATAAAGTTATCTACACATACCAGAACATCCTCAATCTTTCCTTTTGGGTATGCTAAAGATCGACCCACCAATTGGAGTGTCACAATCATGGGTCTTACTTCACCTAGTCCCAACATCATAAAAATAGACTTGGGCATCAAGTTGATGTTTACCCCTAAATCACATAAAGCTTTACCACAGTAAGATTCTCCAATATTACAAGGTATAGTAAAGCTTCCAGGGTCTTTTATTTTTGGAGGTAGCTTGTTCTGTAAGAACACACTACACTCATTCGTTAGTGCTACAGTCTCAAATTCACTAAGTCTCTTCTTCTTGGACAGAATTTCCTTCATGAACTTGACATAATTGGGTGATCGTTGATTTCAGATTTTTAAATTTATAATGATCGAACCTGGAACTAACTATAACAATGATTGAGGTAAGCGCACCTATCGAATAGTAGTATAGCTTAGGCAAGACCGGATTGTCGAACCCAAAGGAACCAAAAGTACTAATACTAACTTTCTTTTTATTATCTAGCCTAAAATAAGTGAAGTTGTTATTTAATCTAAATTTAACTAACTACTAAGCTAAAGACGTAAAGACAAAAAGAATGAATTGGGGAAATACTGTTGGAAAAACTCAGTTGATTAAGACGATACCCTTAGGAAGAATCCACCTAGACTTCACTTGTTATCTAACTCTAAACCAGACGATTTATTCACTTGACTTGATCCGTAAGACTCCCTAATGTATATTAAACCCTCTCTCGAAGCGAATAACGTCTAACCCTAGGTTGATTAATTGAAATCTCTTTCTAATTAAAACCCCTAGAATTGCATTAACTCGATCTATGGACTCCCATATTAGGTTTCACCCTAATCTGGCAAAATCTCATCACCCTATCTCTAGGCGTTCGATCAACTCCGCTTAATTATGCTAGATCTACTCTTAAGCAGGGACTTTTGTTCCTCCACCTAAGCACATCAAACTTGAATCAATATCCTGGAAATATTAACACAAGAATTAAGAACACATAATTAAGAACAAATCAAGTATTTATCATATAGTTCAGCAAACGATAACAAGATTCATCTAAGTTTCATCCCCTTCAGGTATCTGAAGGGTTTAGTTCATAATAATAAAAGAAAAAATCTCAGAAGAAAAGATAAAACAAAACATAAGAAATCCCTAAAACCCCCTGAAGGAATTAAAGGAGAGATCCGCCGTCTTGAGTAGAATTTCGGCTTCTTTAGATGGATCAACTGGCTATCTTCGAGTGTTTCCCACAAATCTGACCTTTTCGGCTCGGCTCCTTGGCCTAGCTCACCGCCCCCGTTCTAGGTTATACTTAGGGTGTTTATATAGACTTTTGAAATAGGTTTCTTTGCCCCAAAGTATCCTTTTTCGAGTGAAATTGCTCTTCTCCACGACAGGGACACGGCCATGGCACACGCCCGTGTGAATCGTCTTTAGGCCGTGTTCGAACTTTTAATGAGGTGACACGCCCGTGTGAATCGTGATCAGTCCGTGTTCTAGTCTATCAAGGAGACACGGCCGTGTTGGCTCAAGTCCAGGCCGTGTCGATTTTTACTTTGGCCCGATTTGGTCCGTTTTGAGCCCGTTTCTCATTCTTTCCATCCTCCGGTGCTTTCCTGAGTATAAAACATGAAAAGAAAGGATTAAGAGCACCTTTTTACATAAATCAAGGGATAAATCATCCAAAAGTATGCTAAATGTGGGATTAAAATATGTTACTTTTACAGTTTATCACATACCCCCACACTTAAGCTTTTGCTTGTCCTCAAGCAAAATTCTCAACTTACAATTAAAATGAACTTTCCATGATACAATATTCCTATCAACAATGTCTCATCATAATTCATAGATAATTTATACATGGATAATTTAACTCAAAGAGTCCTAAAGATTCAAACAATATAAGTCATACATTTGTAGCACAAGACATAGGTGTTTCCCCTCATCTAAATAATTACCTCTGATCCAAAATCTACAAGGATTGACATCCTCACAAAAGATTCACTCAAATCACTCGAAGTGTTTAAGGTTCAGAATTAAGCACTCAAATGCCAAACCTGAAAAGTTAATCCCATAGGCTTGCATGAAAATCAAATCTCCACCACTGTAATATGAAATGATGCACAAATCAAAAGGTCTTTATCAGGGTTGTAACGGGGCTTGGGTGAAGGTGTGGATAAAGGCTGAATTAGAGGGTTAGAATCGAGATCGACCTGAAAAATTACTTAACTAGAAACAACGAACTGAAAAATAAATAATTACATGAATTGAAACTTTGAAACTAATAATACGAGCTTCTTCTTCAATAAATAGACTTTAACTGTATAAGCTCGCTTTTTATCATACTAATACTGAATATACTTCGATGTTTTTTTTAAGAACAAATCAAGTAATAATAAAGAACTTTAACAACTGAAATATAGAACATAGTTAGGCAACTGCTCAAAATCAAATCTCAACAAAAAGGGTAGTCAAAAAGAATGGTGATAACAAATACAAAGGGTTTTGGGTTAATATTAGTGGGTGAGTCAATAAAAAGGGTTGTTAGGATCAAAGGGGTTCACTAGGGGTTAATTATGAAGGTAAGTTTTTTATGGAGTAAGTGGGTTAAATCCTAGGTGCCTTTATCATTTCTGTATATCAAATCAAAGATGTGGTCTCAACATGTATAATCGAGGCAAGTTCTAGAATAATAGTTCAATGTTGACACACTCATAATCAAAAAGTGAGCATTAAAAAGGATATATGCTCTTATAAGGCTCAAAATCTCACAAAAATTATGGGTATTTTGATATCAACCTCGTAAATTTCAAACTTCAAAGTAATAATTAAATTCAGGTAGACAACCTAGAAAAAAATTTAATACCGAAAAATAGACTTATCATGCTAGATTCTCTAGTATCTTAGAATTTAATTATCATTGCACAATTATCAATGACTTAATCTAAAACATATCAATAAAGATCATAAGTCATGGGAATTTCATTCTAATGATAATATGAGAAATTTACTTTAAGACAAGGCATAATTCAGGGATTTGAGAACAATGCAAAAAGTTTGGCACCTAATTTCAGGAATTTGAGAATAATGAAAAAAATTAGACACCTTTTTAGGTTGTTCACCCCCCCACACTTAAGATGTACATTGCCCTCAATGTACAAAGTTATATATATAGACAATTAAGTATAAATTCAAAAGATATGGAGAGAGGTGAAACTCCCTGAATTATGGATGAAATCCTTGCATTGGAGGTGAAAGATAAGTTGGAGGGGTCGTTCTTGATGACGATTCTACGCTAGATGAAGAAATTGGGTAGCTCATGGAGGATTAGCCAGGAATTATTAAGACACATTTAAAATAAACTAAATATATAATTAAAGACAAGAAAGATAAAGAGAAAGAAAACATAAAGTAAAATAAAATTAAAAGAAAGAATGGATGGACTGAGGGGTCCTTATTGTTGGATGGTTCGCAAGGTGGGTGTGACCTCAAGGCTACGGAGGTGCTGGCAGTGGCAGAAGTGGCGTGATTCCCAAGCAGCCTTTAGAACCTGACACCAAGAAACTAAATTAAAATAAACTAAATTAAGCATAAGATAGTCAAAGAGAAGGAAAATAAAGGAGAAGATAAAAGTAAAAGATAAGATAAATGGTCTCAAAGACCCATGGCTTGGCGAGTGAATGAAGCGGCCGGCATGAACTTATATAGATCGGTCTCCCTCTGGGAGACTATGCTTGATTCCTTCCGCTTCTTCGGCATTTGATGTAGCTCAAGGGTTTTGGGAATGTATTGGAGAAGAAAAGTAGGGAGAGGGTTGAGAAAGAAAAGAAAAACTAAATGGGCTGAATGGGTGAGAAGAGGGAGGGGTGGGTGGTTTAAATAGAATTCTCAAGTCAGGTACATTCCCACGCCTGTGTACCATGGGCATGTTGATTCACACGGCTGCCTCGCACGGCCATGTTATGCATCGTATTGTTTCTCCCACGCCCATGTTCTGGTTGCCACGCCCGTGTGTAAACTACCAGTGTCGACTACGGCCGCATCGCACGGCCGTGTTGGGTGTTGTTCATGTCTCCCACGCCCATTTTACAGATTACCACGCCCGTTGGTGATAAGTCAGTGTCATCCACGGCCGCGTCGCACGGTCGTGGCATTTTGTCGGTGCCCGTAGGGTGGTGACTTGAAGATTTGATTCTTTCTGACTTGTACCTCTTCTGCCATTGTCAGTATGGAGATTTTGTACCTCCACACAGCCACGGCCATGACCGTGTGCAAGGCCGTGTGGGCTGGAAATTTGCACTTTTGGTTAGTTTAAAACTAGGTGTTTAAGACTAAGAGAAGGGAAGAAAATAAAATGAAAACAAATACGAAAGTAATTAGGGTTAGTGCTCGGGTTGCCTCTCGAGAAGCGCTCGTTTAAAGTCTTAAGCTAGACTTTCCTCGTATTTGCAAAAATTAGGGTGGTTTAAAAATTTGAATATCTTCCCTCATGCTATCAGTTCTATTTCCTTGATAAAGTTTAAGTCGAGAAGCGTTTATATTGAAAGTACCAAAAATAGGATTACTTACTTCGACTGTTCCGTATGGGAAAATATTGTGTACCTCAAGAGGAATTTCTTCATTTGTGTTCAGGTCTGATGTGATGATGCGAGGATCTACTTTCTCTAACAGTACCTGGTCTCCTATTTTGAAGTGGTTTCTTGTTCCTATGAGCTCTTCTGGGCGCTCCTTCAGTTTTACTTCGTGTGGTTCCGGTTCTTCTTTGAATTGTGTTTTCCACTCTTCTAATTTGTCGACCCTAAGGCTTCGTTCCTTATGTAATTCTTCTTTGTTGTCATGGGGTCCATGATTCGCCTCAGGTTTGTAACCTTGTGGTGTTTCCTGCGATGAAAGTTGAACAACTTGGTTATCAACTGAATTTACTTTCTCACCTTCATCAATTGTTGTCCTGGCTGAGTCAAGAGCTTGTAAACTGATCGATTCGTCACCTACACGAAGTATGAGTTCTCCTGTACCAACATCAATTTTTGTTCTAGCAGTTGCTAAAAAGGGTCTTCCTAAAATTAAGGGAATCGAATTATCCTCATCATGTCTAAGACAACAAAATCTACTGGGAAAACGAATTTATCAATTTTTACAAGAACATCTTCGATAATACCCCTAGGAATTCTAACAGTTTTATCAGCTAGTTGGATGCTCATCCTAGTTTGTTTGGGTTTCCCTAGACCTAGTTGTTTAAACAATTTATAAGGCATGACATTTATGCTTGCCCCTAAATCAGCTAACGCATTATCAATAGGTAAACTACCAATTAAACATGGAATCGTAAAACTTTCTGGATCTTTTAATTTCCGTGGTAGTTTATTTTGCAAGATTGCCGAGCACATTGCGTTTAGTTCCACGTGTGATGCCTCGTCTATCCTTCGCTTGTTCGTCAAAAGCTCTTTTAATAATTTTCTATAATCTGGCATCTGCGAAAGGGCTTCAAGTAGCGGTAAGTTAATATGTAATTTCTTTAAAAGTTTAAGAAACTTACCGAACTGCTCCTCCTCAGATCGTCTCTCTTCATCGCCGGGATAAGGAATGCGAGGTTGGTACTTTTTAATTACCGGTTTTGGCTTTTCTTGTGTTACCTCAACTTTACCTTTCTCTACCTCGTTTTCTTGTATTGGATTGGGTTCATCTAACCCTATACTATCATGAGCTGTGATAGCTTGGATTTGCTCCTTTGGGTTAATTTCAGTGTTGCTTGGTAGACGCCCTTGCGGTCATTCAGAAATTATCTTTGCAAGTTGTCCAATTGTCTTAGTAAGTTCCCCAACTTGACTTTTGATCCCCTTAATTGATGCCTGTTGATTCTTAAGGGTGGTTTCAGTGTCTTGGAGACGGTTATCTGTGGCTGCCATGAATTTTTTCAGCATCTCTTCAAGGTTCGGCCTCTTTTCCTGTGGATAGGGCTGATTTTAGAAATTTTGAGGAGGTTGTTGTCTTTGAATTCCTTGATTTCCTTGACCTCCCCATGAAAAATTTGGGTGGTTCCTCCAACCTGGATTATAAGTATTACTATAGGAGTTATTATTAGCTCTGAAATTGTTACCTATATAGTTCATCTGTTCACTTTCTGTGCCCGGTTGGTAAGGTGGGTACTCAGGATTCGCCACAGTTCCACTTGCGTCGCACTGCATTACTGGATGTACCTGCGAAGAACACAAACTATCAAGCTTTTTATTCATCATCTCTACCTGTGTCGATAGCATGGTTACTGCATCGAGGTTGAAAACTTCGGCTGATTTTGTTGGTTTTATCCTTGTAACATGCCACTGATAGTTATTCAGTGGCATCTCTTCAATAAACTCGTAGGCTGCTTCAGGAGTTCTGTTGTTCAGGGTTCCACTGGCGGCTGAATCAATTAGTTGCCTCGTTGAGGGGTTTACACCGTTATAGAAAGTTTAGACTTGGAGGCACAAGGGTAAACCATGGTACAGACACCTTCTCAAGAGATCCTTGTATCTCTCCCATGCGTCGTATAATGTCTCTAAATCCATCTCGCACAAAAGAAGAGATATCATTCCGTAATTTGGCTGTTTTTTTGGCGGATGTGGGAAATATTTTAATAAAAATCTTCGGTCATTTGATCCCATGTAGTGATTGACCCTCGTGGTAACGAAGTTTAACCAACTGCTTAGCTTTATTCCTTAATGAAAAGGGAAATAATCAAGACGGATGGCATCATCGAAAACGCCATTTATTTTAAAGGTATCACGAACTCTAAAAAATTAGCTATATGAGTATTTGGGTCATCGTCCTCAGAAACCATCAAATTGAACAAATTGTTGAATCATTTGTATAGTGTTAGGCTTTAATTCAAAATTATTAGCAGCTATAGCAGGCCTAACAATACTTGATTATGCTCCTGTTAAATGAGGTTTAGCATAATCATACATAGTACGCGGAGCATTATTTTCTACCACATCTTATGGTGGTGGATTATTCTCGCCCATCCCTTCAAGTAGGATTGGATCCGCTTTCTCGCTCTTTTTCTCACAGTAATTTAGGGCTCGCCTAATTTCTCTGCGATTCTATGACGGTAGCTTCAATATCACTGTCGTATACTAGTGGTCCTCTCGGGTTCCTTCTAGTCATAAACTAGAGGTACCTGCTAGGAAAAGAAAGAAAGAAAATTTAGCAAAGTTAAAAACAAAACAAAAATAAAAATAAAAGTAAATTACGGAAAATAATGGCTAAAGTAATAAAAATAGAGCTTTCATAATATTTTAGTCCCCCGGCAACGGTGCCAAAAACTTGATCGTTGATTTCAGAGTTTTAAATTTATAATGATCGAACCTGGAACTAACTATAACAATGATTGAGGCAAGCGCACCTATCAAACAGTAGTATAGCTTAGGCAAGACCGGATTGTCGAACCCAAAGGAACCAAAAGTACTAATACTAACTTTCTTTTTATTATCTAGCCTAAAATAAGTGAAGTTGTTATTTAATCTAAATTTAACTAACTACTAAGCTAAAGACGCAAAGACAAAAAGAATGAATTGAGGAAATCTTTGTTGGAAAAACTCGGTTGATTAAGACGATACCCTTAGGAAGAATCCACCTAGACTTCACTTGTTATCTAACTCTCTGAACCGAGACGATTTATTCACTTGACTTGATCCTTAAGACTCCTAATGTATATTAAACCCTCTCTCAAGCGAATAACGTCTAACCCTAGGTTGATTAATTGAAATCTCTTTCTAATTAAAACCCCTAGAATTGCATTAACTCGATCTTTGGATTCCCATATTAGGTTTCACCCTAATCCGGAAAAATCTCGTCACCCTATCTCTAGGCGTGCGATCAACTCCGCTTAATTATGCTAGATCTACTCTTAGCGGGGACTTTTTCTCCTCCACCTAAGCACATCAAACTTGAATCAATATCCCTAAATATTAACACAAGAATTAAGAACACATAATTAAGAACAAATCAAGTATTTATCATATAGTTCAAATAAACGATAACAAGATTCATCTAAGTTTCATCCCCTTCAGGTATCTGAAGGGTTTAGTTCATAATAATAAAAGAAAACATCTCAAAAGAAAAGATAAAACAAAACATAAGAAATCCCTAAAACCCCCTGAAGGAATTGAAGGAGAGATCCGCCGTCTTGAGTAGAATTTTGGCTTCTTGAGATGGATCAACTGGCTATCTTCGAGTGTTTCCCACAAATCTGACCTTTTCGGCTCGGCTCCTTGGCCTAGCTCACCGCCCCCGTTCTAGGTTATACTTAGGGTGTTTATATAGGCTTTTGAAATAGGTTTCTTTGCCCCTAAGTATCCTTTTCCGAGTGAAATTGCTCTTCTCCACGACAGGGACACGGCCATGGCACACGCACGTGTGAATCATCTTTAGGCCATGTTTAGACTTTTAATGAGGTGACACGCTCGTGTGAATCGTGATCAGGCCGTGTTCTAGTCTATCAAGTAGACACGGCCGTGTTGGCTTAAGTCCAGGCCGTGTCGATTTTTACTTTGGCCCGATTTGGTCTGTTTTGAGCCCGTTTCTTATTCTTTCCATCCTCCGGTGCTTTCCTGAGTATAAAACATGAAAAGAAAGGATTAAGAGCACCTTTTTACATAAATCAAGGGATAAATCATCCAAAAGTATGCTAAATGTGGGATTAAAATATGTTACTTTTACGGTTTGTCATTGGGCATTTGTTGTAAGGCTTTTACCAATGGTATATTGATGTGAAGTTGCTCTAGACCATCGAAAAACTTCTTGAATTGCACCTCATGTTTTTGTTGTTTGATTGTTTTTGGATATGGAGGTGTTGGAACCTTAGCTTGAATCCGACAACTTTTCTGAGGAATTGTATCTGCATCTGAAGAAGGTGTTAGCTTATCAGAATTTACTAGTTTAGATTTTACCTCTTCAGACTTTTCAGCATCTGGCTTTTCTGGTGCTAGAATATCAACTATTAGTTGATTTTCTTTTTCTTTAATAGGTTTCTTCAACCTCAACCATGTTGGGTTACAAAGTCTTACCACTTCGTAAAGCAACAACCTTGCAGTTTTCCTTATCCAAATTCCTTAGATTTTTCGTGTCACTGGACAAGGCTCCTTGCGGTCTATTATGAAGCTCCGCAGCTAACTGACCAACTTGGTTCTCCAAATTTTTCAGTATTACTGCTTGGCTTTGGATTAAGGCGTCATTCTTCGCCATGTATGCCTTCAAAAAATTCTCCAAACTATTAGATGGTTCAGTTTGCAGTGGTTTTTGAACTCATTAATTGAACCCTTGAGGTTGATTTGATCTATGATGCATGTTGTTATTGTTTGATCTAGCTCCTTAGTTGCTCTAAGAGAAGTTTGGATGGTTACGCAATGAAGGATTATAGAAGTTGGACTATGGTCTTTGTCCACTTCTATTTTGGTATTAATTTCCTACGTAATAAATAGACTCAAGATTTGATGGACAATTCTCGAAAGAATGACCATCCCTATAGTATACGTAGGAAATAACGTCAAAGTGACTTGGTGGCTAAGCTGCAACATGATTAAATTGTTAATAGTAAAATGTTTGGTTGAAGATACCTGAGCTGAGAGTGAAGTGAGGGCGTCTACTTCATGCACTCCAGCAACTCATCTTCCTGAAGCTGCTCGATTTGTCGACCACTGGTAAATGTTACTAGCTATTCTCTCGATGATCTCATAAGCCTCATTATGAGTCTTCGACAAGATAGCACCATTCGTAGAAGTATCCACCACCAACCTTGTGTGTGCGTTGAGACCATTATAAAAAGTCTCCAACTGGATGCAATTTGGAATCTCATGGTGAGGGCATTTCCATAGTAACTCTTTGAATCTTTCTTATGCCTCGTATAAGGATTCATCATCCATTTGTTTAAAAGCAGTGATCTCATTCGACAACTAGCATTTTTGCTAGGTGTGAAATACTTTACCAAAAAGCGTTCAACAAATTTTTTCCATGTTGAAATTAAATATGGTGGCAATGAATTAAGCCATACTCGTGCTCGATCTTACAACGAGTACAGAAACAACTTCAATCTCAATGTGTCTTCAGTTACACTGGCTATCTTAAAGGAATTGCTCACCTCCATGAATAGTCGAAGGTGAAGGTGTCGATTTTCTGTGGGAATTCTACTAAATTGCCCCAATTGTTTGATGCATTTAAAACATCACAGGCTTTTTTAGTATTAGTATGTAGCGTCATTCACAACAGTGAAATTCATAGCCCAAAATATGGGTAAATGATATCCTCTCATTGGCATTACATGGTTGATGAAAAGTAAACGGGGCCATGGGTCGTTCGTCTTTGTGATGGATGACTTTATCACTATTTGATAGTGATTGACTTTTTCATGAAGAAAGGTGTAATGGTTACCACGAGATAAAATAGGATCATTCTAACAGCCCGGTTTTAGCTAAATCAGAATAGTGGTTTCAGAACCACAAATTTGAGGTCAAAAAATTATTTTTAATATTATTTTTGGGGTTTACAGCATGTGGTTATATATGTGTGAAAGTTTCGTGTTTTAATTTTATCGATTGGATGTCTAATTTGATAAAAGGATTAAATTGCATAAGATGCAAAAGTGAGGTTCTCATAGTTTAAAATGTTAAAATTCTATGAGATATTATATTAAAGGTCCTTATTATGAAATTAGACCATGTCTAATGAGGATGGACATGTATGGACATATATTAAACATGTTTTTGATGTATTAATAAAGGTTAAAATAGTAAAATGCAAAATAAGTAAAGATTAAATAAAACAAACTAAATTTCCTTCCTAATTATCATCTTCTTCACCGACACATAAAAGAAGAAAATCCATTAACAAGCTTTGGAAGGTTCAGCTCTTGCATGTTCTAATTGTAAGTCCATTTTGATTCAGTTTTTGATGATTTTTATGTTTTTGAGATCGTTGCTTTGTGTTCTAGATAGCCCATGCCTTAATTTTGAAATTTGTTAATGATTTTGTAAAGTGCCATTGATGAATGCTTGACCTTTTGAATGTTTTATGATGGAAAATGAATATTTGTTAATAGTTATACAAGTTTTGTTAAGTGATTTTTGACAAAAATGTCAAAAAGGGGTTTAATTGTGAAAAGTGTAAATTGAGGGGCTTAAATGTAAAATAAATGAAAGTTTTGGGCTGCTAGGGTCCTATATGAAATTCGGCTAGGCTTGGGTTTAATGAAATTTCATGAATTCTTTGTATTTGTGAAATAGGGACTAAATTGTAAAAATGTGGAACTTTAGGGGCTAAAATGTAAAAATTCCCAAATATGTGTTTGTGGACTGAATTGAATGATTTGATGAATAAATGAGTTAATTTTGAATGTATATAGATCAAGAACAAAAGAATCAGATTTAGATCCGGGAAAATCAAAGGTTATTGAATAGTCGATCCAGTCTATTTATCCCGAATACAAGGTAAGTTCATATGCAAATAAATGTCTTTAAATTGAATTATATATGTTTAATTGTCATTAAACTGCTATGAATGTTGAATGATCAAATACGAGTAAGAATCAACAGGGTTACAATATTCGGAAGTCCCGTACGAACCTTAGGAATAGTATAGGATACAAATGTCATGACATTAGGATTAACAAGATGTGATTATGTGTAAGACCATGTCTGGGACATTGGCATCATATGTGATTACGTGTAAGACCATGTCTGGGACATTGGCATCATTATTTGATTTCGTTTAAGACCATAGCTGGGCTATCGGCATCGATACGTAATAACATGTAAGACCATATCTGGGATATGGCATTGTACAAGCTATATGTGATTTCCGAGTATCCTTAACGAATCTGAAAGGTTCAACGGGCAAAGTCAAGTCAAGAAAGAATGTGTGAATGAGTTAAGTGGCTCAGGTACGTACGAGATTCATATAAGTGTTGAAAAGGGAAGTATTTGATTAATTCACTTGTGATATTGAATATGTATACATTGGGATAGGTTTGTGAGCTTATATGTGTTTACTCATAGTTTACCTATTGATGGAAATAATGTTAATTCATGTGGTAATTTTATTTGTATATGGCTTACTAAGCTTTTAAAGCTTACTTTGTGTGTTCTTCCCCTATTTTATAGATAATCGAAGCTAGCTCGGATTCGGGGATCATCAGGAATGTTTTGTAAATATGGTATATGGCATGTATAGGCTAGTGATATGATGATGTGTTTTGAGATATGATATTAGCCATGAGATTTGGTTCATGAATGATGTAAATGTTGATGTGTATTTTGCCATTTAAGTTGGCTTAAATTATAAGTTTGATAAGTGATATATGATGTATGTAACACCCCTTACCCGTGTTCGAAGCCGGAACCAGATACGAGGCATTACCTAACGTACTTGCTTAAACTTAAAACTTTGGGCTATAAAATTTCATTCCAACTTAAAACTTTTTCATTTACAAATGTAACTTCCCTATTATGGGTCTACAAGACCCTACACGTATACTCGTGATGTTCCGGGACCAAATCGGAAACTTTCAAACACTTAGAAAATTTTGAAATGAAATAGGGCCACATGCCCGTGTGACATTTCACATGCCCGTGCTCCATACCCGTGGTCGACACTGACTTGCATCACACAGCCTATCACACGCCTGTGTGATTAGCCCGTGTCCCTCACACGGCCTCGACATGCCCGTGTCTTAGTCCGTGTGCCAAAAACCATGGCATTCTGTTTATAGTCAATGCCGAAGCCATATCCCAGATATGGTCTTACACAGAATCTCAATTCGGTGCCGAGGCCATGCCCCCGACATGGTCTTACACGGGACCTTATCCATCTCATGTCTCGATGATAGTGTTCTCACATTTATTATAGTCCAACCGGGACTTCAACATCTCAACCTTTTTCATCTTTTTCATTCAACACCAATTCACAATTTCATAGAATATTATGCATCATTATAATATCAAATATTATCAAACATACTAGCATGAATGTTGAATTTATCACATACAAACTTACCTCGATTTCAAAATAGGCTAGCTTGTCGATTTAGTCCGCTATTTTGTTCTTTCCCCGATCGAGGTTGATTCTTGGTTCTTCTTGCTCTATAATGGAAAATTAGCTCATTTTAATATCACAATAACAAATACATTTCAATAATCATGCTTTGGCAAAATTACTATTTTGCCCTTAGACTTTGGCAAAATGACCATTTTGCCCCTAGGCTCGGAAATCAATTCTAATCAAATTTATATCTTTAACAAGCCTAGATGAACATTTAATTCTCTTATGGCTATCATCAAAACCCAACATTTCACACACTTACAACAAATTTTATAACCTTTACAAAAAAGTCCATTTAGGTGTTTTCATGGTAACACCTTTCACAAAAGTTGTTCATCTAACAACTAAGACTCATTTTCTTCCATAAAAATGCAACAAATCACATAAAATCTCTCATGGAAAAACCTTAAGCTTTTCACCATCTTGCAAAATAGTCCCCTCATTAGAAAGCTTGAGCTTTAGGGGTTTCAAAAGTACAATTTTTATCAAGAAATGATCACTAAAGCATTTACTTGTAAAGAAAGAAGTTTGCTGAAATTTTTGAGTTCTAAAACCCCTTGTTTGCTGAAAATTTTGGTGGAGGAAGATGAGTAAAAAGATGAATAGCATATTTTCTTTATTTTAATATAAAACAATCAATTAAGTCACCAACTTTACCAACTTTGACAATTTTTGACAATTTTTGTCTCCTATGGCCGGCCACCCTATCTTTAGGGGTCTAATTGCACTTTAAAGACCTCCAATTAATATTCTTTAGCTATTAAACACCTTTAGCCTATAAAATGGAACTTTCGCACTTTATGCGATTTAGTCCTTCTTCGCGATTAAGCATGAAATCGCTAAAATTAAAGCACCAAAATTTTCATACACATATATAATCATGCTCTAACTTATAGAATAACTTAAAAATAATTTTCTCTAACCTTGGATTAGTGGTTTTGAACCACTGTTCTGACTAGCCCCTAAATCGAGGTGTTACAATGTATATATTGTCGTGTGTTTTGGCATGTTTAGGATGGTTGTTGTGATGGTTATATGGTTGCTCAATTAGCTAGTTGTCAATTGGTGTATTATTTCTTGAAAAATGGCATGTTGTGGCTTGATTTTAAGATGATGATTTGGTATATTTTATGACATGAATTAGTTGATAAGATTATGAGAAAAATGCATAGAGAAGATAGGTGAAATTGTTGGTAATGGCATATTGTTTTAGTATGTTTTGGATTATGATTTGAGTAGTGAAATGGATGGATTTTAAATGACATGATTTGTATATGAAATAGCATGTTTTGGTGCCTATAAATGTGTTGAAATGGTATTATTTTGGTTGTTTAGGTGAGCATGAGAAAGGGTGGAAAATTGGCCTTGCAAATGGCCTATTCTTGTCCACACGGGCAGAGACACGGGCGTGTGTCTCAGCCGTGTGCGACACACGATCACGATACACGACCTTGTGTCCCCCTAGTGTTGGACTTGAATTGAAGTCAGTATGCTCCACATGGCATCACACACGGGCGTGTGACCGACCGTGTGGCACAAGTCAATATACCCCCTAAATGGCACACGGCCTAGCACACGGGCGTGTGACTTGGCCTTGTTGCATAAGTCAGTATACCCTACAGAATTGGCACAGCCTAGCACACGGCCTGGCACACGGGCGTGTGTGGCCATTTCGAAGGGCACAAGGGCTAGACACACGGGTGTGTGGTCATCCGTGTGACCCAAGTCAGTATGTATGCCCTGTTTTCACACGGGCATGTCTGGAGCCGTGTGAGGCACACGGCCTGTTCACACGGGCGTGTGACCCTTGTATGTTTGATAAATTTCTAAGTTTTTGAGAATTTTTGTATGTTATCGGTTTAGTCCCGAACCATTTTTAAAACATGTTTAAGGCCTCGTAGGCCCTTATAAGGGACAATGTGTTTATGATTGAATAGTGTTTGAGAATGGATGCATAGATGTATGTTGTATGTTTTGATTTGATAAGTAATGCCTTGTAACCCTATTTCGGCGACGGAGACAGGTTAGGGGTGTTACATTTATTGGTATCAGAGCTACAGTTTAGTTGATTCTAGGACTAACGTAGCATGTGTGAGAGTCTAGCTATACATGCCATATATACTCTGCGATAGTGTGATGATTCCTGACAGCTTAAATTGTGTTTTCGTATAGCAATGGATCCTGAAAGAGCTATAGCTGATGATGTAGAGAGTAACGCGCCCACTCCTGCTCAAAGGGTAGCACAATCTGACTCTAGGCCTGTATCTAGTAGCCATGAGGGAGAGGCTAAACAAGCCTTTTCCAGATGATGAGTGAGTGGTTTATGGAGTTCATTCGAACGAATCCGACTACTCAACAACCTCCACCCCCACCTATTCCTCAACAAATCCCTTTTTATCCTTAAGTTGTAGATCCGATACGATTGAATAAGCCACCAATAGATAGGATTCGTAAACATGGGGCTGAAGAGTTTTGGGCTACTGTTGATGATGATGCGGAGAGAGCTGAATTCTAACTCGAAAATACGATCTGAGTATTCGATGATTTGTCTTGTACTCCTGATGAGTGTATTAAATGTGTTGTATCTTTGCTGAGAGATAATGCGTACCATTGGTGGAAAACGTTGATATCTTTGGTTCCTAGAGAACGGGTTACTTGGGAGTTTTTCCAATCTGAATTTCGAAAGAAGTACATAAGTCAGCGATTCCTTGATCAGAAACATAAAGAGTTTTTGGAGTTAAAACAGGGCCGAATGACTGTGACAGAATATGAAAGAGAATTTGTACGGTTAAGCAAGTATGCCCGGTGATCGCTATGATTTGTCAAAGTTTTAAAATTTATAAAGAGAATGATCGAACCTGGAAACTAACTATGACAACGATTTGAGGCAAGCGCACCTATCGAACAGTAGTATAGTTAAGGCAAGATCGGATTGTCGAACCCAAAGGAACTAAAAGTACTAATACTAACTTTCTTTTTATTATTTAGCCTTAAAATTGAAGTGAATTATTTTAATATAAAATTAACTGACTATTAAACTAAAGATGCGAAGACAAAGAGAACAAAATTGGGGAAATACTTGTGGGAAAAACCAATTGATTAAGACAATACCCGAGGAAGAATTCACCTAGACTTCACTTGTTATTTAACTCTCAAACTGCATTTATTTATTCACTTGACTTGATCCGTAGGATTCCCTAATTTATAGTAATACCTCTCTCGAGGATACTAACGTCTAACCCTAGGTTGATTAATTGAAATCTCTTTCTAATTAAAACCCCTAGAATTGCATTAACTCGATCTATGGACTCCCATATTAGGTTTGACCCTAATCCGTGATTTTTAGTCATCCTATCTCTAGGGTTGCGATCAACTCCGCTTAATTATGCTAGATCTACTCTTAGACAGGATCTATTCCTCCTCTGCCTAAGCACATCAGTACTTGAATCAATATCCTAAAATATCAAAACAAGAATTAAGAACACATAATTAAGAACAAATCAAGTATTTATCATATAGTTCAGAAAACAATAACATGATTCGTCTTAGGTTTCATCCCCCTCAGGTATCTGAGGGTTTAGTTCATAATGATGAAAGAAAACATCCCAGAAGAAAAGATAAAACAAAACATAAGAAAAACCCTAAAACCCCCTGAAGGAATTGAAGAGAGATCCTCCGTCTTGAGTATGAATCTAGCTTCTTGAGATGAATCAACTGGCTTTCTTCGAGTAAATTCCCACAAATCTGCCCTTTCTGGCTCGACTCCTTGGCCTAGCTGGACGCCCTTTGAAAGTTGGCCTCTAGTGTGTTTATATAGGCTTTTGGAATGTGTTTCTTTACCCCTAAGTATCCTAATTCGAGTGAAATTTCTCTTCTCCACGGCAGGGACACGCCCTTGGCACACGCCAGTGTAAGTCGTGGTCAGGCCGTGTTCGAGTCCATTAATGAGGCACGGCCGTGTGGTCTTGGGCCCAGGCCGTGTCGATTTCGTGATTTGGCCCATTTGGTCCATTTTAAGCTCGTTTTCCATTCTTTTCATTCTCCGGTGCTTTCCTGAGTATAAAACATGTAAACAAAGGATTAAGAGCACCAAATTACATAATTCAAGGCTTAAATCATCCAAAAGCATGCTAAATGTGGGCTTAAAATATGTTACTATTGCGGTTTACAAAATACCCCCACACTTAAGCTTTTGCTTGTCCTCAAGCAAAATTCTCAACTCATAATTAAAATAAACTTCCCTCAATTCATAATATTCATCGATAGTGTTTCATCATAACTCATAGATAATTCATACATGGATAATTCAACTCAAAGAGTCCTAAAGATTCAAGCAATCTAAGTCATACATTTTGTAGCATGAAAACGTAGGTGTTTTCCCCTCATCTAAATAATTACTTCTGATTCAAAATCGACAAGGATTGACATCCTCGCAAAAGATTCACTCAAATCACTCGAGGTGTTTAAGGTTCAAGAAAAAGCACTCATAAGTCAAACATGAAAAGTTAATCCCGTAGGCTTGCATGAAAATCAAATCTCCACCACTATAATATGAGATGATACACAAATCAAAAGGTCTTTAACAGGGTTGTAACGGGGCTTGGTTAAAGGTGTGGATAAAGGCTAAATTAGATGGTTAGAATCGAGATTGAATTGACAAATTACCTAACTAGAAACAATGAACTGATTATAAATAATTACATCAATTGAAAATTATAATACTAATACTAATAACACGAGCTTCTTCTAAAGATTTGAATTTAACTGTTTTAAGCTCATAGAACATAGAGTTAATAATGAATATACTTCATTTTTTTTTGTATAAGAACAAATCAAGAATACATAATAAATGATGGATTTACTATCGAAATAAATAGGCAATCGATCAATTCAAATCTCGATATAAGGGTAGTCAAAAGGAATGGTGATAACAAAAACAAAGGGTTTTGGGTTAATATTAGTGGGTGAGTCAATAAAAAGGGTTGTTAGGATCAACGGGGTTCACTAGGGGTTAATTATGAAGGTATTCTTTTTAGTGGAGTGAGTGGTTTAAAACTTAGGTGCCTTTATCATCTTAGTATATCAAATCAAAGGTGTGGTCTCGACATGTATAATCGATGCAAGTTCTAGAATAACAAATCAATGTTAACACACTCATAATCAATAAAGTGAGCAAGAAAAAGAATATATGCTCTAAAGGCTCAAAATCTCACAAGAAAATTATGGGTTTTTTTATGTCAACCTCGTAAATTTCAAACTTCAAAGTAATATTCAAATTCAGGTCGACAACCTAAAAATTTTTAATTTTGAAAAAAATAGACTTATCATGCTTGATTCTCTAGTATCTTAAAGTTTAAATTATCAATGCACAATTAACTATGACTTAATCCAAAACATATCAATAAAAAACCATAAATCAAAGGAAATTTCATTTTAATCATAATATGAGAAGATTTACTCTAAGAAACAAGGCATAATTCAGGATTTGAGAATAATATAAAAAGTTTGGCACTTTTAAGATTCACCCCCCCCCCCCACACACACTTAAGATGTACATTGCCTTCAATGTACAAAGATAGATAGAAATTCATAAAATATAGGGAGAGATGAAACTTCCTGAATTTGGATGGATTTCTTGAGTTGAAGGTGTGGAAACTTGATTCAGAGGTGAAAGATAAGTTGGAGGAGGCGTCTCTGGTGGTGATATGGGGGCTGCCCACTATTTCTGCGCTAGATGAAGAAATTGGGTAGCCCGTGAAGAAATAGCCAAGAAATACTAATAAAACTTCAAAATAAACTAATTATTTATTTAAAGACAAGAAAGATAAAGAGAAAGATCGTAAAAAGTAAAAAACAAGAAAAAGAAAAGACTTATGGACTAAGGAGTCCTTATTGTTGTTATTGTTGGATGGTTCGCGAGGTGGGTGTGATTTTTAAGGCCGCAGTGATGTTGGCAGAGGTCATGGTGGGGTGATTCCCAAGCAGCCTGAAGAACATAAAAACAAGAAACTAAAATAAGATACACTAAATTTAGTGGAAGAGAATTTAAGATAAGGAAAATAAAGGAGAAGAGTAAAGAAGAAGAAAAATTAAATGGCCTCAAAGACCCTTGGCTTGTCAAATAATTGAAGCGGACAGCATGAATTTATGTAGATCGGTCTCCCACAGGGGGACTGTGCTTGGATCCTTCCGCTTCTTCGACATAGATGTGGTGGAGGTCAAGGGTTTGGGGAATGACTAAAGAAGACAAGTATGGAAGGGGAGGGATCTGAAAAATAGGATGGGATAAAGAAGGTGGGGAGTAGGTAAGAGGAAGGAGGAGGGGTTTAAATAGAATTTTCAGGTCTGGTACACTCACATGCCCATGTACCATGGGTGTGTTGGGTCACACGGCCGTGTCGCACGGCCGTGTTATGCTTCTCTCGTTTCTCCCAAGCCCATGTTCGGGTCACCACGCCTGTGTAGGATCAAAGCGATTAAGACCATGGTCGTATGCGCCTTTGCCGTGGTGTTCGATCGAGCCCGTGTGACTTCCCTCAGTGTCGGCCATGGCCATATCACACAGCCGTGGCAATTTATAGTCGTCCATGATCTGAGAATCTTTCGTCATTGGCTCGTACTACCTCTGCTATGTCAGTACGGAAGTCTGTAGTGTCCACACGGCCACGGCCACGGCCGTGTGTAAGGCCATGTGGTCTTGAAATTTGCACTTGGTTAGTTTATAGTTAGGTACTGAAATGAAAATAAAAATAAAGAAAATTAATAGTGTTAATGCTCAGGTTGCCTCCTGAGAAGCGCTCGTTTATAGTCTTAAGCTAGACTTACCTCTCATTCGCATAATCAGGATGGTTTGAAGAGTTGAACATCCTCTCTCATGCTATCAGTTCTACTATCATGATAAAGTTTGAGTCGAGTAGTATTTACTTTAAAAGTTCCAAATATAGGATTACTTACCTCGACTGTTCCGTATAGGAAAACCTTGATTACCCGAAAAGGGATTTCTTTGTTTGTATTAGGGTCAGGAGGAGATATTCGAGGATCTGCTTTATCTAACAATACCTGATCTCCTATTTTGAAGTGATTTGTCGTTCCTTTTAGCTCGTTCGGTGGTTCCCTCGATTTTACTTCGTGTATTCCTAGTTTCTCCTTGAAATGTGTCTTCCACTCGTCTAGGTCATCAACTTGAACCCTTCGATCCTCATGAGTTATTGCCTTATTGTTATGAGGTGTAGGATCGGGTTTAGTTGTGTTCTTTCGTGGTACTTCCTGAAAAGAAGGGTTAACTGAATGGTTATTGATAGAATGTATGTTCTCACCTTGTTTGCTTGATGTTCTAACCGAATCGAGAGCCTGAAGAGTGACTGTCTTGTCACCTACACAGAGTATGAGTTCACCTGCGTCGACATCAATTTTAGTCCTGGCAGTTGCTAAAAAGGGCCTTCCTAGAATTAAAGGGATACTATTGTCCTCATCCATGTCTAAAACGACAAAGTCTACTGGGAATACGAATTTATCAATCTTTACTAGCACATCTTCGATTATACCTTCCATGTGAGAAAGGGTTGTGAAGCTTATTTTGCTTATGTGCTTGATACGAAAGTGACTGAAAAGAAGATCGAATCAGTGCTAGTTGTGTGTGAGTATCCGAATGTGTTTCCTAAAGAGTTACTGGGTTTACCACCGATCTGAGAGGTTGGGTTTGGCATTGAGTTAGTGCCGGGACTACGCCGATATCAATAGCTCCGTACAGAATGGCCTCGATAGAGTTAAAAGAATCGAAAGCTCAGTTGCAAGAGTTGACAGATAAAGGTTTTGCTACACCGAGTTTCTCTCCCTGGGGTGCACCGGTGTTGTTCGTGAAAAAGAAAGATGGCACAATGAGAATGTGTATTGACTACAGATAGCTGAATAAAGTGACTATAAAGAACAAATACCCTCTACCGTGGATTGATGATTTGTTTGATCAGTTGAAAGGGGCAATAGTGTTTTTGAAAATCGATTTGAGATCGGGTTATTACCAGTTGCGAGTAAAAGACTCGAATGTGCCAAAGACTGCATTTAGAACAAGGTACGACACTACGAATTTCTTGTTAACCTTACGAATTAACGAATGCACCTGCTGTTTTTATGGACCTGATGAACCGAATTTTTAGGCCGTACTTATATCGATTTATTGTTGTGTTTATTGATGATATTTTGATTTACTCTCGTGATGAATCTGTAACACCCCTAACCCGTATCCTTTTCCGGAATAGGGTTAAAAGGCGTTACCAGACAAACAGAGACTTTTACGGACATTTCATAATAAAACTCAACCAATCAGATCAAACTATCCCTTAAATAGGTCAACGAGACCTTGAGCATGCTTTAGAATAGGGTCGGGACTAAACCGAATACATACAAAAATTCTCAAAAATTTAAATTTTTTTTCTAAGTTACAGAGGTCACACGCCCGTGTGGGCAGGCCGTGTGCCTCCCATGGCCTCAGACACGCCCATGTGTCTAAGTCGTGTCAAAATAGGGCATACATACTGACTTGTCCACACGGCCATGGACACGCCCGTGTGCCTCACTCGTGGTCGATCCTAACTTGCACCACACGGCCAGTCACACGCCCGTGTGTCCAGCCCGTGGTCGATCCTGACTTGCCTTGAATTTCAACCACGAGGGACACGATCGAGCCACACGCCCGTGTGCTCAACCGTGTGGGAAAATATAGGCCATTTTCAAGGCCAAATTGCCACCCACACTAGGGTCATTCCTACATGCACATACAAGCATAATTCTAAACACAATAGGCAACCAAAAACACATCAAATGATCATCATATCATCCCAATTCAATCTCATTTCTAGCATACTGACTTAGTCTTAGGAACTCTCATTCGTATTCAGTGACAGACATGCGGCCCTGTTTCAAATCTAGAAATTCCTTTCATTTCTGATCAATAAACCTCTGACTGATGTATTTCTTTCGAAACTCAGACTGAAAGAAATCCCAAGTGACCCGTTCTTTAGGAACAACCGAAATCAAAGTCTTCCACCATTGATAAGCTGCGTCCCGTAGCAAAGATACAACACATTTTATACATTCTTCCGGAGTCAATGACATTTCATCAAATACTCGGATAGTGTTCTCTAACCAAAATTCAGCTTTCTCGGCATCATCATCACTAGTGGCCCTGAACTCTTCGGCCCCATACTTACGGATTTTTTCAACCAGAGGTTTTTTCAATAGATTTAGATTCATAGCCGGAGGTATAGCAGAAGTCTGAGGAGGATTAAGCGGGGGCGGAGGTTGTGAAACAGTCGGATTATTTCTTACAAACTGAGGGAACCACTCACTCATCATCTGGAAGAAAGCTTATTTAGCTTCTCCCTCTTGACCGCTCGTAGCCGGTCTCGAATCAGATGGCGCTGTCCCTTGAGCGGGAGTAGGCGCATTGCTTTCTACATCGTCAGCTACGGCTCTTTCGGGACCCATTACTATATGAAAATCACATTTTACACGTCAGGATTCACCATACTATCGCAGTTCAGATATATGGCATGTATAGCTAGACTTTCACCCGCTACGTTAGTCCGAGAATCGACTAAACTGTAGCTCTGATACCAATCAAATGTAACACCCCTAACCCGTATCCGTCGCCAGAATAGGGTTAAGAGGCGTTACCAGACGAACGGAGACTTTTATTAACATTTCATAATAAAACTCAACCAATCAAATCAAACTATCCCTTAAATAGGTCAACAAGACCTTGAGCATGCTCTAGAATAGGGCCGGGACTAAACCGAACACATACAAAAATTCTCATAAATTTAAAAATTGTTTTCTAAGTTACAGAGGTCACACGCCCGTGTGGACAGGCCGTGTGCCTCCCACGGCCTCAGACACGCCCATATGTCTAAGTCGTGTCAAAACAGGGCATACATACTGACTTGTCCACACGGCCATGGACACGCCCGTGTGCCTCACCCGTGGTCGATCCTGACTTGCACCACACGGCCAGTCACACGCCCGTGTGTCCAGCACGTGGTCGATCCTGACTTGCCTTGAATTTCAACCACAAGGGACACGATCGAGCCACATGCCCGTGTGCTCAACCGTGTGGGAAAATATAGGCCATTTTCAAGGCCAAATTGCCACCCACACTAGGGTCATTCCTACATGCACATACAAGCATAATTCTTAACACAATAGGCAACCAAAAACACATCAAATGATCATCATATCATCCCAATTCAATCTCATTTCTAGCATACCATTTTATATACTAAATAATCCAACCAAATCACATATAAAACCTAATATGATTCATCCACAATTTCACCAATTCACTATTGCATCAATCCATCAATAAGCTTACCATTCATAAGACAATTTCATTGCCATCAAGCCATACCAAAATATGCATCATATACTGTAATCACTCATGCATATTACCAACATTTATCTAGCCATATCACATGGCTATTTACAACCCAAACATATTCCAAAATGACTAGCCTATACATGCCATACTTAGTATATACATTTCCAAAAGGTACCAAAATGAGTTTGGGTAGTGTGATAATGATCCTCGACGGTCCCGAGCCTTCAGTAGCTTTGATGATCTATAAAACAGAACAAACACACACAAAGTAAGCTTTTCAAAAGCTTAGTAAGCCATATACAAATAAACTTAGCATATAAACATTTAAAACATATAATCAATATAAATTTACTAATAACTCAATTGCATAGCCATAATTCTTCTTGGCACATTCACTTAGCCATTCATCTTTCAATCTTACATATCCCCATATACTATATTGGATAATAACTTGTCCATTCATGTAACACATTTTACTTTCTCAAATCCAAATACGTAACTCATCTAGGTAAGTTTATGAATATACTTACCTTCTTATACACACAGTGTACATATCAAACGTACCTAAAACGGATATACAAATCACATAGTCATTCGTTTCTCGGACTTGCCCGTTGAACCATTCGGAATCTAATAGGTTAATTAGAATGCTCGAAATAGTCGTACAACGCCAATGTCCTAGATGTGGTCTTACATGTAACCAGATATCGATGCCACTGTCCCAGACAAGGTCTTACACGAATCAATACGATGCCAATGTCCCAGACATGGTCTTACACGTAAATCTGATATCGATGCCAACGTCCCAGACGTGGTCTTACACGAAATCTCAAATCAATGCCAACGTCCCAGACGTGGTCTTACATGATATCACATATCGGACACCTATGTCATGACATATACTATCCTATCCATCCCTAGGTTCAAACGGGACTTCTTGAACACTAATAACTTGTCGGTATATGCATAAACTCGGATTTCATATACATTCCATCTCAATGGATATTCATAGCAATTTACATTTCATATATGTACAATAATTCAATTCAAATACATCTATTTGTATATCGACTTACCTCGTACGGGAAGAACGGAGATAAACGGCTATTCAATAACTTTCGACTTCCCTCGATCTAAATCCGTCTTCTTCGGTTCTTGATCTATACACAGTCAAATTTAATCTACTTATTCACCGAATCATTCAATTCAATCCAAAAACACACTTTTAGGGCAATTTGCAAATTAGCCTTCACATTTCCACATTTGGACATTTTAGTCCCTATTTCACAAAATCACAAAATACACATAATTCCATATTACCCAATGTTAGTTGAATATTCCCATGCTCAATACAAGTCCATACATTTCATTTATTACACAATTTAGTCCCTCAAAATATTATTCTTTCAATTTACTCTAAATTACTCAAAATCAACAAAACTCCAAAGACAAACTATGATAATCAAACACATATCTTTGATATTTCACTATCAAACATCACAAAACTCATGTGTTCCTCAATGGCAAATTTCAAAAACATCATCAATTCACAAAATTCAACCATGGGTTTTGAAGTATACAAAGCAACGATTACAAAAAACGTAGAAATTATCAAAAAACCGATTAAAAACATACCTTGAATTGAATCAAAAGCTAGCCGAATGCCCTAGCTCAATTTTCTTTCTTTTCTTTTCTTCAAATTCGGCATAAGCCAAAAAGATGGACATGGCTTTTCTTTATGTTTTGTTTAATAATAACATATATTAATCCATTTACAAAATTAAACTTATTACAAATTATATATCTAACATATAATATAAGGTCATTTTTTACCATTGCCTTCCACTATCTTTATTAATGGGCTAATTGCCTATTAAGGACTTTGCATTATACAGACATAACAAATAGGCACTTTTACAAATATCATGCTAACTTTGCATTTAATGCAATTTAATCTTTTTCTCAAATTAAACACACAAACGGACAAATTAATTCACAGAAATTTCACACATACTAATTCACATATCATAAGCACGGCAAATAATATTAAAATACTTTTTTGACTAGGATTTGTGGTCTTAAAACCAGATCACTGTGAATCAAAGCTTTAAAATTTATAAAAAGAACGATCGAACCTGGAAACTAACTCTGACAACGATTAAAGGCAAGTGTACCTATCGAACAGTAGTATAGCTTAGGCAAGACCGAATTATCGAACCCAAAGGAACTAAAAGTACTAATACTAACTTTCTTTTTATTATTTAACCTAAAATAAGCGAAGTTGCTTTTAATCTAAAATTAATGAATTACTAAGCTAAGGACACAAAGACGAAAAAGACTAAAATTGGGGAGATAACTTTCAGAAAAAACTCAGTTGATTTAGATGATACCCTCAGGAAGAATCCACCTAGACTTCACTTGTTATCTATCACTGAACCATATGATTTTATTTACTTAGTTTGATCCGTAAGACTCCCCAACGTATATTAAACCCTCTCTCGAGGCGAATAACATCTAAACCTAGGTTAATTAGTGGAACTCTCGTTCTCTTATAATAACCCCCTAGAATAGCAGTAAATCGATCTATGGACTCCCATATTAGGTTTCACCCTAATCCGGCAAAATCTTGTCACCCTATCTCTAGGCGTGCGATCAACTTCGCTTAATTATGCTAGATCTACTCTTAGGCAGGGTCTATTCCTCCTCCACCTAAGCACATTAAATTTGGATAAAGCTCACATAATTAAGAACAAACTAAGTATTTATCATATAATTTAGAAAATAATAACAAGATTCATCATAGTTTTCATCCCCTTTAGGTATCTGAAGGGTTTAGTTCATAACTAAATAAGAAAACATCTCAAGAGAAAAGATAAAACAAAACATTAGAAATCCCTAAAACTCCCTGAAGGAATTGAAGGAGATATCTGCAGTCTTGAGTAGAATCCCGACTTCATGAGATGGATCAACTGGCTATCTTCGAGTGATTCCCACAAATCTGACCTTTCCGGCTTGGCTCCTTGGCCTAGCTAATCGCCTCGACAAAAGCCCTGGCAGAAGGCTTCTGCCGAACTCCCCGATTAAGTTGCCCCCTAGGGTGTTTATATAGGCTTTGAGATGTGTTACTTGGCCTCCAAGTATCCTAATTTGAGTGCAATTCCTAATTGGGGGTTTAATTAGACTTTGGAGTGTGTTTCTTTGCCTCCAAGCATCCAAATCTGAGTAAAACTTCCCTTGGCCGCGGCAGGGACACGGCCATGGCACACGCCCGTGTAAATCGTGGTCAGGCCGTGTGGACTTCATTGATGAGGCACGGCCGTGTAAATTATGGTCCAGGCCGTGTTCGAGATCTTTAAGGAGGCACGGCCGTGTGATCTTTTGTCCAGGCCGTGTCGATTTCATGCTTTGGCCCATTTGTCCCGTTTTAAGCCTGTTTTGCGTTCTTTTCATCCCCTGGTGCTTTCCTAAGTATATAACATGAAAAGAAAGGATTAATAGCACCTTTTTACATAAATCAAGGGATAAATCATCCAAAAGCATACTAAATGTGGGATTAAAATATGTTACTATTTCGGTTTATCAAATACCCCCACACTTAAGCTTTTGCTTGTCCTCAAGCAAAATTCTCAACTTACAATTAAAACGAACTTTCTATAATTCATAATTCCTATCAACAACGTCTCATCATAATTCATAGATAATTTATACATGGATAATTCAATTCAAAGAGTTCTAAGGATTCAAACAATCTAAGTCATAGATTTGTAGCCCGAAAATATAGGCGTCTCCCCTTATCTAAATAATTACCTTTAATTCAAAACCGATAAGGATTGACATCCTCACTAGAGATTCACTCAAATCACTCAAAGTGTTTAAGGTTCAGGAAAAAGCGCTCAAAATTCGAACATGAAAAGTTAATCCCATAGGCTTGCATGAAAATCAAATCTACACCACTATAATATGAGATGATACACAAATCAAAAGGTCTTTAACAGGGTTGTAACGGGGCTTAGGTTAAAGGTGTGGATAAAGGCTGAATTAGAGGGTTAGAATCGAGATTGACTTGACAAATTACCTAACTAGAAAAAATAAACTAATAAATAATTACATGAATTAAAACTTTGAAACTAATAATACGAGCTTCTTCTTCAATATTTGGAATTCAAACGTATAATCTCACTTAATTCCATAACTAATAAAAACTAATAATGAATATACTTCGTTTTTTTTTAAGAACAAATCAAGTAATAATAAAGAACTTTAACAACTGAAATATAGAACATAGTTAGGCAACTACTCAAAATCAAATCTCGACAAAAAGGGAGTCAAGGAATGGTGATAACAAATATACAAAGGGTTTTGGGTTAATATTAGTGGGCGAGTCAATAAAAAGGGTTGTTAGGATCAAAGGGGTTCACTAGGGGTTAATTATGAAGGTGGGTTTTTAGTGGAGTAAGTGGGTTAAATCCTAGGTGCCTTTATCATCTCTCAGATATCAAATCAAAAAGTGTGGTCTCGACATGTATAATAGATGCAAGTTCTAGAATAATGAGATCAATGTTGACATACTCATAATCAATAAAGTGAGCAAGAAAAAGAATTTATGCTCTATAAGGCTCAAAATCTCACAAAAATTATGGGTATTTTGATGTCAACCTCGTAAATTTCAAACTTCAAAGTAATATTTAAATTCGGTAGACATCCTAAAAAATTTTAATTCTTGAAAAATAGACTTATCATGCCCGATTCTCTAGTATTCTTAGAATTTAATTATCAATGCACAATTATCAATGACTTAATCTAAAACATATCAATAAAAATCATCAGAAATTTCATTCTAATCATAATATGAGAAACTTACTTTAAGACAAGGCATAATTCAGGGATTTTCAAATAATACTATAGTTAACCCCCCACACTTAAGATGTACATTGCCCTCAATGTACAAATATAGATAATAGCAAAATAATCATAAAATCATAAGATAGGGGGAGAAGTGAAACTTCCTGAATTTTGGATGAAGTCAATGAAAAGAAACCGGATAGGATTGGAGGTGAACGTGGGAAAGCGTCTCGAACCGTTAGAGTCCTCGAAGCAGCCGTCCTAATTTTATTGTATCCTAAGCTAAATCTAAATGGAATGAATAATAAGAAGAAAATAATAAAGAAATAAAAATAAAAATAAAAATAAAAGTAAATAATGGAAAATGAAAAAAGAAAAACAACTGGAAAAGAAAAAGGAAGAAGGGGGTCTAAATAGAAATTATGGATCTGGTGGTTGCCCCCGCCCTTGTACCTTCCTGTGATGGCCACACGGCCACGGCCACGGCCGTGTGCAAGGCCGTGTGGTATGGAAATCTGTACCTTGGTTAGTTTATGGTTAGGTGCTAAAAGGAAAAATAAAAGTAAAAATAAAAAATGTAAAAATTAATTGGGTTAGTGCTCGGGTTGCCTCCCGAGAAGCGCTCGTTTATAGTCTTAAGCTAGACTTTACCTCTCATTCGTATGGAAATGGTGGTTTGAGGAGGTGAAAATCCTTTCGCATGCGATCAATTCGGTTATGGATATATAGTTTAAGTCGAGTAATGTTTTCCTTAAAAGTGTTGAATTTAGGATTGCTTACCTCGGCTGTGCCGTATAGGAAGACATTAAGTACCTCAAAAGTGATTTCTTCGTTTGTCTTGAGGTTTGAATTGATGATTCAAGGGTCTTCCTTATTCAGCAATACCTGATCCCCTATTTTGAAGTGATTTGTTGTTCCTATCCGCTCGTCTGGGGTTTCCGTCGGTTTCACTTCGTGTATTCCTAGTTTCTCTTTAAAGCGTGTTTTCCGCTTGTCTAGTTCATCGACCTTAAGGCTTTGTTCCTCATATAGTTCTTCTTTATTGGCACAAGGTCTATGATCTGGCTCCGGTTTGTAGCTTTGTGGTGTTTCCTGCAATGAAGGTTGAACAAGTTGGTTATCAACTAAATTTACTTTCTCACCTTTATCACTTGATGTTCTGGCCGAATCAAGAGCTTGAAGAGTGACTATCTCGTCGCCTACACGAAGTATGAGTTCACCTGCATAGATATCAATTTTAGCTCTAGCAGTTGCTAAAAAGGGTCTTCCTAAAATTAAAGGAATATTATTGTCCTCATCCATGTCTAAAACGACAAAGTCTACTGGGAATACGAATTTATCAATTTTGATTAGAACATTTTTTATTATACCCCTAGGAATTTTGATAGTTTTATCAGTTAATTGGATGCTCATCCTAGTTTGTTTGGGTTTCCCTAGACCTAGTTGTTTAAGCAGTTTATAAGGCATAACATTTATGCTTGCCCCTAAATCAGCTAACGCATTTTCTATAGATAAACTACCAATTATGCATGGAATTGTAAAACTCCCTGGATCTTTTAATTTCTGTGGTAGTCTATTTTGTAGAATTGCCGAGCACTTTGCGTTGAGTTCCACATGTGATTCCTCGTCTATCCTTCACTTTTTCATTAACAGCTCCCTTAAAAATTTTCTAGAGTCTGGTATCTGCGAAAGAGCTTCGAGTAGAGGTAAGTTAATATGTAATTTCTTTAAAACTTTAAGAAACTTACCGAACTGTTCCTCTTTATCATCTCTCTTTAATGCTTCGGGGTAAGGTATGCGAGGTTGGTACTCTTTGATTACCGGTTTTGGCTTTTCCCGTGTTACCTCTACTTTACCTTCTTCTACCTCGTGTTCTTGTATTGAGTTGGGTTCATCTAACCCTTTACTATCATAAGCTGTGATGGTTTGAATTTGCTCTTTTGGGTTAGTTTCAGTGTTGCTTGGCAAGCCTTCTTGTAGTTGTTCTAAGATCAGCTTCGCAAGTTGTCCAACTGACTTAGTAAGTTCCCCAACTTGGTTCTCGATCCCTTTGATTGATGCCTCTTGATCTTCGAGTGCTGTTTCAGCGTTTTGGAGACGAGTTTTTGTGGCTGCCATGAATTTTTTCAGCATCTCTTCAATGTTCGACTCATCTTCCTGTTGGTGAGGTGGTTGTTGAAAATCTGGAGGAAGTTCCGATCCTTGGCTATTTTGATCATCCCATGAGAAATTGGGATGGTACCTCCAACCTGCATTATAAGTGTCATTATAAAAATTATTTTGTGGTCTAGAATAGTTACACGTATATTGAGCTTGCTCATTTTCCATGCCATATCCGTAGAGTGGGTACTCAGGATTCGCCACACCTCCTAAATTCGGATCATAATGTATTTCTAGGTGTACCTGCGAGAGACTATTCAAACCATCAATTCTTTTATTCATCATCTCTAACTGATTAGATAACCTGGTGACCACGTCGAGGTTGAAAACACTGGCGGCTTTTGTTGGCGTTGTCCTCATAACTTGCCACTGATAGTTATTTAGTGCCATCTCCTCTATAAACTAAAATTACCTGTCAAAGCAAATAAAAGAAAAATTAGCAAAGTAAAAAAAAAGGAAACTAATAATAATAATAATAATTGCAAAAAAAATTGGCTAAAGTAATAAAAATTAAGCTTTCTTAATATTTTAGTTCCCCGGCAACAGTGCCAAAAACTTGATCGCTATGAATCAGAGCTTTAAAATTTATAAAAAGAACGATCGAACCTGGAAACTAACTCTGACAACGATTAAAGGCAAGTGTACCTATCGAACAGTAGTATAGCTTAGGCAAGACCGGATTATCGAACCCAAAGGAACTAAAAGTACTAATACTAACTTTCTTTTTATTATTTAACCTAAAATAAGCGAAGTTGCTTTTAATCTAAAATTAACGAAATACTAAGCTAAGGACACAAAGACGAAAAAGACTAAAATTGGGGAGATAACTTTCAGAAAAAACTCAGTTGATTTAGATGATACCCTCAGGAAGAATCAACCTAGACTTCACTTGTTATCTATCACTGAACCATATGATTTTATTTACTTAGTTTCATCTGTAAGACTCCCTAACGTATATTAAACCCTCTCTCGAGGCGAATAACATCTAACACTAGGTTAATTAGTGGAACTCTCGTTCTCTTATAATAACCCCCTAGAATAGCAGTAAATCGATCTATGGACTCCCATATTAGGTTTCACCCTAATCCGGCAAAATCTCGTCGCCCTATCTCTAGGCGTGCGATCAACTTCGCTTAATTATGCTAGATCTACTCTTAGGCAGGGTCTATTCCTCCTCCACCAAAGCACATTAAATTTGGATAAAGCTCACATAATTAAGAACAAACTAAGTATTTTTCATATAATTTAGAAAATAATAACAAGATTCATCATAGGTTTCATCCTCTTCAGGTATCTGAAGGGTTTAGTTCATAACTACATAAGAAAACATCTCAAGAGAAAAGATAAAACAAAACATTAGAAATCCCTAAAACTCCCTGAAGGAATTGAAGGAGATATCCGCCGTCTTGAGTAGAATCCCGGCTTCTTGAGATGGATCAACTGGCTATCTTCGAGTGATTCCCACAAATCTGACCTTTCCGGCTTGGCTCCTTGGCCTAGCTAACCGCCTCGACAAAAGCCCTGGCAGAAGGCTTCTGCCGAACTCCCCGATTAAGTTGCCCCCTAAGGTGTTTATATAAGCTTTGAGATGTGTTACTTGGCCTCCAAGTATTTTAATTTGAGTGCAACTCCTAATTGGGGGTTTAATTAGACTTTGGAGTGTGTTTCTTTGCCTCCAAGCATCCAAATCCGAGTAAAACTCCTCTTGGCCGCGGCAGGGACACGGCCATGGCACACGCCCGTGTAAATCGTGGTCAGGCCGTGTGGACTTCATTGATGAGGCACGGCCGTGTAAATCATGGTCCAGGCTGTGTTCGAGATCTTTAAGGAGGCACGGCCGTGTGATATTTGGTCCAGGCCGTGTCGATTTCATGCTTTGGCCCATTTGTCCCGTTTTAAGCCCGTTTTGCGTTCTTTTCATCCCCTGGTGCTTTCCTAAGTATATAACATGAAAAGAAAGGATTAATAGCACCTTTTTACATAAATCAAGGGATAAATCATCCAAAAGCATACTAAATGTGGGATTAAAATATGTTACTATTTCGGTTTATCAAATACCCCTACACTTAAGCTTTTGCTTGTCCTCAAGCAAAATTCTCAACTTACAATTAAAACGAACTTTCTATAATTCATAATTCCTATCAACAATGTCTCATCATAACTCATAGATAATTTATACATGGATAATTCAATTCAAAGAGTTCTAAGGATTCAAACAATCTAAGTCATAGATTTGTAGCTCGAAAATATAGGCGTCTCCCCTTATCTAAATAATTACCTTTAATTCAAAACCGACAAGGATTGACATCCTCACTAGAGATTCACTCAAATCACTCAAAGTGTTTAAGGTTCAGGAAAAAGCACTCAAAATTTGAACATGAAAAGTTAATCCCATAGGCTTGCATGAAAATCAAATCTCCACCACTATAATATGAGATGATACACAAATCAAAAGGTCTTTAACAGGGTTGTAACGGGGCTTAGGTTAAAGGTGTGGATAAAGGCTGAATTAGAGGGTTAGAATCGAGACTGACTTGACAAATTACCTAACTAGAAAAAATAAACTAATAAATAATTAAATGAATTAAAAATTTGAAACTAATAATACGAGCTTCTTCTTCAATATTTGGAATTCAAACGTAAAAGGTCACTTAATTCCATAACTAATAAAAACTAATAATGAATATACTTCGTTTTTTTTTAAGAACAAATCAAGTAATAATAAAGAACTTTAACAACTGAAATATAGAACATAGTTAGGCAAGCTCGCTCAAAATCAAATCTCGACAAAAGGGAGTTAAGGAATGGTGATAACAAATATACAAAGGGTTTTGGGTTAATATTAGTGGGTGAGTCAATAAAAAGGGTTGTTAGGATCAAAGGGGTTCACTAGGGGTTAATTATGAAGGTGGGTTTTTAGTGGAGTAAGTGGGTTAAATCCTAGGTGCCTTTATCATCTCTCAGTATATCAAATCAAAAGTGTGGTCTCGACATGTATAATCGATGCAAGTTCTAGAATAACAGATCAATGTTGACATACTCATAATCAATAAAGTGAGCAAGAAAAAGAATTTATGCTCTATAAGGCTCAAAATCTCACAAAAATTATGGGTATTTTGATGTCAACCTCGTAAATTTCAAACTTCAAAGTAATATTTAAATTCAGGTAGACATCCTAAAAAAATTTTAATTCTTGAAAAATAGACTTATCATGCCTGATTCTCTAGTATTCTTAGAATTTAATTATCAATGCACAATTATCAATGACTTAATCTAAAACATATCAATAAAAATCATCAGAAATTTCATTCTAATCATAATATGAGAAACTTACATTAAGACAAGGCATAATTCAGGGATTTTCAAATAATACTATAGTTAAACCCCCACACTTAAGATGTACATTGCCCTCAATGTACAAAGATAGATAATAGAAAAATAATCATAAAATCATAAGATAGGGAGAGAAGTGAAACTTCCTGAATTTTGGATGAAGTCAATGAAAAGAAACCGGATAAGATTGGAGGTGAACGTGGGAAAGCGTCTCGAACCGTTAGAGTCCTCGAAGCAGCCGTCCTAATTTTATTGTATCCTAAGCTAAATCTAAATGGAATGAATAATAAGAAGAAAATAATAAAGAAATAAAAATAAAAATAAAAGTAAAAGTAAATAATGGAAAATGAAAAAAGAAAAACAACTGGAAAATAAAAAAGAAGAAGGGGGTCTAAATAGAAATTATGGATCTGGTGGTTGCCCCCGCCCTTGTACCTTCCTGTGATGGCCACACGGCCACGGCCACGGCTGTGTGCAAGGCCGTGTGGTATGGAAATCTGTACCTTGGTTAGTTTATGGTTAGGTGCTAAAAGGAAAAATAAAAGTAAAAATAAAAAAATGTAAAAATTAATGGGGTTAGTGCTCGGGTTGCCTCCCGAGAAGCACTCGTTTATAGTCTTAAGCTAGACTTTACCTCTCATTCGTATGGTCATGGTGGTTTGAGGAGGTGAAAATCCTTTCGCATGCGATCAATTCAGTTATGGATATATAGTTTAAGTCGAGTAATGTTTTCCTCAAAAGTGTTGAATTTAGGATTGCTTACCTCGGCTGTGCCGTATAGGAAGACATTAAGTACCTCAAAAGTGATTTCTTCGTTTTTCTTGAGGTTTAAATTGATGATTCGAGGGTCTTCCTTATTCAGCAATACCTGATCCCCTATTTTGAAGTGATTTGTTGTTCCTATCAGCTCGTTTGGGGTTTCCATCGGTTTCACTTCGTGTATTCCTAGTTTCTCTTTAAAGTGTGTTTTCCGCTTGTCTAGTTCATCGACCTTAAGGCTTTGTTCCTCATATAGTTCTTCTTTATTGGCACAAGGTCTATGAGCTGGCTCCGGTTTGTAGCTTTGTGGTGTTTCCTGCAATGAAGGTTGAACAAGTTGGTTATCAACTAAATTTACTTTCTCACCTTTATCACTTGATGTTCTGGCCGAATCAAGAGCTTGAAGAGTGACTATCTCGTCGCCTACACGAAGTATGAGTTCACTTGCATAGATATCAATTTCAGCTCTGGAAGTTGCTAAAAAGGGTCTTCCTAAAATTAAAGGAATATTATTGTCCTCATCCATGTCTAAAACGACAAAGTCTACTAGGAATACGAATTTATCAATTTTGATTAGAACATTTTCTATTATACCCCTAGGAATTTTGATAGTTTTATCGCTTAATTGGATGCTCCTCCTAGTTTGTTTGGGTTTCCTAGACCTAGTTGTTTAAACAGTTTTATAAGGCATAACATTTATGCTTGCCCCTAAATCATTAACGCATTTTCTATAGATAAACTACCAATTATGCATGGAATTGTAAAACTCCTGGATCTTTTAATTTCTATGGTAGTCTATTTTGTAGAATTGCCGAGCACTTTGCGTTGAGTTCCACATGTGATTCCTCATCTATCCTTCGCTTTTTAGTTATGACTCCTTAAAAAATTTTCTAGAGTGCAGTATCTGCGAAAGAGCTTGAATAGAGGTAAGTTAATATGTAATTTCTTTAAAAGTTTAAGAAACTTACCAACTGTTCCTCTGTATCATCTCTCTTTAATGCTTCTGGGTAAGGTATGCCGTGTTTGTACTCTTTGATTGCCGGTTTGGCTTTTCTCGTGCTACCTCTACTTTACCTTCTTCTACCTCGTGTTCTTGTATTGAGTTGGGTTCATCTAACCCTTTACTATCGTGAGTCGTGATGGTTTGAATTTACTCTTTTGGGTTAGTTTCGGTGTTGCTTGGCAAGCTTTCTTGTAGTTGTTACGAGATCGACCGCAAGTTGTCCAACTGACTTAGTAAGTTCCCCAACTTGGTTCTAGATCCCTTTGATTGATGCCTCTTGATCTTCGAGTGCTGTTTCGGCATTTTGGAGACGAGTTTTTGTGGCTGCCATGAATTTTTTCAGCATCTCTTCAATGTTCGACTCATCTTCCTGTTGGTGAGGTGGTTGTTGAAAATCTGGAGGAAGTTCCGATCCTTGGCTATTTTGATCATCCCATGAGAAATTGGGATGGTACCTCCAACCTGCATTATAAGTGTCATTATAAAAATTATTTTGTGGTCTAGAATAGTTACCCGTATATTGAGCTTGCTCATTTTCCATGCCATATCCATAGAGTGGGTACTCAGGATTCGCCACGCCTCCTAAATTCGGATCATAATGTATTTTTGGGTGTACCTTCGAGAGACTATTCAAACCATCAATTCTTTTATTCATCATCTCTAACTGATTAGATAACCTGGTGACCACGTCGAGGTTGAAGACACTGGCAGCTTTTGTTGGTGTTGTCCTCATAACTTGCCACTGATAGTTATTTAGTGCCATCTCCTCTATAAACTAAAATTATCTGTCAAAGCAAATAAAAGAAAAATTAGCAAAGTAAAAAAAAGGAAACTAATAATAATAATAATAATTGCAAAAAAAAATTGGCTAAAGTAATAAAAATTAAGCTTTCTTAATATTTTAGTTCCCCGGCAACTGCGCCAAAAACTTGATCGCTGTGAATCAGAGCTTTAAAATTTATAAAAAGAACGATCGAACCTAGAAGCTAACTCTGACAATCATTAAAGGCAAGTGTACCTATCGAACAGTAGTATAGCTTAGGCAAGACCGGATTATCGAACCCAAAGGAACTAAAAGTACTAATACTAACTTTCTTTTTATTATTTAACCTAAGATAAACGAAGTTGCTTTTAATCTAAAATTAATGAATTACTAAGATAAGGAAACAAAGACGAAAAAGACTAAAATTGGGGAGATAACTTTCAGAAAAAACTCAGTTGATTTAGATGATACCCTCAGGAAGAATCCACCCAGACTTCACTTGTTATCTATCACTGAACCATATGATTTTATTTACTTAGTTTGATCCGTAAGACTCCCTAACGTATATTAAACCCTCTCTCCAGGCGAATAACGTCTAACCCTAGGTTAATTAGTGGAACTCTCGTTCTCTTATAATAACCCCCTAGAATAGCAGTAAGTCGATCTATGGACTCCCATATTAGGTTTCACCCTAATTTGGCAAAATCTTGTCACCCTATCTCTAGGCGTGTGATCAACTCCGCTTAATTATGCTAGATCTACTCTTAGGCAGGGTCTATTCCTCCTCCCCCTAAGCGCATTAAATTTGGATAAAGCTCACATAATTAAGAACAAACTAAGTATTTATCATATAATTTAGAAAATAATAACAAGATTCATCATAGGTTTCATCCCCTTCAGGTATCTGAAGGGTTTATTTCATAACTAAATAAGAAAACATCTCAAGAGAAAAGATAAAACAAAACATAAGAAACCTCTAAAACTCCCTGAAGGAATTGAAGGAGATATCCGCTGTCTTGAGTAGAATCCTGGCTTCTTGAGATGGATCAACTGACTATCTTCGAGTGATTCCCACAAATCTGACCTTTCCGTCTTGGCTCCTTGGCCTAGCTAACCGCCCCGACAAAAGCCCTGGCAGAAGGCTTCTGCCGAACTCCCCGATTAAGTTGTCCCCTAGAGTGTTTATATAGGCTTTGAGATGTGTTACTTGGCCTCCAAGTATCCTAATTTGAGTGCAATTCCTAATTGGGGGTTTAATTAGACTTTGGAGTGTGTTTCTTTGCCTCCAAGCATCCAAATCCGAGTAAAACTCCTCTTGGTCGCGGCAGGGACACGGCCATGGCACACGTCCGTGTAAATCGTGGTCAGGCGGTGTAGACTTCATTGATGGGGCACGGCTGTGTATATCATGGTCCAGGCCATGTTCGAGATCTTTAAGGAGGCACGGCCGTGTGATCTTTGGTCCAGGCCGTGTCAATTTCATGCTTTGGCCCATTTGTCCCGTTTTAAGCCCGTTTTGCGTTCTTTTCATCCCCTGGTGATTTCCTGAGTATATAACATGAAAAGAATGGATTAATAGCACCTTTTTACATAAATCAAGGGATAAATCATCCAAAAGCATACTAAATGTGGGATTAAAATATGTTACTATTTCGGTTTATCAAAACCACTGTTCCGACTAGGGTCTAAACCGGACTGTTACAGAATCTGAACATGCCGAGCATTTGAGAATTGTGTTACAAACTTTGAGAGATAAACAGTTGTTTACAATGTTTAGCAAATGTGAGTTTTGGCTATGAGAGGTTGGATTTCTAGGGCATGTTGTTCCAGCTGACGGTATATGGGTGGATTTGAATAAAATATCTGCGATTATATATTGGAAGCCTCCGAGAAATGTTTCTGAGGTCTGCAGTTTTCTGGTACTAGCGAGATATTATAGACGGTTTGTAAAAGGCTTTTCAATGATTGCAAGCCCGATGACAAGATTGCTTCAAAAAGATGTTAAGTTCGAATGGTCAGATAAATGCCAGAAAAGTTTCGAGCAGTTAAAATCTTTATTGACTGAAGCTCTAGTATTAGTTCAGCTTGAGTCGGGTAAAGAATTCATAATTTTTAGTGATGCATCAGTAAATGGCTTAGGTTGTGTTTTGATGCAGGAAGGTAAAGTTATAGCTTATGCCTTAAGACAGTTGAAGCCACACAAAAATAATTATCCGACGCACGATCTCGAGTTACCCGCGATAGTGTTTGCATTGAAAATTTGGCGTCATTACTTGTTTGGTGAGAAATGTCATATTTACACCGACCACAAAAGTTTGAAATATCTGATGACTCAGAAAGACTTGAATTTGCGATAGCGGAGATGGTTAGAATTGCTAAAAGATTATGAATTAGTGATTGACTATCATCCGGGAAAAGCGAATGTAGTTGCTGATGCTTTGAGTCGAAAGTCCTTATTTGTTTTACGTGCTTTGAACATACAATTAGCGTTATCTGACGATGGTTCGATAGTAGCTGAGTTGAAAGTGAGACCGTTGTTTCTACGGCAAATTTGTGAGGCTCAAAAGCTTGATAATGAACTACAAGAAAAACGAGTTCAGTGTGAGTCAAATTCTAATTCAGAGTTTCAAATTGATTCCGATGATTGTTTGAGATTCAGAGATCGAATATGTGTTTCGAGAAATTCAGATTTGATTCAGATGATTTTGAATAAAGCACATAGTATTTGTTTATCAGTACACCCGGGAAGCACGAAAATGTATAACGATTTGAAACAATTTTATTGGTGGCATGGCATGAAAAGGGATATCTCAGAATTTGTTTTGAAATGTATGATTTACCAGCAAGTCAAAGCTGAGCATCAAGTACCGTCAGGTTTATTATAGCCTATCATGATTCCTAAGTGGAAATAGGACAGAGTAACCATGGATTTTGTTTCGGGTTTACCCTTAACTCTGAGAAAGAAAGATGCAATCTGGGTTGTTGTTGACAGATTAACGAAATCTGCGCATTTCATTCCGGTGCGTACAGATTACTCGCTTGATAAATTAGCTGAGCTGTATATCTCAAATATTGTTCGATTACACAGAGTGCCACTATCTATTGTTTCAGATAGAGATTCGAGGTTCACATCGCGTTTTTGGAAAAAAAATTGCAAGAAGCTTTAGGTACAAAGCTGCATTTTAGCACTGTGTTTCACCCGCAAACAGATGGTCAATCCGAGCGAGTTATTCAGATACTTGAAGATATGTTAAGATGTTGCATTATTGATTTTGAAGGTAGCTGGGAGAAATACCTACCATCGATTGAATTTTCTTACAATAATAGCTTTCAATCAAGTATAAAGATGGCACCATACGAAGCTCTATACGATCGTAAATGCCGAACACCGTTGTATTAGACTGAGCTAAGCGAGAATAAGATTCACGGCGTTGATCTGATAAGAGAAACAGAAGAAAAAGTGACAATAATTCGGGATAGTTTGAAAGCAGAATCGGATCGACAGAAATCTTACGCAGACTTGAAAGGGAAATATATTGAGTTTCAGATCGGGGATAGAGTGTTTCTGAAAGTGTCGCTCGATTTTAACTAAATCAAAAAAGTGGTTTTGAAACCATAAATCCGAGGTCAAAAAAATATTTTTAATATTATTTTTGGTATTTAGAGCATGTGATTATATATGTGTGAAAGTTTCGTGTTTTAATTTTATCGATTGGATGTCTAATTTGATAAAAGGATTAAATCGCATAAGATGCAAAAGTGAGGTTCTCATAGTTTAAAGTGTTAAAATGCTATGAGATATTATATTAAAGGTCCTTACTATGAAATTAGACCATGTATAATGAGGATGGACATGTATGGACATATATTAAGCATGTTTTTGATGTATTAATAAAGGTTAAAATAGTAAAATGCAAAATAAGTAAAGGCTAAATAAAACAAACTAAATTTCCTTCCTAATTATCATCTTCTTCACTGATTCATAAAAGAAGAAAAGCCATTAACAATCTTTGGAAGGTTCGGCTCTTGCATGTTCTAATTGTAAGTCCATTTTGATTTGGTTTTTGATGATTTTTACATTTTTGATATCGTTGCTTTGTGTTCTAGCTAGCCCATGCCTTAATTTTGAAATTTGTTAATGATTTTGTAAAGTGCCATTGATGAATGCTTGAGGTTTTGAATGTTTTATGATGGAAAATGAATATTTGTTAATAGTTATACAAGTTTTGTTAAGTGATTTTTGACAAAAATGTCAAAAAGGGGTTTAATTGTGAAAAGTGTAAATTGAGGGGGCTTAAATGTGAAATAAATGAAAGTTTTGGGCTGCTAGGGACCAATATGAAATTCGGCTAGGCTTGGGTTTAATGAAATTTCATGAATTTTATGTATTTGTGAATTAGGGACTAAATTGTAAAAATGTGGAACTATAGGGGCTAAAGTGTAAAAATTCCCAAATATGTGTTTGTGGACTGAATTGAATGATTTGATGAATAAATGAGTTATTTTTTAATGTATATAGATCAAGAACGAAATAAATAAGATTTAGATCGGGGAAAATCAAAGGTTATTGAATAGTCGATCCAGTCCGTTTATCCCGAATACAAGGTAAGTTCATATGCAAATAAATGTCTTTAAATTGAATTATATATGTTTAATTGTCATTGAACTCCTATGAATGTTGAATGATCAAATACGAGCAACAATCGAGCATGTGGTTACAATATCTCGAAAGTCCTGCATTTAACCTTAGGAATAGTATAGGATACGAATGTCATGACATTAGGATTAACGAGATGTGATTATGTGTAAGACCATGTCTGGGACATTGGCATCATATGTGATTACGTGTAAGACCATGTGTGGGACATTGGCATCGTTATTTGATTTCGTGTAAGACCATAGCTGGGCTATCGGCATCGATATGTAATAACATGTAAGACCATATCTGGGATATGGCATTGTACGAGCTATATGTGATTTCCGAGTATGTAACACCCCTTACCCGTATCTGACACCAAAACAGGGTTTGAAGCATTACCGGACTTAACATGCTTAAACATACATTCTCGACTATAAAATTCCTTTTCAATTAATTTTTTTTTTCATTCATATTCATAACATCCTCATTATAGGCCTACGAGGCCCTAACCTACATTCGGTAGGTTTCGGGATTAAACTGAAAAAGTTAGCGCACTTAGAAAATTTTTACCTAAAACAAAGCCACACGCCCGTGTGGAATGGAACACGCATGTGTGGGAAGGCCGTGTGGTCACACACGCCCATGTTCCTAGTCCGTGCAGAATTTATTTTCATTTCGAACCTATAGGGGTTTTCACACGGCCGGACACACGTCCGTGTCAGTGGCCCATGTCCCTCACACGGCCTAGACACGCCCGTGTCCTCACCCGTGTGTAAAAACCTGGGTATTCTGTTTATGACATCAGCAAGCTCTTAAGGGACACACGGACTAGGCACACGCTCGTGTGCTGGCCCGTGTGGCGAATCGAATTCTCGAAATTTTGATGCAAGGGACACACGGCCTATCAACACACCCATGGGGCGGGTCGTGTGTCACACACGGCCTAGACACACGCCCATGTGTCTACCCGTGTGGACAATTAAAAGGCTATTTTTCAAGCCTATTGCCACCCTGAAACATAAACACACATATACCAACACAAGCAATACATAACATGGCAATAATACAATATAAAGACTCACAAATCATCATTCACGCACTACATAGAACTCATCATCATTAAGATATAAAACATGACAAATATTGGCCAATTCCTAATGGCCATTTACAAAATGAGTGTATAACATTAATAGCCAACACTTTGGCTTTCAAATATGACATAACACAAAATGACCAACTTCCTATACATGCCATACTCAAAATGAATCAACTTTACTATACCAAAAGAATTGTTGATAGTGTGATCCAAGCTCCGACGTCCTACGATCCTCGAGCTAGCTTGGCAAAACTACAAGGAAAAGAGAAAAGAGAGAGGTAAGCACATAGCTTAGTAAGTTTGCATGAATTGAAATAGCAACATAAGTACTCATGGTAAAATCCATTCATCTCATAGAACGATAACAACACGAATTCTGAAGTACTTTAACATACTTACTCATACTTACGCTTACCCATCACATATCACATTAGGGTTTTATAGCTCGTATTTTACTCATAGTACTTGTATCACTTTATCACATAATTTAGCACATTATGTTATCATGAACATAAACTTGAATCATAATCATCTTTCACTTAAATGTTACTCTTTGTCACCTTTGTATAGCTTAACTCTTATCATCTTTGCATGCTTAACTCTTTTGCCCGTTGAATTACTCGGAATATCGGAGGATACTTAATCTCATCATACATGTATCACAATGCCAATTCTATATCCCAGATATGGTCTTACATGGGATCACCTCTTGATGCGATGCCATATCCCAGATATGGTCTTACACGGGATCTCTTAGCTCGATGTCGATGCCATGTCCCAGACATGGTCTTATACGAGATCGTACATAGATGTCGACGCCATGTCCCAGACATGGTCTTACACGAGATCTTCCTTTGGTGCCGAGGCCATGTCCCAGACATGGTCTTACACGGGACCTTCCTTATTTGGTGCCGAGGCCATATCCTAGATATGGTCTTACACGGGACCTTCCTTATTCGGTGCCGATGCCATGTCCCAGACATGGTCTTACACGGGACCTTTCTTGTCCCATGTCATGACATAGGTATCCTCTTTATTCAGAATCTTCTATCGGGACCTCATTTTAACATATTTTCATCAAATTCTCATCGAGATATCATTAGTTAATTTCATAGAAATAATATTCATTTCTCATAATATCAAGCAAATTAAAACATAAAAACATTATGTAGCTATAATTTCACACAAACTTACCTCGGTACCCAAAATGTGCATAGATGTTCAATTTAGTCCAACACTTAGTTCTTGCCTCGGTTTTGGTTCGGGCTTCTTGTTTCTTGATTATCAAGCTTGAAAGTTGAAGAAACCCTAGCTATGTCTTCCTTTAAATTTTTGACTATATGAGAAGAAGATGGACATGATTTCTATCTTATTTTCCCTTTTAATTCTTTTATTAACCAAATGACAAAAATGCCCTTAAGGCCCTTTCTTAAGATTTTTCCTTCCCATGCCCATTTTTGTCCATCATCAAATATAATGGTTTAATTTCTAAATAAGGACCTCTAATAATCTTTATAATTCTATTTCATATTTGAATCTTCTAGAATCTCATATTTTCTATTCTTTGCAATTTAGTCCTAATGGACTAATTGATCACTAATTAATAAAATTTCCTCATGAAATTTTCACACAATCATGCAACCACATCATAAGCCTCATAAAAATCAAAAAACACATATTTCTACTTTGGATTTTTGGTCTTGCAACCATTATCCCGACTAGGCCCTAAATCGGGCTGTTACAGAGTATCCTTAACGAATCCGAAAGGTTCAACGAGCAAAGTCAAGTCAAGAAAGAATGTGTGAATGAGTTAAGTGGCTCAGGTACGTACGAGATTCATATAAGTATTGAAAAGGGAAGTATTTGATGAATTCACTTGTGATATTGAATATGTATACATTGGGAAAGGTTTGTGAGCTTATATGTGTTTACTCATAGTTTACCTATTGATGGAAATAATGTTAATTCATGTGGTAATTTTATTTGTATATGGCTTACTAAGCTTTTAAAGCTTACTTTGTGTGTTCTTCCCCTATTTTATAGATAATCAAAGCTAGCTCAGATTCAGGGATCATTAGGAATATCGTCACACTATCGATCAACTTGTTGGCACTTTTGATGTCTTGTAAATATGGTATATGGCATGTATAGGCTAGTGATATGGTGATGTTTTTTGAGATATGATATTAGCCATGAGATTTGGCTCATGAATGATTTAAATGTTGATGTGTATTTGGCCATTTAAGTTGGCTTAAATTATAAGTTTGATAAGTGATATATGATGTATATATTGTCTTGTGTTTTGGCATGTTTGGGATGGTTGTTGTGATGGTTATATGGTTGCTCAATTAGCTAGTCGTCAATTGGTGTATTATTGCTTGAAAAATGGAATGATGTAGCTTGATTTTAAGATGATTATTTGGTATATTTTATGACATGAATTAATTGATAAGATTATGAGAAAAATGCATAGAGAAGATAGGTGAAATTGTTGGTAATGGCATATTGTTTTAGTATGTTTTGGATTATGATTTGAGTAGTGAAATGGATGGATTTTAAATGGCATGATTTGTATATGAAATAGAATGTTTTGGTGCCTATAAATGTGTTGAAATGGTTTTATTTTGGTTGTTTAGGTGAGCATGAAAAAGGGTGGCAAATTGGCCTTACAAATGGCCTATTCTTGTCCACACGGGCAGAGACACGGGCGTGTGTCTCAGCCGTGTGCGACACACGATCACGATACATGGCCGTGTGTCCCCTAGTGTTGGAATTGAATTGAAGTCAGTATGCTCCACATGGCCTCACACACGGGCGTGTGACTGGTCGTGTGGCACAAGTCAGTATACCCCCTAAATGGCACACGGCCTAGCACACGGGCGTGTGACTTGGCCGTGTTGCATAAGTTAGTATACCCTACAGGATTGGCACGGCCTAGCACACGGCCTGACACACGGGCGTGTGTGGCCATTTCAAAGGGCACACAGGCTAGACACACGGGCGTGTGGTCAGCCGTGTGACCCAAGTCAATATGTATGCCCTGTTTTCACACGGTCAGGGACACAGGCGTGTTTGGAGCCGTGTGAGGCACACGGCCTATTCACACGGGCGTGTGACCCTTGTATGTTTGATAAATTTCTAAGTTTTCTAGAATTTTTGTATGTTATCGGTTTAGTCCTGAACCATTTCTAAAGCATGTTTAAGGCCACGTAGGCCCTTATAAGGGACAATGTGTTTATGATTGAATGGTGTTTGAGAATGGATGCATAAATGTATGTTGTATGTTGTGATTTGATAGGTAATGCCTTGTAAACCTATTCCGGTGACGGATACGGGTTTGGGGTGCTAAAATCATATTGGGAGAACAGATACTATCCCAAAGAGATTAAGGATATCCTATGAGGGTAACACACTTATGACGAGGTCATTGGACGAGCGCTAAGTAGTTGGTTTCGTAATGGTATGTTGTTGAGGAGAGCTCAGTCACGATACTATAGTGGAATGACTTTGTGACTAAATGAGTTCATAATTAATAGGTGAAAAGTCAAAACTTAATTATAAATCATTTGAGCTTTAACTACATATGTCCAATCGGTCCCTACGCTAGCTCGTTGAAACCAAAAATGAATTGCATGTTTGAATAGAAATGAACAGAATGAATAGAAAAAGAGAAATGAGAAACATTCAGGAATGATTATGGTTTTCTCCAAAATGGAGAAATGGAATCATTTGGAAATGAATGTATGTTTCCAAAAATGGAAATGGAAATGAATTTGAAAATAGAAACTTTCAATCTTAAATAGGATTACTTTAAAAATTATGGAAGAATGAGTTTATGTTTTTAGATTGTTTTGAAGCCGAAAATGAAAATAAATCATTTGGTCATAGTGAACATGTTAAGTTTTGACATATTGAATGAATTTTCTCAAAATTTTATAGGGGGTAAAATCATCAAAATTTTATTCGGGATAAAATTGTCAAAATTTTACTAAGGTAAATTTGGGATGAGAAAATTATTTAGTATGTAAATATTAAAGTTTATTTTGGGAAATAGAAAAACCGAATCAGGTTGGATCACATTACAGAGTATTGGGTCAAAAAGGTCTAAGAAGTACTCGTAATTGGACTCGATGTGAGAGAGGCCCAAAACCCCTCATATAGCATGAAGGGGGCGGCAACCCTAGTAGAAATAAAATTGTGAGTTATTCACCCCTACCCTACTCTAAGTAGGATGTTGTTTTTCAATTTAAAATAAACCTCTACAACTCTACAAGGGTTCTATCTTTTCTTCCTATAAATAGATGGCACCAATAGAGCTATTAACACAACTTATGAGAGATTGTTATTCTATCAAAAAATAGAGAGAATTTATTCTCAACTTATAAACATATTTTTTTAGAATAACAATTTTATCAGTTTTTATTAAAGAATAGAGAATTTCCGTTTTCATCACGAAAGCAAAAAATTTTCTAATTCTGTGTTTTGATTCAATTGGTTCGAGCCCACACTCGAAGCAGTTCATGGTACGAGAATAGTGGAGAAGATCATTTGTTTGAAAGTCGAAAAACATCAAGGATCCGCTTATCCCAAAAATAGGTATGAATTATGTTAAGGTTTATTGCTATAAATATCACAAACTGGGTCGGTTTTAAAATTTTTTATTTTTCGTTGTGCAAGAAAACCATTTTCAAACCGGGTTTTTTCCAACAGTCGGAGTATTCCAAAATGAGAGGATTGATGGATTCTAGGTATCTCAAATTTAAACCTAAAGGTAATGGAAATAGGGATACTACTACCTAATATAGTACATGACCTAATGAAATGTAAATTGTGACACACCACACCCGACCCGTTCATCGAATTCGAATGTTTGATGTCACATTATGTTACCAGAGCAACTCAGACTATTTTGACACATTTCATAGAAATTATATATGCATTCAAGGATTAATTATAAAATTCACTTTATGACAATAGAAATATACTAAATCACAATCAAATAGGCCTACAAAGAGAGGCTCAGGTCATACGAGGTCAATCGCAGAGTCGAGACACGAATCCTAACTCAATCAATAAATTTTGAAGTTGATGTCTCGAGACGAGGTAAACATGTCTCAAAACATGCTTCCTTTGTTTTATATTTTAGCTTTGATGTAGAGATTTCTCGAGACAATAAGGTCCATTTCTCGAGACTTGCCCCTTTATCTCTCAAGATCTAACTCCCTTGTTTCAAACCCCTAGCTTCAATGTTTTACTATCTTGAGACATAAGCCACTATGTGTTAAGCTTCAACCATGATGTCTCAAGACTTGCTTGGTAAGTCTTAAGGCTTATACCTAGAAATGCATAAAATGACAATTTTTGTTCTTGAGATATCGAGACATGCTTTTGATGTCCCGAGACCAAATGGAAATTTCACCTATAATGCACATTCTAACTTATCAAAATGGGCAACTAGTCATACTGAAACATAATCATTATAATTGTAACAGCCCGTTTTTGGTCAAATTGGAACAGTGGTTTCAGAACCACAAATCCAAAGCCAAAATATTTATTTTATTAATTTAATAAGGTTTACAGCATGATAGAATTATTGTGTGAAAGTTTCGTAAAGAAATTTTACTGTTTGAATGGTTAATTCGAGAAAAAAGACTAAATCGCGTAAAAGGTAGAATGCATGTTCTATTAGTTAAAGGTGTCAAATAGCTTTGGATTTTAATTGTGGTGGCCTTAAATGGTAATTAAACCATTTGATTTATGAGTGGACTTATATGGACACATTTTAGGTGTTTCAAAATGAATTATAACAAAGGTTAATATAGTAATTTGTGAATAACTTAAGTTAAAATAATAAAGACATAATATCATCATCTTCATTAAGATTCATCACTGAAAATTAGGGCTAAAAAGAAGCCATTTCTATACTCTTCATTTGTCCATGCTATCTTTGCTAATTAAGGTACGGTTTTTGTCTCGTTTTTAATGATTTCTATGTTTTTGAGATCGTTACAACTAGTACTAGCTAGCCCAGGGACTAATTTACAAAACTGTTAAAGATTTTGAATGTTTCCATTGATGAATATGTATGAATTGTGATGTTTAATGATAGATTATGAACATTTGATGTTAGTTAAACAAGTTTTATTAAGTGATTTTTGGTGAAAATGCAAATTAGGGGCTAAATTGTGAAATGTGAGAAATGTGTGGTTAAAATGTGAAATAAATTAGAAATATGGGCTAATATGGACACTAGTGAAATTCGGCTATCATGAAATTGGATTAAATTGCATGAATTTGTGATTTTATGCAACAACGACTAAATTGTGAAAAATGTGAAAGTTTAGGGGTAAAAGGGTAAATATGCCTTAAAGTATGTTTTGGACTAAATTGATTGAATAGATGATTGAATAAGTTATTTTTTAATACATTTAGATCAAGAAAAGTGGAATTCAGATCTAGATCAGGGAAAAACGAAAGTGGTCGACTAAACGACTCGATTCACCGTTTTAGCATCTGAGGTAAGTTCGTATGCAATAAGCATTGTTATAATTATGCTTTTTTAATGCTTTGATATTGCATAAATTGTATATACGAGACTACATTTATGTTCGACAACAAATCGGCTAAATATAGCACTTAGTGTGCGATTTGAGATAGCTTCGGCTATGTACGGCACTTAGTGTGCGATACATTGAGATTGGCACTTAGTGTAACACCCCAAACCCGGCCTAGACGTTACGATCGGATCTAGCATGTCACTTAGAAGGGTTTTTTAAAGACTTGTGCATTCGTTAACAAGTTTGTATTCTTTTTAAAACTTCGGGATTTGTTGTTTGTGAAAATCAGATTTGTTTTTATGGTTTTCTTGTAAAAACGTATTTATTATTCTTACTGCCGAAAACTTTGTTTATAGCAGAAATCAGATTCAATAAATTGTGAAATTGTGATATTTTGAAAAAAGTTTTGTCGTTTTAAGAAAACCACGTATTTATAAGTTTAGCAGTTATCAAGGAAAACTTAAAAGAAATTAAACCAATGGCCTTATTACAGAAATATTAACCCAAATCGATAATTTAACTAAAATAAAGCAAAACGTAAATTTACTAAGTTCACGAGAGTAATTTCCGGTGTATGGCCACCACAGAGTCCTCTACAGCTTCAAATCCACTAACGCTGGGGATCACCTGCAAGGTTGAAACAATGGGGTGAGTTACAAGTACTCAGTGTGTAATCCCGATTCCAGTCACAGTCATAGTCTCAGTCTGGGCCTAAGGCCCATACAGTATCAATTTGGGCCCACGGCCCCATAATCATGGTAATGCGAATAGAAAATGCAACCCCCAACCTAATAGTCCATCCGCTACACTCCACCCGTACCAGCCCTACACTCCATGTGGGGATTTCTAAATCGACCCACCCATCCGCTACACTCCAAAATTGCGGTCAGTTTGCGCGATAAACGCAAAGCAAGCAGCCAAGATGATGTCGATATATGTGGCTGAGCCACTGAAATCAGTATATTGTGGCATAGCCACCAGTATCAGTATATTGTGGCATAGCCACCAGTATAGCACTTCCTCCAACATTATAACCCATCCCAATGCAACATGTCATGGCATAATAATTCAGTGTATACAAAATGTATCATCATGGCAATTAATCCAGTTACACTCAATCTTACCAAATCGGCCCCTAAGGGTACAACAGTGATTTACCCATCGAGGGTATTTCAGTAATTTACCAATTTACGGCTTTTCAATAACTTATCATCGCCTCGAACGAAAACGGGACCCTTTTTGGGTCTCTACGGGACTAATGGGCCTAAAATCCACTTCAGCCCAAACGGGCCCACACGCTTCGTGTGGCCCATTTCGCATGATTTCGGTCTCGATTTCAAGATTTCGCAACCACACTTACCCTTTGACAATTTTCCACCAACTTTGCCCATATGGGTAGGAAAGCCCATTGGGCCCGTTAAGCTCAGATGTCGGCTCGGTTAGGCGAATTCTGACCCCAATGTCGCGAGCGCTTGTGACTCTCTCAACGACTTACCGTCACTACTACTCATCTCTCAATTTTCCACTACGAGCTTCGCCGCGCTCGAGTGGCACAGATCTGAGTTTCGGCTTTTCGGCTTTTGGCCGATTCGTAAGTCGTCACATGGGTTTCATTCGGAAGGGTGTGAGATTACACACCTGTTACGAGTGTTGATTGGATTCCCGAATTCCGTACCTATGATCCAAAATATTCCAAATGATTAACACTTAGTCTAAATCTTTGGTACCTCAAGATTTAGAAATATCTAGCCCACTACTGTCACTTACCAAACGACAGCCACCCCTTGCTGTGCTCGAAAATCTGATTCACTGCCCTCAATTGCGAGACTGAGCCCCTAGAGGAAAACATAAGTTAATAACGCTGTTCCAGGACAACAAAGGAACGGCCTTTCGACCCAAATAAACCTAAAATAAAGAACAACCATCTCCTCCTACTATTCGGCCCTCACCTTACTTACCAACCAGTTTCCGAAAACCAAGGCTTAAGAGAATGATAAGTGATAGAAGGGGATGACTTGATTCGGCCCTTCCCAAAAGAGAACAGAAAGGAGTTTAAAATACAACGGGTGATTAAGTTCGGCTTAGCCAAGCCAAGAGAATAAAGAACAAAAAGAAAACATGAAAGAAGGAGAAAGAATCAATACCTTAATATCAAGGATGAGCCAAATGGAATGGTAAATCTCGGCACTAGCAACAAGACAAAAGAACTCTAGGTTCGGCTTTTGGCAAAAGAAGAGAGAAGTCGATTGCAAGATGACAAGAGAAAACTCAGCTGACGAAGAAAAGAGTAGAAGGAACACTAAAGAAGGAAAAAGAGAGTTTCGACTATGGTATTGATGGTGTAGAAGAAAACAAATGCAAAAAAAAAAGTAAAGATGGAAAGTGAGTTTCGGTCAAGTCTCAAAGAGGAAAAAATGCCAAAAATGCAAAAATTCTTTGCTTAGCAAGCCTAAGGGAAAATCGGCACCAACACCATACAAGCCGAAAAATGCCAAAACCCACTCCCCTAGCCGTTTTTCCTCTCCCCCAACACCCCACATTCGGCCAACCACTACCTCTCACTCCCCACTCCCTCGATTCTCTCCTCAACTTGCTCCACAATCCACTCTCCATCACCCATTTGAAAAGCTTGACCAAGTCCTCTCTCTCTCCTGCAGAGTTTGAACTCCACTCAGCTTCCTCCTTTCCTGAGCATAAAAATAAAACTCCCCATGTGCTACCTGTGGGATTCGAACCCCACTTCCCTTGCTTCACAAGTGACGCCAACACCACTAGGCCACCTTGCTCTCTTTTTTTATCCCAACCCCAACAATTAAACTTAAATCCTGCTTCCACTATCTCACCCCACCAAAGTGCCCAAAAACCAAAATTTTACCAGGGCTCCAACTCGACCCCAGGCCTCCCTAAGGCCCCTAAACACCCTTAAACATCACACAGAACCAGCATAACATGCAATTACACAAATATGACAAACCCCTAATTTTTGGGATGTTACAGTTCTACCCCCTTAAAGAAATTTCGGCCTCAAAATTTACCTGGTTAAAAGAGGTGGGGGTAATACTGTCGCATTGCCTCCTCCGGCTCCCACGTGGCTTCTTCTGAACCGTGATTACGCCGTAACACTTTGACCAGCGGAACGGACTTCCTCCTCAACACTTTAACATCCCGATCCAAAATCTACACTAGTTTTTCTTCAAAAGAAAGATCAGGTCTTACCTCAATTTCTTCCACCGGCACTATGTGAGATGGATCTGAACGGTAGCGCCTCAGCGTCGAAACATGGAATACATTATGTATCTGTTTCAACTCCAGGGGCAACTCAAGCTGATAAGTGACTGGTCCTACACGTTTCAACACTCGATAAGGCCCGATGAATCTGGGGCTCAACTTGCCCTTCCGTCCAAATCTTAAAACCTTCTTCCAAGGTGAGACCTTCAAGAAGACATGATCCCCCACTGAAAATTCTATCTCCCTACGTTTCAGATCCGCGTATGACTTCTGTCTATCAGAAGCTTTTTTTTAACCTGTCCCGAATCAACTTAACCTTTTCCTTAGTTTCTGAGATCAATTCCGGACCCAACAACTGTCACTCACCCAATTCTGTCCAACAAGTAGGGGTACGACACCTACGACCATACAATGCCTCGTAAGGTGCCATCTGAATGCTGGATTGATAATTGTTATTATACGTGGATTCTGTTAACGACAGATAATCCTCCCAACTACCCCTGACGTCAATCACATAGCCCCTTAACATGTCTTCCAGAATCTGGATTACCCTCTCCGACTGGCCATCAGTCTGTGGGTGAAACGCTGTGCTAAAATCCAATCTTGTACCCAAAGCTTCATGTAATGCCCTCCAGAACCGAGATGTGAATCTTGGGTCCCTGTCCGATATGATAGACACTGGCACCCCATGTAGCCTCACAATTTCTGCCACATACAGCTTGGCCAGCTTTCGTAGCGAGTAGTCAGTGCAAACCGGTATAAAGTGCGCGGATTTATTCAGTCGGTCAACGATTACCCATATTGAATCCTTCTTAGTAGGCGTCAGGGGTAGCCCACTAACAAAATCCATTGTTATTCTCTCCCACTTCCAAAGTGGAATCTTCACCGGTTGCAGCAATCCCGAAGGCAACTAATGTTCCGCCTTCACTTGCTGACATGTCAAACACTTGCTCACGAAGTCAGTAACCTCACGTTTTAACCCTGGCCACCAGTACTGTTCACGTAGGTCTCGGTACATCTTGCTTCCACCGAGATGCATAGCGTATGGGCTACTATGCGCCTCCCGCTGAATCATCCGTCTTAGCTCAGAATCCTTCGGCATACAAACTTTTCCACGAAAACATAATACCCCTTCACTGTTTAGCCTAAAATCCATTGTCTCTCTATTTTTCACTTGCTGAAGCCGAGAACCCAACAATTCATCCAACGATTGCTTCTCTTTAATCTTACCTACCCATGTCGATTTCACCTGAAGTTCCATTAACAAGCTACCATCTTCATAAAGGCTAAGACGAGCAAACATTGCTCTCAAATCTGATACCACCTTACGACTTAATGCATCTGCCACCATGTTGGCCTTACCCGGGTGATACTCAATCGAGCAGTCGTAGTCTTTCAGCAACTCTATCCACCTCTGTTGCCTTAAATTCAGCTCCTTTTGAGTAAGGAGATATTTCAGACTCTTGTGGTTAGTGTAAATGATCGACTTTTCCCCATACAAGTAATGTCTCCATATTTTCAGTGCGAACACCACCGCAACTAGCTCCAGATCATGTGTGGGATAGTTCATACGCTACCACCTTCCCTTCTTGCATTAGCACACAACCCAAACCTGTGTGCGATGCATCACAATAGACAACAAATTCCTTCCCAGCCTCAGGCTGAATCAACACCGGTACCTCAGTCAGAATCTTCTTTAACTTTTCAAAGCTTTCCTGTTGTTTATCAGCCCAAACAAATGGTACTCCCTTATGCAGTAACTTGGTTAGGGGTGCAGCAATCAACGAAAACCCCTCAACAAACCTTCTGTAGTACCCCGCCAAACCCAAGAAACTTCAAATTTCTAATACTGACTTCGGTGGCTTCCAATCCAATACTGCTTTAATTTTCCGAGGATCAACCCTAATCCCCTCGGCAGACACAACATGTCCCAAAAACGTCACTTCCTTCAACCAAAACTCGCACTTACTGAATTTGGCGTAAAGTTGTTTCTCTCTCAATATCTGCAGAACCACCCGAAGATGCGAGTCATGCTCCTCCTCAGTTCTTGAGTGCACCAAGATGTCGTCTATGAATACCACCACGAATCGGTCTAGATAGGGTTGGAAGACCCGGTTCATCATATCCATAAAAGCGGCTGGTGCATTTGTTAATCCGAACGGCATCACTAGAAACTCGTAATGCCCATAACGAGTTTGGAAAGCAGTCTTGTGAATATCTGCCTCTTTGACTCTTAACTGATGGTACCCCGATCTCAAATCTATCTTCGAGAAAACTGAAGCTCCTCGCAGCTGATCGAACAAATCATCAATTCTTGGTAGCGGGTATTTGTTCTTAATAGTTAGCTTGTTCAACTGACGATAGTCAATGCACATACGCATCGACCCATCCTTTTTCTTCACGAACAATACCGGCGCTCCCCACGGAGATACACTTGGTCAGATAAATCCACAGTCCAATAGCTCTTGGATCTGAGCTTTTAGTTTTACCAGCTCCTTCGGTGCCATCCTATAAGGGGCAATGGACACCGGAGCTGTTCCCGGAAGTAGCTCAATGCAAAATTCGACCTCACGATTTGAGGGCAACCCCGGAAGCTCTTCAGGAAAAATGTTCGGGAACTCCTTCACGGTTCTGACATCCCCAACAGTCAATTCCTTGGCATCCGATGTGCTGACAAAAGCTAAAAATGCCCCACACCCTTTACACACCATCTTTTCGACCTTTAGTGTGGAGATTATGTTGGACAGATAATCCCTTCTTTCTCCTATCACCATCACCTCCTCATCCTCTAGGGTCTTTAAAACCATCCACTTAGCAGCGCAATCCAAATTTGCATGATGCTTAACTAGCCAGCCCATGCCTAGAATAAGATCAAACTCACCGAATGGCAGTTCCATCAAATCCGCCGGGAACACTACTCCTTGAACTTCTAGAGCCACATCCCTAAACAACTTGTTCACTAACACCGATTGTCCTAAAGGGCTAATCAAAGATATTTCTCTAGTAGCAATCTCAGATTTTATACCTAGAGTCCCAGACACAGTACAGGCAACATATGAATGGGTAGATCCAATATCAATCAAAGCGGTAAAGGGCACATCAAATATGAGGAACGTACCGGTTATGACGTCTGGTGCGTCGCCATCCTCTCAACGTCTAGCCGCATAAACCAACCCCGGCTGCCTGGCCTCTGTATTTCCAGCACCTCTGCCCAGTGCTCCACGACCTCGTCCAAACCCATTTCCCCCTCGGGCTGGCCCACGACCTCTCGGTGGCTGCTGACCACCTCTCTCCGGTTGATTATAACCCTATCTCACAGCTGGCGTCTGACCCGGTTTCAGCGTACAGTCCTTGATTCTGTGGTCTCTTGACCCACACCTGAAGCAAGCCCCAACTTTCTTCCAACATTCACCCTGATGAAATAACCCGCACACTGCACAAGGCTGCGGTCTACCAGTAGCAAACGGAACTCCAGTTTGGGCTGGCTCGTTAAATCTAGGCCTCTTTTGAAATCTATCAGAAGAACCGGAAGGCCTAACATCCCTCTTATTCCTGCCCTTATCCTTGTCATGATTTTGACGCTCAGTGCGTTTCACCTCCTCAGCAATCTTGGCTTTCTCCACCAATACAGCAAAATCTCTTTCCCGCTACAGAGCTATCAGTACCCGCAGACCATCCTCGAATCATACACAACGTTCATAATTCGTCAAGACTATTCCCCGAGCGTACCGACTTAAACACAGAAACTCCGCCTCGTATTCTACCACAGATTTATTCCCTTGAACCAAGTTCAGAAATTCCTTCCTCTGGGAGTCCACATAACTCGCCCCGACATATTTTCCCTGGAAAGTCACTTTAAAGAAATCCCAGGTGATACGATCCACTTGAGTACCTTCCTTCACTGTGAGCCACCACTTGTATGCCTCATCTCGCAAGAGAGACACTGCTCCTCTCAATTTCTCCTCTACAGTGCAGTCTAGGTCATCCGTAATTTGTTCAACTGCCTCCAACCAGTATTCAGCTACATTTGGGGCCACCCTAAAAATGCCCCTAAAAACCTCGGCCCCGTTTGCGCAGAGTCGCTCAGGAATAGATTTTCGGGCTACCGATCCAGTACTTACTCCAGCAACCCATTCCAAAGCCATCAGCATAGCTTGGGACAAAGCATCGTCCCCTTCAGCTCAGTCATAGGACCCTGTCTCGGTCACCGGTGATGCAGGTGCTTCCATCTCAGGCATATGCCCCGATGCTTCGGACCCAGCCCCAGCACCTCGGCCCCTACCACGGCCACGTCTACCACGTCCACGTCCTCTTGTACTCATGTTGCTGAATCGAATTAATCTGATTAAGAATTTTATGAATCAGCATATAACTCCAATGTTTATTAACAGATGTTTTATGAAAAGCAGATATAAGAGTTGTTCTCGCAGATCAAATTTCCTAATGTCTCAGTCTCTACAGTCTTAACTCTTATAGCTAGCAGTCTCAGTATACTATCACTAACTCTAGTAGTTTCTTACTAAAGTCATTTCATCATATTATCAAAGTAAGAGGACTTACAGATTTGGTGCCGGAGACTCGGGTGCCATACTTCCAATAAAAACATATATTTTCTAAACCATATTCAAACAAATTTTGAAAAACATTTTTGAACCCATTCCACAGCCGAGTTTTGCAACCTGGCACTGATACAATAAAATGTAACACCCCAAACCCGGCCTAGACGTTACGACCGGATCTAGCATGTCACATAGAAGGGTTGCTTAAAGACTTGCGCGTTCGTTAACAAGTTTGTATTCTTTTTGAAACTTCGGGATTTGTTGTTTGTGAAAATCAGATTTGTTTTTATGGTTTTCTTGTAAAAACGTATTTATTATTCTTACTGCCAAAAACTTTGTTTATAGCAGAAATCAGATTCAATAAATTATGAAATTGTGATATTTTGAAAACAGTTTTGTCGTTTTAAGAAAACCACGTATTTATAAGTTTAGCAGTTATCAAGGAAAACTTAAAAGAAATTAAACCAATGGCCTTATTACAAAAATATTAACCCAAATCGATAATTTAACTAAAATAAAGCAAAACGTAAATTTACTAAGTTCACGAGAGTAATTTTCGGTGTATGGCCACCACAGAGTCCTCTACAGCTCCAAATCCACTAACGCTGGGGATCACCTGCAAGGTTGAAACAACGGGGTGAGTTACAAGTACTCAGTGTGTAATCCCGATTCGATCCACGATCATAGTCTCGATGCGGGCCTAAGGCCCATACAAGATCAATTTGGGCCCACGGCCCCATAATCATGGTAATGCGAATGTAAAATGCAACCCCAACCTAATAGTCCATCCGCTACACTCCACCCGTACCAGCCCTACACTCCATGTGGGGATTTCTAAATCGACCCACCCATCCGCTACACTCCAAAATTGCGGTCAGTTGCCAGATAAACGCAAAGAAAGCCGCCAAGATCGATATATGTGGTGAGCCACCAAATCGATATATTGTGGCATAGCCACCAGTATCAGTATATTGTGGCATAGCCACCAGTATAGCACTTCCTCCAACATTATAACCCATCCCAATGCAACATGTCATGGCATAATAATTCAGTGTATACAAAATGTATCATCATGGCAATTAATCCAGTTACACTCAATCTTACCAAATCTGCCCCTAAGGGTACAACAGTGATTTACCCATCGAGGGTATTTCAGTAATTTACCAATTTACGGCTTTTCAATAACTTAATGTCGCCTCGAACGAAACGGGACCCTTTTTGGGTCTCTACGGGACTAATGGGCCTAAAATCCACTTCAGGCCCAAACGGGCCCACACGCTCGTGTGGCCCATTTCGCATGATTTCGGTCTCAGATATCAAGATTTCGCAACCACACTTACCCTTTGACGATTTTCCGCCAACTTTGCCCATATGGGTAGGAAAGCCCATTGGGCCCGTTAAGCCGGTATCAGCTCGGTTAGGCCCGTTACAGCCCCAATATCGCGAGAGCGCTTGTGACTCTCTCAACGACTTACCGTCACTACTCATATCTCAATTTTCCACTACGAGCGCTCGCACGCTCGAGTGGCACAGATGCAGGTTTTCTGGCTTTTCGGCTTTTGGCCGATTCGTAAGTCGTCACATGGGTTTCATTCGGAAGGGTGTGAGATTACAAACCTGTTACGAGTGTTGATTAGATTCCCGAATTCCATACCTACAATCCAAAATATTCCAAATGGTTAACAGTTAGTCTAAATCTTTGGTACCTCAAGATTTAGAAATATCTAGCCCACTACTGTCACTTACCAAACGACAGCCACCCCTTGCTATGCTCGAAAATCTGATTCACTGCCCTCAATTACGAGACTGGGCCCCTAGAGGTAAACATAAGTTAATAACGCTGTTCCAGGACAACAAAGGAACGACCTTTCGACCCAAATAAACCTAAAATAAAGAACAACCATCTCCTCCCCCTATTCGGCCCTCACCTTACTTACCAATCAGTTTCCGAAAACCAAGGCTTAAGAGAATGATAAGTGATAGAAGCGGATGACTTGATTCAGCCCTTCCCAAAAGAGAACAGAAAGGAGTTTAAAATACAACGAGTGATTAAGTTCGACTTAGCCAAGCCAAGAGAATAAAGAACAAAAAGAAAACATGAAAGAAGGAGAAAGAATCAATACCTTAATATCAAGGATGAGCCGGATGGAATGGTAAATCTCGGCACTAGCAACAAGACAAAAGAACTCTAGGTTCGGTTTTTGGCAAAAAAAGAGAGAAGCCGATTACAAGATGACAAGAGAAAACTCAGCTGACGAAGAAAAGAGTAGAAGGAACACTAAAGAAGGAAAAAGAGAGTTTCAGCTATGGTATTGATGGTGTAGAAGAAAAGAAATGCAAAAAAAAAAGGAAAGATGGAAAGTGAGTTTCGGTCAAGTCTCAAAGAGGAAAAAAATGCCAAAAATGCAAAAATTCTTTGCTTAGCAAGCCTAAGGGAAAATCGGCACCAACACCATACAAGCCGAAAAATGCCAAAACCCACTCCCCTAGTCGTTTTTCCTCTCCCCCAACACCCCACATTCGACCAACCACTACCTCTCACTCCCCACTCCCTCGATTCTCTCCTCAACTTGCTCCACAATCCACTCTCCATCACCCATTTGAAAAGCTTGACCAAGTCCTCTCTCTCTCCTGCAGAGTTTGAACTCCACTCAGCTTCCTCCTTTCCTGAGCATAAAAATAAAACTCCCCATGTGCTACATGTGGGATTCGAACCCCACTTCCCTTGCTTCACAAGTGACGCCAACACCACTAGGCCACCTTGCTCTTTTTTTTTTATCCCAACCCCAACAATTAAACTTAAATCCTGCTTCCACTAGCTTACCCCACCAAAGTGCCCAAAAACCAAAATTTTACCAGGGCTCCAACTCGACCCCAGGCCTCCCTAGGGCCCCTAAACACCCTTAAACATCACACAGAACCAGCATAACATGCAATTACACAAATATGACAAACCCCTAATTTTTGGGATGTTACACTTAGTGTGCGAAACATCGAGTATGGCACTTAGTGTGCGAGACTTCGAGTATGGCACTTAGTGTGCGAGACATCGAGTATGGTACTTAGTGTGCGAGACATCGAGTATGGCACTTAGTGTGCGAGATATCGAGTATTCAACGGCATTCCATGTAAGTATGAACTTGTTATGGATTAGTACAGGTATGTATATGTATATTATGAGATTAAAATCGGAGAAGTTACAAAGTTTAAATATACGCTTCTGAATAAGCATATGGAAGGTTTGTTTGTAATCTTGAATTTCATGACAATATGTTTAGATTGATGATTTGTGTTTTATGAATTGTTGAGTATATTTAGTACGAACTTACTAAGCTTTGTATCTTACCTTGTTTGTTTTTCTCGTGTTTTATAGTAAATTCAAAGCTAGCTGGGATTCAGGGATCATCAGAGACTACGTCACACTATCCAATCTACTTGGTACTTTTGAGTTGTGTATATATGGTATATGGCATGTATAGGCTTGAGTCATTTTGGTATGTTTGATGAACATGTATTTTGAGCCATTTGAGTTGGTTTATGATAATGAATTTCATGACGTTTATAAATGTGTAAATGGTTATATTTTACGTTTGGTAATTGACCTATATTGTGTGGTTGAAGTTGAATCTATAATGCTAAATGATATTAGGTAATTTGGGAAGCTATGTGCTTGAGAATTGATGCTTGATAATGTATGTATGGAATGGTTTAGTTGATTGAATTGAATATGTGAATTAGGTATGAAATTTGATGGCAAATTGTAGCATATTTGTAAATTATATTGATGGTAAAGAAATGCTATGATTTAAACACTGGTTGATGTTTTTGTATGCATATTAGTGCCTTGAATTGGTACCATTTGTGCTTGTGTAGGTATGTGCAAATTGGGTGGCAAAATGGCTTGGTAAATAGCCTATTTCTATCCACACAGGCAGAGACACGGGCGTGTGTCTCAGCCGTGTGTGACACACGGTCAAATTACACGGTCGTGTGTCCACTGGTGTTGAAATTAAATTAAAGTCAGTATGCTCCACACGGTCTCACACACGGGCATGTGACTGGCCGTGTGGTACAAGTCAGTATACCCCCTAATTGACACACGGCCTAACACACGAGCGTGTGACTTGGCCGTGTTGCATAAGTCAGTATACCCTACAGTTTTGGCACGGCCTAACACAAGGCCTGGCACACGGGCGTGTGTGGCCATTTCGAAGGGTACACGGGCTAGAAACAAGGGCGTGTGGTCGTCCGTGTGACCCAAGATAGTATGTATGCCCTGTTTTCACACGGCCTTAGACACGGGCATGTCTACTAGCCGTGTGAGGCACACGGCCTGTTCACAAGGGCGTGTGACCCTTGTTTACATGAAAAATTTCTATGTTTCCAAAATTTTTGTATGATATCATTTTAGTCCCGAACCACTTCTAAAGCATGTTTAAGGCCTCGTAGGCCCTTATAAGGGACAATGTGATTGTGTTGAATGATTTATGAGAATGAATACTTATTATTGCATAAATGTATACTATATGTGTTGTGAATTGATTGGTAATACCTCGTAACCCTATTCCGGCATTGAATATGGATGAGGGGTGTTACAATAATGCCAAATCAACATGCACCAATTTAACTCCCAAAAACATATCCAAAACATTCAAAAACATAGCATTCAATGTAACAGCCCAATTTTGGGGCTAGTCGGAACAGTGGTTTTGGAACCACTAATTCGAGGTTGGAGAAATTAGTTTTAATATTATTTTATGTGTTATAGCATGATTATATGAATGCATGAAAATTTTGGTGCATTAATTTTAGCGATTGCATGCTTAATTGTGAAAAATGACTAAATCGCATAAAGTGCGAAAGTTTTGTTTTACAAGTTAAAGGTGTCAAATAGCTATAGAATATTAAATTGGAGGTCTCTAATGTGCAATTAGACCCTTAGAGATGTATAGGCGGCCATAGAGACAAGAAAATAAGATTTTTCAAGAGTAGGTGAAGTTTTGGTGACTAAATTGACTAGTAATAATAAAATAAAGAAAATATGATATCATCCTTGTTCATTTTCTTCTCTTCATCGAAAATACCAGAAAAATAAGGGGTTTGAGAGCTCAAAATTTTCAGCCAAGCTTTTCTCCTTGCAAGTAAGTGTTTTGATGGCCATTTTAAATGATTTTTGTGTTTTTGGGACCCTTGTAGCATGATCTAGCTGAGGGGACTATTTTGCAAAATGGTTAAGAGTCTAGGGTTTTTCCATGTGTGCATTTATGTTGTTTGCTGAATATTTTTTTTATGGAAGAAAATGAATCTTAGTTATTAAATAAACAACTTTTGTGAAAAGGGTTTCCATGAAAACCCCTAAAAGGACCTTTTTTGTAAAGGTTGTAAAATAGGTGGTAAGGGTGTGAAATAATTGGTATTGTGAGATGCTATAAGAGTAATAAATGTTCAACTAAGCTTGTTAAAGGAGAAAATTTGATTAGAATCAATTTACGAGCCTAGGGGCAAAATTGTAATTTTGTGAAAGTCTAAGGGCAAAATGGTAATTTTGCCAAAGTATGATTCATGAGTTATTTTAATCAATGTGATCATTAAATAAGTGAAATTTTTATTTTAGATAAAGAAACACGAAGTCCGAACCGAAACCGAGGAAAGGACAAAATTGTAGACTAAATCGAACCACTATACATATTTTAGTATCGAGGTAAGTTTGTGTGAAATTAAAGCTATATAATGCTATTATATTCTTAATTGCTTGAAATCATGATAAATGTATATTATTTCTATGAAATTGATTAATGATGCATCGATGAAAGTATAATGAAATTATGTAAAGTTGAAGACCCGGTTGAACATTAGGAATAGCAAGGATACCGTTTTCACAACATGAGACAAAGAAGGTCCCGTATAAGACCATGTCTGGGACATGGCCTCGGCACCAAAGGGAGATCTCGTGTAAGACCATGTCTGGGACATGGCATCGACTTTGGTATACGATCTCGTATAAGACCATATCTGGGATATGGCATCGACATCGAGATATGAGATCCCGTGTAAGACCATATCTGGGATATGGCATCGATGTCGAGATGTGATCCCATGTAAGACCATATCTGGGATATGGCATTGGCATCGTGTTACATGTATGATGAGATTGAGTATCCTTCGATATTCCAAGTAGTTCAACGGGTAAAGAACTAAGTTTATGTTAAAGATAGCAAAGAACTAAGTCTATATTCAAGAGAATAAAAGTACTAAAATCATGTGATGAAGTGATACAGGTACCCCTGAGTAACTTACGAGTAATAAATGCAGAATGTGATATGTGAGTTGGTAAGAGTATGCATGAGTAAGTTATGCTGATGTGCTTGAGAACTTGTGTATTATTTAATGTGATGAATGGATGTTATCATGAACCTTTATGTTGCTATTCATTTCATGCAAACTTACTAAGCTTTATGCTTACTCCCTCTCCTTTCCCTTTTTCCTTGTAGTATCGCCAAGCTTACTTGGGGATCGTAGGACGTCGGAGTTCGAATCACACTATCAACTTCTCTTTGGTATAGCAAAGTTTGATTTGTTTTGAGTATGGCGTGTATAGGAACTTGGTTATTTTGTGATACGTCATATTTGTTAGTCAATGTGTTAGCTATTAATTCTACTTATACATTTTGTAAATGGCCATTGGAAATTGGCCAATACTTGTTAAGTTTTTATATAACCAATGATGAAATTCATGAAATACAAATTGTGCAATTGAATGAGTTATGAATGAAGCATGTGCATGATGAAGTAGGTTGATGATAAGGTGGCTTATTGTCATGTTGTGTGTTGCATTGAAATGGTATAAGTGTGGCTGCATTTAGGGTGACAATTGGCTTGGTAGATAGCCTTATAGTGGTCCACACGGGTAGGCACACGGGCGTGTGTCTAGGCCGTGTGTGACACACGGTCAGCCCCATGGGCGTGTGCCCAGGCCGTGTGAAGTCTGCACCTGAAATTAGGAATTTAATTCGACACACGGTCTATGGACACGGGCGTGTGCCTTGGCCGTGTGACCTTATTGAGATGATGACGTCAGAAACAGAATGTCAAGGTTTTTGCACACGGGATAAGACACGGGCGTGTCTAGGCCGTGTAAGGGACACGGGCCATGGACACGGGCGTGTGTCCGGCCGTGTGAAAACCCCTGTAGGTTCGAAGTGAAAAATAAAATCCACACGGACTAGGGACATGGGCGTGTGTGACCACACGGCCTGCCCACACGGGCGTGTCCCTCTCCACACGGGCATGTGGCCCTGTTTTAAGCAAAAAATTTCTAAGTGTACAAAAGTTTCCGGTTTAGCCCCGAACCATTCTGTATGTATGTTTAGGGTCTCGTGGACCTATAATAGGGACGTTATGATCTCGAAGGAGAAGTTTTAGGTCAAAATGAAATTTTTATGTCTCGATGTTGTATGTTTGAGCAAGTTAAGTTCGGTAATGCCTCATACCCGGTTCTGGTATCGGATACGGGTAAGGGGTGTTACATTCAATGCATTATGCCTTAACATGACTAGGTAAGTAACTTAATACTTATAAGCATGCATACTAATCCATTAATCAAATATTGAAATTCACCAAGTATAACTTCACAAGTCCAAAATTGACCAAAACATACTGAATAGCCAAAATATCAACCACAACTCATAACTTATACTATTAACCTAGGTACATGCCAATTACAACTAGGTTCAAAATGAGGATCATAAACATTAGCTAAACTTAGGGATGGATCTTTGAATGCTTTCGGACTCACTATTATATCAACACCTAACATTATCTGAGCATGAAAACAAACAATTTTTCATGTGAAGCAATAAAAGCTCAATTGTGCTAACATAATTTGAAAATCAACACATAATGGTATTAAACAATAAAACATAATAAAATGGAATTATAATATATTATAACTAAGTTTCATTTCAACATCAATGATCACATAATCTCATGACATTTTATCAATTAACCCTTTGGGTATTCATGACTCATTTACCAAGTATTATTGTAACACCCCTTACCCGGGTTCGAAGCCAGGACCGGATACGAGGCATTACCTAACTTTACTTGCTTAAACATGACATTTCGTCTCAAAGACTTTCCATTTAAACCCATAACATTCTCATTCTGGGCCTACGAGGCCCTAAACATACTTCCGGAAGGTTTCAGAATTAAACCGAGAACTAATACGTGCTTAGAAAATTATTAACCAAACAGGGGCCACACGCCCGTGTTGTTCTAGGGACACGCCCGTGTGTCCCTAAGACATGCCCGTGTTCATCACCCGTGGTTGACACTGACTTATTTCACACGGCCAGGCACACGCCCGTGTCCCTGGCCCGTGTCCCTCCCACAGCCTTGACACGCCCGTGCCCTAGCCCGTGTGCCAAAACCTTGGTATTCTGTCTATGACATCATCATCTCACTATGGTCACACAGTCAAGGTACACGCCCGTGTCCTTAGACCGTGTGTCAAATTAAATTCCACATTTTAAGTGCAGACTTCACACGGCCTGAGCACACACCCGTGTGGACAATTATATGGCTATCTACTAAGTCTTTTTTCCACCCTAACAAGCATTCACACTCCTACTAAACAATTCAATACATAAGCTGATCATATGGTACCTCTAAGAACTCAATTCAAAGCGTTCACACAAGCATAAACTTCATAATTTCATCACATTGAATATATATAAACTTATCAAGTGTTGGCCCATTTCCAATGACCATTTACAAAATGACTTTGATTACAAACATAGCCAACACTTTGGCTAACAATTACGACCTAACAAAATACCCAAGTCCTATACATGCCATACTCAAAATAAGTCTAAATTGTTATACCAAAGTGATGTTGATAGTCTGATTTCCGAACTCCTGCGTCCCACGATTCTCGAGTTATCAAGGCAATACTACAAGGAAAAGGGCAATAAAAAAGGGTAAGCATAAAGCTTAGTAAGTTTGTGTAACACCCCTAACCCGAGACCATCGCCGGATTAGGGTTAAAAGGCATTACAAATCTTTTTCCAAACATTTCATATCAAATCACAAGAAAACATAGTAATTCACAATCAATTGGTCCCTTAAATAGGTCTACGAGACCTTAATCATGCTTTAGAAAGGGGTCGAGACTAAACCGAACACATACGAAAATTTTCGAAATTCAAACATTTTTCTAAGTTACAGAGGTTACACGCCCGTGTGGGTAGGCCGTGTGCCTCACACGGCCTCGAACACGCCCATGTGTCCAAGTCGTGGCAAAACAGGGCATACCTACTGACTTGTCCACACGGCCTGAGACACGCCCGTGTGCCTCACCCGTGGTCGACACTGACTTGCACCACACGGCCGGTCACACACCCGTGTGTCCAGCCCGTGGTCGAGCCTGACTTGTTCCAATTTTGCAAACTCAAAAGACACGGTCAAGCCACACGCCCGTGTGCTCAACCATGTGGGCAATTATGGCAACCAAAACATACCAATATATGCACCAAATAATTATCATCTATATCATCTAGTTCCATACTCAATATCATCTCAAATAAGTCCATCTAAAGTATCAAATTCACATCCCAAAACATATAAATCAAGTATCATATAATCCATACCATAAATTCACATTTAAACCACAATTCTCATCAACCAATTCAAGCATGAAATATATCATTTCCATCCTTACTTCTTCGTAACACTTTCATCATTTTCATAGCCTACATATAAAAGCTTATATCATTCAACTTCCAAGCCATATCACATGGCAAGATCCAAACATTACAAAACATACTATTTCTACTAGCCTATACATGCCATATACCAAATATGTACATCTTTCAAAAGTACCAAAATAGATAGTGATAGTGTGATAGAGTCCGTGACGATCCCCAAATCCGAGCTAGCTCTAAAGACAACTGTAAAACAGAGAAAACTTCACACAGTAAGCTTAAGAGCTTAGTAAGTTCGAAACATAATACATTTAGTTCAATGATATAATTCACAATATACAAAGATAATCTATCACTTAATTAACTCTCAAATATTCACAAAATATCATCCATAGCTAATATATTTACTCAACCATTCATAATTCCATACACAACTTCATCAACCACAAAGGTTCAATACATACCTTAGTCAACACCTAGTTATTCACCATTCATGTTATTTAATGCTCGATATTACATTTTGATCAACCTTTGTTATTCATTTGATTTAATCGCACACTTAGTGCCAATTTCGTAGCCGAAGCATAAATGTCTTCGCACACTTAGTGCCTGTACATGAAACCAAACTTATCTCGGTATCGCACACACAGTGCCAAGTCAATTAGCCGAAACTTCTACTATTTTGCACACACAGTGCCAATCATCTCTGTCTCATTACTAGTTACGCACACATAGTGCCTCATTACTCAATTTCATATATATATATATATATATATATAACATTGCTATATCATTAACTATATAATTCATTTATTTCTCATCACATAGATATAAACTTAATAACTTGTATTATATCCGAACTTACCTCGGACGTCGAAATACTGAAACTAGTCGATCAATCGAGTACTTTGTCTTTGCCTCGATCTCGATCCGAATCTCTCCTTTCTTGGTTTATACATATTCAAATTTAACTCATTCAATCACCAATTCATTCAATTTAGTCCAAACACATATATTTAGGGCATTTTACAAAATAGCCATCACATTTTCACATTTCGACACTTTAATCCCTATTTCACAAAAATCACAAAATACACAAAATTTCACTTCACCCATGCCTAGCCGAATTCTCCCTATGTCCATACGAGCCCACACATTTTATTTATTTCACAATTTAGTCCCTCAAAATATTATTTTCACAATTTAGTCCAAATTACTCAATTTCACCAAAAATTCAAAGACAAAACATGTTAATCTATCACATATTTTTCATAATTCATCTTCAAACATCACAAAACTCATGTGTTCAACAATGGCATATTTCAAAATCACTATCAAATTCTAAAATTAAAGCATGGGCTTGATAGTACACTAAGCAACGATCACAAAAACGTAAAAATCATCAAAAACCGAGCTCAAAACATACCTTAATTGAGCCAATTTCTAGTCGAACCCTATTGTTCTTTTTCTTTTCTTCTTCCCTAGCAATTTCGGCAATGAAAGATGATAATGGTCTTTTGTTTTTGTTTTACTAATTAAAAATATAGCTTAAATCATCATTTACCAATTTGCCCCTAATGAATTAACCATTAAAACATATAATGGTTGTCCATATTAGTCCACTATCAATTATAATGGTATAATTACCATTTAAGGCCATTACATTCAAAAGCCAACCCATTTAAGCACATTAACAATTAGCACACAGCTTTTGCATTTAATGCGATTAAGTCCTTTTTGCTAATTAAGCACTCAATTGATAAAATTTTCACACAGAACTTTCACACATACTCAATCACATATTATAAACACCAAAAATAATATTAAAATATTTTTCTCCGACCTCAGATTTGTGGTCTCGAAACCACTGTTCCGACTAGGGTCTAAACTGGGCTGTTACAGTTTGCATGGAAATAAATAGCAATAATAAGCTCATGATAAAATTCATCCATGGCATTAATTAACCATACACAAAGTATTAGGCTTCTTGCCATACTTACTCATACTTGCCCTTATTTAGCACATACCATGCCACATATCGTAAGTGTTTCGTCGTGAATTACTCACGAGTACCTGTGTTAACTCAATCACATAACATTTAGTAAAATTCTCATTTCTATTTCTAAGCTGATTTATTCATCCCGATAAATCACTAGGGATACTCAAAGATGCATATTTATAACCATTAGCATAAAAACGAAACCAATGCCACATCCCGGATGTGGTCTTACATGGGGTCACCTCTGAGTGCCGATGCCATATCCCGGATATGGTCTTATACGGAATCTCACATTAAGTATCGATGCCATATCCCGGATATGGTCTTATACGATTCTCATACTCAATACCGAAGCCATATCCCGGATATGGTCCTATACAGGATTTCAATTCGGTGCCGAGGCCATGTCCCGGACATGGTCTTACACGAAACCTTATTCATCTTATGTCTTGATGATAGCATTTTCACACTTATTTTAGTCCCACCGGGACTTCAACATCTCAATTCTTATCATCTTTCTCATTCAACACCAATATTCAATTTCACAGAATTTCATTATAAGATCAACCATTCTCAAACATGCTAGCATAAATGTTAATTATCACATACAAACTTACCTCGATTTCAAAATAAGCTAGATTGTCGATCTAGTCCGAGACTTTATTCTTTCCCCGATCGAGGTGGAATCTTGGTTCTTCTTGCTCTATAATAGAAAATTATCTCATTTTAATCATCACATTAATAAATGCGTTTCAAAAATCATGCTTTGGCAAAATTACCATTTTGCCCTTAGACTTTGGCAAAATGACCCTTTTACCCCTAGGCTCGAAAATTAATTCTAATCAAATGTCTACCTTTAATGAGCCTAGGTGAACATTTATTTCTCTTATGGCTATCATCAAAACCCAACATTTCACACATTTACTACAAACTTTATAACCTTTACAACAAGGTCCATTTAGGTGTTTTCATGGCAACACCTTTCACAAAAGTTGTTCATCTAACAACCAATACTCATTTTCTTCCATAAAAATGCAGAAAATAACAATGAAAGCTCTCATGGAAAATCTCTAAACCCTTCACCATATTACAAACTAGTTCCCTCATTTGAAAGCTTAAGCTTTAGGGGTTCTAAAAGTACAACTATCTTCAAGAAAAATCATTAAAATCACTTACTTGAATGGAGATGAGTTTGCTAAAATTTTGAGCTTTCAAAACCCCTATTTTGCTTGCTATTTTCGGTGGAGAAATATGGAGACGAAAGATGGATATCATCTTTTCTTTATTTTATTCTATTTATCAATTTAGTCAACAACTATTACCAACTTTGACCAATTTGTCAATTCTTGTCTCCTATGATCCCCTATGGTCGGCCAACCATTTACAAAGGGGCTAATTGCCCTTTAAAGTCCTCAAATTAATATTCTATGGCTATTAGGTACCTTTAGCTTATAAAATAGAACTTTCACACTTTATGCGATTTAGTCCTTTTTCGTGATTAAGCAAGAAACCGCTAAAATTAAGGCACCAAATTTTTCATGTACACATATAATCATGCTCTAGCTCATAAAATATCATAAAAGAAATTTCTATAACATCGGATTAGTGGTTCTGAACCACTATTCTGACTAGCCCCTAAATCGGGCTGTTACAATTATTATCATAATAATTTTCAATATCACTGAATCATTTCATTTACCACGTATCGATGCACCCTCAAGGTATTTACATCTTGTTCCATATATCACAGTCAGTAATCGATATCAAGCTATTATTCACCTTCCATTATCATATCTATTTCACATTTTATTTTTCACATTCTGACCCCTATTAACTGATTCAGACTCAAGGATGAATACACAGATCAATCCACCAACACAACAAAATACACACATAAGTGCTGACCGGGCATAAATGCATTGATACCTACAACCACATCAATATACGCTCGTACCCCAGGGTATTTGAGCAAGTGATATGTTCTCGGCCCCTAAGGTATTAGAGAACTATCAAATAATAATACACGTTTAGCGCTAAAGCTCCCTCCGATATAATAGACCCTATGACCTGCCAACTATACCCGTAATTCTATCCAACACCATTAATAAAGCATTTTTTTATTATCAATTATCACCGAATCATACTCTAACATAATTAACATAATGATATCACCATCACAAACATATATATACTTTGAACATATACCAAACATTTCAAAGTGATTAAGTACCACATACCTTTTATGTCTTTATTCATAATCAATAATTTTATAAATTTAGCTGATTAATAAATTATGTAGTGAAAACAAATTATGAAAGCACAAATCAAAAAATGCTACTCATTGACAGCATTCACCTTTCCTTTGTCTCTTGACATCTCGACGTCATCTTTAGCTATGTACGATAATTCAATTACGAAAACAGTATTAGTATCACATTCAACAAGAACATAACCATATTCAAACATGAATGCACATCACACAATTAGGTCCCTTAGAACCCTAATATCCCCAAATCTCGTAACTCACAATCTACCCAATCGAATCTAAATTCGACTTCGTATCTATATTCTAGGGACCTCAAACTATCAATAAACATCATTAAATAACAAGGTTCTCATCTCTTACACATAGGTCCTTAAAAACTTAATAATGACCTTAAAGCTTTAACTTAATCTTACCTTACTCCAAGTTAACCAACTTCATTTTCCAACATAATTCTCACATTATCTAAGCTTAATCAACTAGATATTTCATAATTTGAAGCTCAAATTTTCTATGTATTTAACAATGGCAATTCAAGCTAACTTCCAAAATTACAAAATCTAACTAATGTGTTGACTGCACCAAGCTTCCTTAGATAAAAATCCATGAAAATTTATCAATAAAAGCTTACTTACCTCTAGCTTTTGGTGGTCGGTTATGGAGAAAAAAAACCCTTTCCTTTCCTCCTTTCTTATGGACGGTTTTGAGAGGAAAAGTCGAAGATGAATATCATCTTCTCTCTCCCATTAAAACATATATATACACATGAGATTAATTAAATTAATTAACTTAATTAATAAAAAAAAGTGAAAGGCCATCATTTAATTTCACTTATCTTAGTGGATTTCAATGATAAGATCATGTTTGTCCATTAAGCTAAGCTCCAATGGTGGCTAATTGCATTATAGACCTTCACAAAATTACTACTTAAGGGCTTACCCAATTCCTTAACCAAATTTCTCTAGTTTAATGACTTTATAATTTAGTCCATGTACTATAGATAACAATTTATCTAATTTAATCATATAGCAAATCGATTCTAGAATTTCATACATGACACTTAAATTCCTTGATTAAAAATTTCAAATTAACTCATTTTAAGAAATCCGGCTTCGAAACTGAATTTTCCAACACCGACTAAAATCGGGACATTACATAAACAATGGAAGAAGGATATTGATGCAGAAGCTCTGGAATGAATTTTAAGAGCTAAACAATCAACTCGAAGTTTATGATTCTTTCTTGTAACCTAAGTAACTTCTTACAAGAGTAGTTTCTAGACCAAAGTTCTTGAATTCAAATATGAAAATTTCCAACAAGAATTAGATGATAAAACAATAGAAAAATGAAGAACTAAAGAATTGGAAAACAAAAAAAAAAAAAAAAGAAACAAAGGATGATAGATGGATTGATGAAAAGAAGATAGTGTCGATGAAAAATAGTTGGATAGATAGCCTAGCCTCTTTGGTGAACTTACACCAACAAAGAACTATATTGGCCTTTAATTAAACCTCTCGATTGACTTGAATTAGGCAAGTTGGAGTTATGATAAACCTCCTCCACAATCTTAAAGAATTGAAGCAAAAGTTCTATTGAGAAAGAAACAAGAAACTAGTCTTGTAAGAAAAACTCTCTCATAGCAATTTTATTAGTCAAATAACCTAAAAATATTTGGATCCCATCAAAAAATACATCGCAAGTCAACTAATCTATTAAAGTTGAAAATTGACAGCTTTAATAAAATTAATTTAATGAGTTTCAACTCATCCATGTATCCATCAGATGTGAATCTGGATATACCCTTATTTAACATATGCAAAATGATGATGAATGGACAAGAGATCGCGGATGTCAACCAAAATTCAAAATTTTCATATGACGAATATGCAGTAACTCCACTGCATCTAAAGAGAATCTTGCTCAAAGACATAGGGATATGTTCCAAAATGGCTTAAATGAGATTTAGGGTTTTAGGGTGAGAAGATTAGATCACTGAAAATATTTATTCATTTGTCCTTTAGCATATGATATTCAGAAAGTTTCAAAGTTTGGTTACGCCTCATCATCACAAGGATTTGGATCGTTGGCATATTGGTGAAAGGCAGGTTCCGATATTCTCATTAATTCAAACCAGAGTGATAATCTTAGCCGTATTACAAAGATTGATTAGAGAAATTTAAAAGGCCAAATATTCGGAGATCTTTGAAGGAATACTGATCCTTCTTACATATGGTTGCATGCTAAGCTCACTCGGGATGAGTTTCTTTTGTTTAGTAAAGAAGAATCTTACCCAATTCAATGAATAATCACTCAAGAATTAGCACCTCGTCTTCTTGGGTTGTACCTCCAAATGAAGGAGCAAAGTTCATATGGATGCTTCTTTGATCCCAAAACTCAAATGGTGGCCCCAATGGGAAATTATCAACGGTTTTAGTGATCGCATTTTTACATCTTCATTGGTCATGGCATCAGGCAATGAGGATGGAAGCGAAAATGCATGTTTTTTGAATCTGACTCCGAGGATCTGATCCATATTCATGGGTGGGAGGATAAAGGCTACCATCGCTTGAAAATTTGATGCAACCATCCATTATATTCATGATATAATACCATTTTTGCATAGCAAATAAAGTAGCGGACTAGATGGCCACAGCCACTAGACTTTATGTATTGCCCAATTCATTGAATGTATGTTACTCCCTCGTATATTTCAAAATATAAACACAGCAATACAAATGGCATTTCAGCCGTCGATCAAAAGTTGATAAAAGAATCCTACAAAAGCATGTTTTTATAGTTAACTGATTAGAGAGAAAAGATGGCCCCCAGGTGCATTTTAGTGACAAGACATCAGCAAGCAGGCGATGTGAAACTTGATTTGATGGTGATGATTGATAAATTAAGTACAATGAAACAATCATTCATTTCATAGGTTTGCTTTCTCTCCTACTTTTACCAAGCACACTATAGGCATTTAGCACCGCTACCACACCATTCGTTCAAAATAAAAAAAAGGACAAACGTCCCCCACGCCCATGAAATAATTGAAATGAAATAGCTAATTTTTCCAATGGTTGAAAAGACACTAATACAATCCAAATGAAGCCAAGGTTGAAACCATCTCCAACTAAAACACCAATCAAAATTTTTGCTTGTTAAAAAAAAGGCATATATCTATCACCAAAGGTAAAATACAAACCGAGATTAGTTCCTAACTAATGAAAAATTCAACGTAAAACCCTATATTACAAAAGAGGAAGGTCCCAAGTCACACAACAAACAAATGGGCCTGAGCCTGAGGCTTAAGGTGATATATAGGAAAAAAAAAGGAGGGTAGTGGGGTACTCAGAAAAAGAATGATATACAAACAAATGAAAAGAGAAATTATACATATACCTCGCGGAACCTGCTAGATTCTTGATGGTGAAGGAACTCAACTTTGAAATGAAATATCAGTGTCCCAAAATGGAGATTTCTGTAGGCAGAAGCCTGTAGCTTAGAATGGGAGAAAGCCTACCTGACCAGGAGAGCTTGCAAGATTAGAGAAATGGTAGATTGTGATCTCAGCCAAATGGAGAAGGAACTGGTCCTGCCCCCCCAAGTGCATCTGATCTTTTAATACTTCCCATGCCACAGATGATGCATCCAGAAGCAGAGAGAGCAGAAAATTTGGCCCCACAAAGATCACAAACATCGTATCCAATAGTAGACAGACGGCTGAGCGTGGCAGCACAGAACTGAGAGGGATCCTCTAGTGGATCGATAGACTTGTTGGTTAAACCCCTCTGAACACAAATGTCAATCAGGCTCCTCAATTCCTCTTGCTTACCTGGAGGTGCCTTAGATAGGAGAAGTTCAAGCATCTGCTTTGCGTAAGCATAGTTCTGAACATCCATATTTCGTTTTATGGCAGTGCGAATGCAATTTATTCGGTGCTTTGCCTGCAGAGGCAAAGAACCTAGATGTCTAGATAGTCTAGCCATCTCATCTTTTGCGCTGAGTGCTCTTGGGCCTTGGACTTTCTGCAGCCTTGTAATTTCCTGCAGGAGAGCCAAAGGAACATATATTCAGTCATGAAGAACAATTTTATGTTCCAAACTATAGCATAAAGGTCAAGGCTTGGGACTTTCAAATGAGATTAAAGTAAACGCAATTAGTGAGCTTAGCCTATCCACCAAAACCATTTAGACGCTAACTTTTGAATTTACGAATTGTCAAAGTATCATAGATTAGCATAAACCACCCAGTTTGTAAAGGATCCAAACTGAACTACATATTATGAATAATGTGGTCCACATACCCAGACTACATTCATTCTTGTTCCATAAATATTACAGATCAGCTCATTATATGATCTCTAGCACCATGAATGCAATACGAAGACTGGAGTTAAATTGATGAGAATCAATAAAAACTGCTAGCAACAACAATGAGCCTAAGCAAAAATATCCTTATCATGCTATTGGCATGTAAAATTCAAAAGCAAGAACAGAATAAGATCAATCAAAGATGAGAAAGAACATTGAACCTAAATTAATATTTTCAAAACTTGAAAGAATCTTAAGCTCTTAGCTTGTAAAAACAGTAGACTAGCTTGACTACTGAGCATAAGGCCAAAATAAAAAGCTCACGCAGGATGATAGAGAGCTCAATGTTCGAAAAATCATAAAATATTATCATCAATCCATTCTCTGTCTTCAGTCTTTAGCACAACTCGGTCTAAAAGACAAATGCTCCTTAAATTTCCTCATATGCTTGACTCAAGTTGTAATTCATTTAGTGCCCCAAAAATGATGACATACCTGAAGAAGCGTTACAGCTATCTTGTATTGAGCACAGATGGTAGCTTGAGCTTTAATATCAGCTCCACGAGAGTTATCCTTAGCCAGTGCCAGAAAAGCTTCATCAAAACAGGATAATGAATCTGGAAGTTGATTCTGCTCAAGGTGAGCAAGTCCAGTCTTAAAACATATGGGAGCTGCTGCCCCACGTGGAACCTATTAAGAGAGAAAATATTGTAAATGGAAGGATTTAGAAAGCTACATAATAAACATATCTCCAGAGAATGACAGAATTAGTAGCTTCCAAGTCACAAGGACAGATTATTACTACAAAGCCAATCAGTTAAAACAACCTTTATTCCAAATACTGTTAGAAATGATTTTGATTTTCCCCAGGGCAATAAGTTAAGCAACTTGAAGTTATTGGACACATGCAGCTATGTTTTTTAACTACAAAATGCAAGTGCATCCCACAATCAGGATTGAAGAGGAGGGGAGAAGAAGAAATAACATAATGCACATATTTACCTGTCCAGGACGCACAGATGTTGGAGTGGGTGCAAAGGAAGTAGGTTTTTCCGACTCTGCAGAATTTGGAACTCCAAGAGCACTAAGGTCAAGAGGTTGCGTGGATAGCGGCATTTGAGCAGGCTGAACTTGAGGCTGTGGCAAACCAACAGCTGGAGCTGAGTATTGTGGAGGAATACCACCACCTGGAAGTGCAAGAGACTCAGGAGGAATAGGTTGTTCAGCGGACTGAGGAGGAACCCCACCGCCGGGGAGACCAATATCAGCCGCAGGTGCATTTACATGGTCAGGTGGTACCTTTCCACCAACTTCAACCTTTTGAGGAGTTTGATCCAACTTTGAAAGATAAGATCCAGGAGCAGGCAAAGCAGCTGCAACCTGGAGGGATGGTATTGTGTTCTGGAAAAAGTCTTCTGGTATAGGTCCAGCAGCAGTTCCAACACCTTTGGTTGCAGGAGCTGATTGTGATACCAATGCAGGTTGTACCCATGAATCAGTGCCGAAGAGATCTCCAGGGGCAGAAACTGTGGGATTAGTCACAGAAGCACCGGTAGCAGGATAAGGTTGCTGTTGACTCTGACCAAGATCCTGGCCAGTCCATGATTTTGTCCTGGCTATAGGTAGGCCCAAGCCATCACCAAGTCGCTTTGTCGCTTCTTTAATCTTATTAACATCCACAGTTCCTGACGTCGGCTTTTCTCGTATTCTGATCTGTAACTTCTTCGTTTTTGACACTCCTTCCTCATCACTGCTGCTACCACTATCAGCTGTGCCATACATTGTTTTCTTGAATTCTTCTGCAGCTTTAGCCTGTTCATCAGCAGCAGTGGAACTGTGATTGGGTTTGATTAAAGTTTCCAGACCCATCAAAGAACCAGCCTTGGTTTCACCACTTGTAACTCCCATAGAACTATCTGTAGATTTAGCCACAGAAGTATGGACTCCATTTGGCTTATGGTCACCTGCTGCAGGTATAACCAAGCTACCTTCCTTTACTTCAATAATGTTTCCTCTTCCTTTGATTGAACCAAGGTAAACACCAATATGATCTGTGATAATTGATGGAATGGCACCATCATCAGTCTTCATGTATGGCATAACTTCTGCAGCAAGCTCCCATTGAGGTATACTCTTTAAGTTCGTAGGGGTCTTGATTTCCCAGTTTCCACCACCCCATTCAGGTCCCTTAGGAACCATACTTTCAGCAGCGAAGTTGGCAAAAATGCCTTGTGTCCAACCACTTGAGCGCACTCTTAAAATCCTTTCACAATATCGCCTCAATTCTGAATCAGCGCCTTCTTCCTCAAGCCTCTGAGCAAGACGCCGCATTGCACTGGGGTTGAGGTGGCATATAAACAGGTCTAGCATGCTTTCATAGTCTGCTATGACTTCAAAAGTTTCCTTCGCACTGTCAAACTGACCATACCTGCAGTTCAAAATTTGAGTCTCATCAAAGGAAAAATGGGACCATATAATGACAAGTCAGTCATGAAGGCTGAACAATGTTAATGGATGAAGCTCAGAAGATTACTGTATAATGCTCTTAATAAAGTACCATGATTTGTGATAATAATTCTAAACATAGATGCTTAAACTCAAAATGCATAACATCATTTTATGTGTTTTGAACTTTTGATAAAGAACTTAAACAGCATCCATAACTATAAGACAGATCCAATAGGCACTAGAGGTACATAACCACAGCAAAAACTGGAGTCATATATCCCAAAATTGCATAAATGAAAGATTGGTATGAATACTAATTTAAGTTCAGCACACACTGCTAACAATCAAAATGTAATGATCTGAACTGTGAACCAGAGATCAGCAGAAAAATATCGAGCATGATATATTACAGATTGAATCTTCTGAAAAGTAACCAACACATTCACTTCATTTATGAAAGAGCCTGTTATATCCTCAACCTTCTAAAAAATTATTATTGACAAGTTCATTTACAAAATCAAGAACCTCAGCACTGAGAAAGGAAGAAGTCAATGGCTGTGATCGCTTACTTGATACAGGCATATCCCAATTGGCGGAACCGGTGGAACAAATGAGAGGTTGGTGGGCATTTTGGATAATCTCTAGAGCGCACAAATTCATCTTTTAAAACAGATAGAGCAGTAGAAAAACGAAGTGCTTTGATTGCATAGAGTCCCCGCATCACCTAAAATTGTTTTATTATAGCAAAGTTCAGAACCAAAAGTAAAAGGTTAATGAAATGTAAACATAATACACAATTGTTCATCTACCTGAGTGAACTGTGGACCTGCTTGGGATAATGATACTGCAAGATCTCCACAAACAGGGGGACCACCAGCAAGAATATCAAGAGATCGAGGAGTGATACGTAAGCTGTCAAACCTTAATAAGGTAAAAAAATATAGAAGTCAGATGCCAAGTTTCATGCATAAATCCACTTTGCTATAGCTAATGAAAAGATAATAATAACAAAAAATGCTAAGTTTTACACATCAAACATGAGCAAGATTTCAATTAGATGAGTAACATTAGGCAAAAAACATGAAAAATATGCAAAGGGAAAGGAAAACCTTGATGTTATTTGGTATAGTATTTCAGAAAGGTCAAGCTTCTGGTCAAAGTTTTGTTGCATGGTAGCAAAACCAATAAGAAGAGGTTCAAGAAGCCCAACAAGGCAGCTCTTAATCTCAACCCCCTTCTTTTGTCTAGGATTTATATCTGTAGGGTTAGCTAGCAACAACCGATCATTTAGAGCCCCAACTAGAGCTGCAGGATAGAAATCATCTCAGAAACTCCACAATATAATCATGCCGCACCAGGTTGCATTTGATACAATACAATGGTGTAAAAATCAATTGGGAACAAGAATGCAAACCTGCATTTGGCATGCTAATGGAGAGTACAGTCCTCACTTTCCCATCCCATCCTAAAATACAAACTGCAGTTGCAGTAGAAAAAAGAAGTGTAGGTCCAACCCACAAAAGGGATCTAAAGTGCTCATGAGTTAAGAAGTAAAACAAATTTATTAATCTTGACAATATAAATTATGTATTAGTACAAGGATGCATGCAAATATATACAAGACTAACCACATATTGTTGATAAAAGATTTTCATTCCTTAACACATAAATGAGATTGAATTTATACTGAACACGTCCCGACAAATATTGTTGGAATGGGTAAAACCAGAGCGTAATTCCATGGGGAAAATGGTATGAAGCAAAACCGGTAAAAGAAACTAATGCAAATCAAAAAGAACAAAAAAATGCTAAGATTATACAGGTATCAGCAATCACTGCTAGTAGAAGCAGGTATTGTTCCAATGAGAATCATATAAAGAGGAACTGATACATAAAATTGACTTTCTGGTAGTACGATAAGGGAAACAAGAGATTGCCAGTTGCTATATCAGGTAGAACATTAAAAGGCCTATGACATGCGTATACTATTACAAGCATCCAAGGAGAGAGTTATTTTTTACACATGTATATGTATTCATGTATGCATGCATGTATTTGTGATAAGATTTATGCTGCATTACGTATTCAGGATATTGAAGGATTTCCTTTGTCAAATTTAAAAGAACTGCTTGCAAGTACATCAAGGTCTGCTGAAACCATAAGCACCCTGTGAGTGGTTAACACTCCTGCAACATAGCCTCTTGGAGTTTCTTGCCAATGTACCTGCAGATATTGGAAAACTACAGGGTTAAAATCCAAACCCGTATTATTTTCAAGAAAAAAGCAGTCAAGCTAGATAGTTGATGCATAACTTTGTGCACAGAATAAAGGTATACATAGATAAAGGTGCGATAGATATGTATTAGTTTGTGAATGTACATATATGTATGCATTCAGTTCCTAGATGCAAATCCTTTTGCACAAAAATGCATGTGTTTTATAAGCAGTCAAATCCACAATTCAGCAGATCTCAGTCATCAATGCTATTAGATTACATGAAGGCTTGAGTAAATAAAGCAGTGCTAGGATCTTATATAAGGTGGTCAGTTGACCCAAGGAGCTCCAGGTGTTATATGTATTTTTCCCCTAATACATTCATGATATAAATCCTTGATGTATCTGGCATGATTCACATGCTAAATTGAGATTTCGTTAAAATTAAGTGATGAATTAAAGAAAAGAAAAGGCAGAGGCCTTTGCAAGTTTATGGAGGAACCAAACAAAAAGGACAGGTGACACCACAAGGTCTGCAACAGGAAAAATTAGAAGGGACAGCTAGCAAATTAAATCCTTTCTTTTTTCTTTTAGTTTATATATACATAACTTCCATGTACTTTCATGAGTTTTATTATATTATCTAAAAAGCTTTCATGAAATGAACACTTCAAAAGTCATCCTTAAAGAGTTAAATAACTCACCTGAAGCACAATCTCATCTGCTTTTAACCTTATAAACTTTTTCCCCTCTGTTTTTGTTGATATATAGTGACCATCAGAAGATGGAAGAATGTAACCTTGAACTAACTTAGCCAACCCAATCTGCTTCCCGTTACATGCAAACATCAAAGTGGACTCTGAAATCACAGAAGATACTTATCAGTATCATGTCTTACTAATGGTGATATCTAACATGAAGTATCATATGTGCCCAAGCACCTATAGGAGTGGAAAATATTCGATCAATTTCGGTGTCGAACAAAAATGGCATAGGACCCTGAATAGAATTAGGGTTTCCATCCACAGGTTGATCAGGTAAAAATTTTGGTTCAACTGCACCATTTTTTCCATCAGCTTCTTGTAAAGCTGCTCCTGGGAGAATATACAGAGCCAGTCCAGACTTATCTTCATCAAGAATAGCAAATTGATTTTCATTGGGGCCAATAAATGCAGCATCACAACCTACAATTTGAAAAGGAGAATATCATAAATAAATTCTTGAGGCATAATATGTGAGAAACTAGCTAGTAAAACAAGCAAGACAAACATATTTTTGACAGATATACCTTTGATTGTGCTTCCCTTGTTGTTAGCTAACTTTATATCGGTATGTTCCCAATAAAGGACCACTTCATTTGTAGTGCCACTAAACTCATAAACAATGAGAAATAGATGCCTCTTCTTACCATAAACCATATATTTAGGATAATATTCCACATTTCCTGGGATCTGAAAGAAAATTATATTGTTAAGAACCAAAACCTTGTCGGCATTAAAAAACATCTTTTTAAGCATTTACCGATGTGAAAAGTTTCTTGTAAATACTATCTCCTCCAGAAGAAAGATTATAAGCCATTAGGTTAACACCATCTACATAAAAAGCCCTGACAGGGTAATGAAGAACACGGTTCTCCTTATTGAAGAAATTGAGCTCCAAATGAAATGGCTGCCAATAAAGTGAGTCATATCAGCCAAATAGTAAACAGAGGCAACATAGATATTAATGCATAATCAAAATCACAAACCAATGTACCTGGCAAACAGGAATGTCCTTCAGTTTATTTTTAGCATCCACAATAGAGATGAGAGGCAGCCTAGATATTGGGGCAGTTTTAGCATGACCTTCCATGAAATGCTGCAATAATAAAGAAAGGTAATGAGTTAAAAGAAAATGAAACAGTTCAGCATTCTTGAAATTGAAGTTAACATACATTTTAGAAATTAATATATAAAAATAACTTAATTTGAAATGAATAAAGTTCAAAGGAGGAGCGAGCATACACTATAGAGGAATGCCTTCCGTGCAATGTCTGAAATTGTAAGATCACTTTGGCTGCCATGAAAAATATATAAATGGTCTATAATGATACATGATTACATAAAAATAGATTGCATGATTGAGTTGAATCATATCAATGTAAAAATTTATCCATGATAGTATGTAATAGTTATAAATGTACGACCACTAAACCAAAATAATTAAAAATTACAACCTCCAAACTAAATACATTTATCTGCACTCCAGACTTAACCTACCCCTTAATATGTTGTTCTTGCAGTTGTGCTTGAAGCTGATGATCAGCCAAAATTCCAGAGGAACCCATAGATGAAAGCTTCTCCTTTAGGACAGATGCTGCACATGATATCTAATTTCAGCAAATATACTCAAAAAGTTAAGCAGCATATCACATATGTTACACAGACTATTAGGTGAGTGTTAGATATGGATGTCCCGACAAAGGCGTGCTAAATTTTTTTGCAAGTTTTACAAAATTTATGGAAAATCATACCGTCATAACCATGTCCAAATATGTATAGGATACAGGTGTCTCAAACGGATACTTGAGGAAAAATTAAGAGTCTCGGTAATACAGGATATCACCAGAAAGAATGTTCTTACTGTGATATACAGAAAAAATAACATAATGTAGAGAGAAAACATAGAAGGCATTGACAGCTTTACTTATTTTTGGTCTTAGCAAATGCATACAACATTATCAAATAAAAACTGAGCAGTTTCTCAAGAGTTGAGAGAATATGAATATAGATTCTGTAGAAGCAGTGCCGAAGAGAACAAAACATTCAGTTCTGCTTCGATCACCTCAATGAGGTATAACTTTAAACAAGACCATGCTCTGAAAGAAATCGCACCATCCTATATTGAAAGAAACTGCTCCAACAATATACCTTAAGACCGTTAACACTTGATATTCAGGTATATTCAGAAATTAAACTGGCATAAATTATTTTAAAACAGATTATTTTCTTCATATGTAACAATGCACATGTAGACAGATGATCCATTAAATGTCCACCTGAAGATCCCCTGGCACTTTGCAAAACTGCAAAGAGTTGTTTCCTTCCTTCCCTAGTGTAAGAAGCCCTATTCTTCATGTTGTCACCGCCACTCATATTCTGTCAAGGGAAATGCTTATTTATACATCAGAAATTAACAAATAGTTTATAATGCAATGATATAGGTGAGCGCTCTTAACTGCAAAAAGCAGAGCCGCTAAGTTCAATTTTGGATGAACTTCCAAAGCTCTGATACGAGGCAAGGGATAAACTGCTTCCCCACCCTGCTGAGACAGAATGCGTGGGATGTCCAATGATTCGATTGCTGCAAAGAGAACACCAGCGGCTCTTGAGTATGTGATTTCCATTTAAGAAAAAAATGATGTATCTCATCCTCCTTCGTTCCCAGAGAGTATGTTTGTACTTACAAGCCGGCTCAAAAAAATTTACTTGTGTTGGAGGTTTATTTGGATTTACTAGCAATCGTGTTTTCCAAACTTGTAAAGTTCCATCCTTGGAAAGAATGACGAGTAAACGCAACATTGGAAGCCAAGCTAATGATGTGATAGGTTGAGTACCCACCTGTGTGCTGTGTGGCAAAAACAGAACATTTCAACAAATAAGTGCCTTCTTCTAATATCAACACACATAATACAGGCTTGAAAAGAAGGAAAAGAAAAAAAATTAGAAAAAACAAGCTTACATTCCAATCATAATAGGTCTTTCTGTTGATACATCCCAGGCAAGAAGTGTACCACGTCTATCACCAACAAAAATCCATTCCAGTGTTGGATGAAAAGCAAATGCACCAGCACCAACTAGCTTAATGGTATTATCAACTGAAGGGAACAAGACAGAAAAGCATATGATATTTAAGCATGATATATAATAAAATACAAAAGGAGAATAATTTTTTCCTCAACTTACGTTGTAGTGTATAATGAACAGCATATGTATGAATGTTGTATGCCCGAATCAAACCTTCTGCATATGCTACATACTTTTCTCCCCCAAAACAGAAGTGACAGGAACAAGAAAACAGACAACTATTCAGTACATTCTTAATCATAAGAATGAAAATGATCATTTAGCCGTATAATGGCTGATAAGAGATGTAAGTAGATCAGATTGCATTGCAACTGCTATCGAGTTAGTCATGTATGTCAGAAGAGAAGATGATATTTTGGAAATCCAGTTCCCGCCAAGAAGAAAAGATCCATTTCAACAATCATTCCATCAGAATTAAATTAAACAAGCACTTTGAGCATCTCCACTTCACTGCTATATCACATATCTCATGTACATTAAATGATCCAGCCAAAAACCAAGAACAGATTCAAATTTCAAGTTTCATGCTTATCCTAGTAAATTCCCAAGCACTGAAACTTCGAACAACTATTAACTACCTGGAACAACTAATTTCATTTACAACATCAGAAAGAAACAAAAGATAATAAAAATCATAAGAATAAAACCTATAGCTGGAAAATGACAAATGTACCAGAACAGGTAGTCGAGGATGACAAGCAAGATTCACAACAGGTTTCTTCAAGTCTGTCTTTATTTTTGTAGGGGGTCTCCCACCTTCAATGGTCCCAACAACTTCACATATGACAGTAAAAATATTAGAAACATTATTAAAATCCCTAGTATAATATGATGATGCAAGTACAAAATAATTCTGCTAGAAAACACATGGAGCTAAGTAACCTGTTACACTCATTCTCTTGTGAAAACCAAAAAATACAACAGGTTGGAGAGGAGTCAAAGCAAGATGAACTTCTGTTTCAGACGAAATGTGTTCCGTCTTCTTTTCAGGTGAATGTAAAACACAAGTTTGTTCAGCATCAAAGTCACAAGAACGTATTGTACAATCCTGCAACATGACATTTTCAGAAAAATGAAGGGTTATAATTTGCATTAGGGAACTTCATATAGAGGGGAACTAATAAAAGCGACTCTTTCATGTAAAAAAAGGAGCTTAAAGGCAACAATCATACCATTATTGCATTAAATCAAAATGTCAGAGGAGGTGGTATTTATTTCTTTAAAATGTAATCCAATAAGGCTCAAGTAAAAATAAAAGGGGTAAAGTCCGTCATGGAAGGGACCTTAAGGATAACATCAAAAAAAAGCAACTGGGATCTAATTATAAATTATAATATCAGAATAATGAAAAGGAACAACAAAATTTTTCCTCATTACATGGGTTAGACAATCTATATATCTAGAATGACTGCTTGTCACCACTTTCTCCAACTTGGGAACGACCACACAAAATATATGACCCCTAGAATACCACTAGCATAGATTGGTTCCAATAAACCATCTTACACAACATATTTTGTGAATAATTGAAAACTGAAAAGGAAATGAATTTTAGGAAGCTATCTAAAAGATCAACGCCACACATTGAAAGAACACACCCTACCTTAAAATGCCTCGACATTCTTAGGAACAAAAAAATAAGATTCAAACTATCTCCTCATACTAGAATATTTACAAAGAAACCTGTCTAATGGCAGTAAAATCATAAGATTGAACTAATACCAATCTTATATGCTCTACCCTCTACATCAATTGATTAACAATTGTACTAATACTAATCTTAATATGCAGTAATTCTATTCTCATGATAATTGAATGCAATTTCTTTTTTTGTTCTTTTTTTGTGGTAATGATCGAAGCTAACTTTAAAACTGCGGAACCAACCTCAAGAATGGCAATCACAGAGTGACCACTTGTAGGACTATAAGCCATCCGAACCACCGGCGAACCAATGTCTATAGTTGCTAGCTTACTTCCAGTTAAAGTATCAAATTCTGCAACCAAAAAAGATCCAAACATGTTTTAATCCTTTTAAAGCAGATTTAACTGCTCAGCTCTAAAAGTTATCCAAAACCTATCCAAATTCCTTTTTTTTAAAAGACAAAAGTTGAACTTTAGTCGTCATTACCGATGATGTAAGTGCCGATGGCAGCGGAAACGAGAGCCTGAGTAGGATGAAAAGCTGCGGCGTGTGGCTGCAACGGTTTGTAAATGCCTCGTGCGACATGGCGTAGATCCAAGTGTTGCAAAGTCGTCCACTCCATCGATTCTTCTTTTGAACTCTCTCTCTATCTCTCACACAGAAAAAGGAAAATCAGAATTGGGAAGAGAGCGGAGACCTAGATCCGATCTGAACTGCACGTTGAGAATCGAAGGAAATTTTAAAATTAATCTGTTTACCTCTTGTGTTTTCTATGCGAAAGAAGTTCAATTCATCCCCAGATTTCTTTTGAAAGGGAAATGCGTAGAAAAGAATATCAAAATAACAAAAAAAAAAAAAAAAAAAAGCTGTGAAATTTAAGAGAAAAAGAATAGGCTGGTCTGGCTGGTTGGTGATGGCGAAACTGAGAGTTGGCCTTAATGGAGGAACAAATATTTGGGCCTCCTTTTATTTGCTGGTTTTATTTTAGTATACTACGATTTAGCCCATTTTGGACTATCGAGTTCATAATATAAAACTTTCTAAGTGAACTTGGGAAAGATATTTAAGATGTTAATGACGGCAAGAGGGGTGGGCAATTTTTGGGTCATGTTACACATATCATATTTGTATTAATTGTTTTAGTTAATATATATGAAGTTACCTGAAATTTGCAATTTGTACTCTTTTTAACTTTTATTGGTATCTAACCTTAAAATTGCAATTTCAATTTGGTACTTTTTTTTTTAAGGTATCTAACATTATTAATATACACGGACATGGCAACATGTCAATCTCACATTGACAGGTGACAAAAAATTAAAATTATGTACCTAAACTTGACTTAAAAAGAACAAATTGGTACTTAAGAGTTTTTTTATCGAATAGGTACCTAAACTTGACCTCAATTCAATTTGATATCTAAACTTTTTTTATCCAATTAGGTACCTGAATTTGGCTTTTTTATTCCAATTAGTACCTAAACTTAACTTCATGGTTCAAATAAGTCATTCACAGAAAGTATTAATTTGGACCAAAAAGCCAAGTACCAATTTGAACCAAGAAGCCAAGTTCAAGTACTTAATTGCACCAAAATAAACTTTAGGTACCAAATTGAACTTTAAGGCCAAGTTCAAGTACCTAATTGGAGTAAAAAACATGCAACAATATGAACTTTAAAACCAAATTCAAGTACCAAAATAATATATTTACCCAATTTTGACATATTTAATAATATTTTCACGTCTATATTCAAATAGCTGACACCAAAAAAAAAAAAAATTCGAAACACAGACATGCATATAGCTCAGACATCAGCCATCAGGAACAGGTAACTCCATGGGTCACCATCAGCAGTGGCTATCAATGCCTAATCTTTGGCATGAATAAGGCCTAACTGCTATAAAACAACAAAACTATCAGTATATTGCTTACAAAGAGTTATAGTTGATCGGTTTAGATCAACTATCCGTCAAGCAAATCTTCGCATATTTAATCTACACTGTAAAACTAAAATATCAACAGAAAACAATTTGTGGCCATAAAAAGTGCGCAAAATATATGCAAAGAATTGCATTGTTCAACCATATTACCATTTCATACTATGAAAAGGGCAGAAGATGTTCGTTTCCTATTTATCTTTGCATGATTTCCATGCTGAGAAGGTAACTTCCAGCTGTTGCTTGTGCATTGTAGCATCCTAATGAAAATTGAGTCAAAAGAAATATTGCGTCCATTTACACGCCTTTACTGCAGAAAGTGATCAGTATTATAACTGCCTGTCAACATTCATCAAATCTGGAGATTGGATCAAATTCCTTTATCTATTGCAAAAGCCAGGATTTGAGTTGGGATGGTGGCTGTAATTGTCAGTTGAACTGCTGGTTTTGAGAAGCAGGTATTGTCCATGGATCTACATAAGGTCTAAAGGGCAATGACCTTACCATTGTTGAAGTAGATCCGATATTATAGCTGGAAAACCCATGTGGTGCACTCTGGTGGTTAAAGTTTCGTTGAGGTTGATATGGATTTAGGATAGTACCGGCATATGAATGATGAAAGGCACCTGTATGTTCGGCAAAATGAACGGGTTTTTCATAACTATAAGAAGTATTAGAGACTCTTAACCTTGAGTTTTGCTTCTTTTTCACTTTTCCAACTGGAGAAGACACTTGGTAATTGTTACCCATACTTGGACACCTTGGAATAGGGGTTTTTCTTCGTGGGTTATTAATCTTTCCCCTGTCCGGTTCAGTAGTTTTTCTTTTTTTCGATGGTCTTGATTGATGTGAATGCTTTTGGCGTTTTGTACCTAGTTATAAAAGAAGAAACATGTGATGTAAAATTTCAGTAGCTCAATAGTCAAGAGAAATGGAATTCACAGAAACAAAGTTTACTTTCACCATCTCGCCCTCCAACATACCAACATCAGTAGACCACTTCCTCGTTCTTTTCATTGCTTTTACCAGTCTTGCTGCGTTGCCTCGTTTATGCTTCTCGGCAAGTACATGTTTTCTTTCAGCCTCATCACTCCAACGCTGATGTAGACCAAAAAAAAAAAAAGCATAAATAAACCAAGCCCATCATGGCTAAAAATGTCAATTTCCAGCCAGATACTTGCCTGTCTGTAAGTTTTCAATTTATAAAGGTTTCGACCCTTTACAAGCAAAGGAAATAATGGAGGCAATTTCTTACTCCCCTTGCTCCATAATACTTCAACCTATACATCAAAAACACGGAACCGGTGGATACTATCATCAAGTGCACAAACAACTCATTGGGACAAAAAATTACAGAAAACGCATGAAAGGAACAATTTGTCACCTATTGCAAACTATCACTCAGATTGGCAAAACCAACCGTTTCGAACATATCTTTGTTTTAGAAACCAAATATGTGCAACATTTACAGGACTTCTATCTACCTAACATAAGATAGTGCATTGGAATTACCGTAAATGTGTGTTGTTGTTTGGCTTTGCCATAGCTTTCCTTAACAACCCTTCCTGCAATAGTTCTCTTCCCCAGAAGTTTCCCACGCCTAGTCATTTTATTGAACCTGTTTTAAAAACCAAACCTTGATTTACATAGCCCCAAAAATGACAAGGAAATGTAAGAAGAGAAATAGACAAGATAAGGAGAATCTGCAATGTTAGTTCAGATAAGGGATTACTTCTTATAAACCTTCTGAGTAAACAAAACAACATCTCCTTTACAAACATCACCTACATTATTAAGTAACAATAACTTAGTATTACTCATTCAAGTTGCCGAAATAATAATTCAAATGAAAAAAAAAAAGAATCAATAACAGGCAAATTACCAGTACAGTTGATGAAAAACGATGACCTGGGATATAAGGCTTCAGCTCTCCCATCGTTTATTCTGAGAAAGAAAAAAGAATGTGTTGTAAAGTGAGGATATTAATACCTACTCATTTTTTCAAAGTTTTGAGAGATCTATTGCAACGTGGGAACAGAAAATTGTATGAAATTTCTACAAAAATGGATAAAAAGATGTGAAGAGATTACCTCCAATGCTCAAGAATTCTCTGTTGACACACTGCCTTAGTGCCTGTGATTCGGAGGCCATGGTTTCTCAAATAAGCTTTGAGTTGTTTCAAGCTCAAGCTTTCTAAATCACCTCCTTCTATGGAATACAAGGATCATAAATTGTAAGGACTTTTTTTCGGATCAAATACAATTATTATTTTCAAAAACAAAAAATTAATAAATTCAAAGAAGGCAAATATGACCTTTGAGGAGAGTGAAAACTCCAATGCAGAGAGAATCGTCGTTCTCGGTCCGATCATTATCGTCCGAATCGTTCCCTTCCTCTCCCTCTCCTCTTCCTCTTCCTCTTCCTCTTCCTCTTCCTCTTCCTCTTCCTCTTCCTCTTCCTCTTCCTCAGTTTCATCTCCACTGATGATATGAGAATTAAATCAATATTAAAGGGGGGAAACCCGAATAAATTGAAAATGAAATAGGAATTACAATACCTGGAACTGGAAAAGCTTCTATCTTCATAATCATCATCGTCACCATCTTCTTCTTCTGTTTCGTCTTCTTCCTCAGAGGAAGAGAGGGAAATCAAAGTAGGTTTGGCTTTTCCTTTCTTATCAGACATTTTGATTGAAGTCAAACGGAAGAGCGAAATTTACGACAGTGAACTCGAATCAAATTTTCTTACTAATTATTTCTCCTTACGGCCTTAAAACAATTTTAATAACTTCACAATTTTTGAAGACATTTTATCTGAGGAAATCCGAGTCGACACATGTAAGGTCAGGTCAGCCGAGTATCGAAATTAGCCCAACACTATAAAAACCATTCTCGGCCCAATTACAGTCCATTATCTCCATTTTTGGTTAACTCAGTTTTTTCAGTTCAATCGATCTAATATTGATTAGGACGATTTTGTAAGTTAATAAGCTCGCTAAGTTTGCTTCTTCTTTTCGAATTAGTTAACCGCCATTCAACATCAATTCATATGATTGTAATTCCTTCAAGAATTATGTAAGTGTTAGATTCTTATTTCTAAGGTTATATGCGACCCTAAAGCCTACAGAATCCTTGGACAAGCTTTTGAACACCTCTATTTGCATGTTCCGGTTCAGATTGGTCACATTATCTGTAGTCTCAGTAAATTTTCCCATAAGAGTAATAATATGGTCTTTAACCGAAATGTCGGGCTTTTGTTGGGCATTTATCAAACTAGTTATAGCCGACTGTCGAGCCAATGCAGCTTAACCTCCGAATATATCCTCTAATTTGCTAGCATATAGCAACGAGCTATCTCATCATACTTCTCCCAGCATTTTCTAGCCTTAGCTTCAATTTCTCACAGCTTAAGACAATCATGAGATTCCTTTTCCATTCCTTATAATTATTTTCATTCAGTTTGTTTCAGTAAGAATGCTTAGTAAGGGAGTATGTGCTATTTTTTGAACTTAAAAATAAAATATTCATTCATTAATATCTTTTTACTTTGCAAATATTAATAAAATGTTTTGCAACATATGATATACATTAATATGATGCATTTGTTTTACATTAAAACTTGAAAACATTTATAAGTCGTTGCGACGATAATTCCTACACTTATTGAATTAAGTTACCATGGGCCAACCTTAATCAACTAGTGATAACATGGATTTCCATCCAATTAATACATGAACCTAATTCTTTATGCATTCATACGTCCTAATAATCATTTAACATTTGACCATCATTCTAATTTAAGTAGAGCTTCGTGGGAAGCTACTTAACTAGAAGATTTTGAGTGTATAACCATCAACTCAACACTTATCACATCACGTACCACAAATGAGTCATCATGGGACAATCTCACCAAGTGACATGCTATGACCAGTTGTCATTTTTAAAGAAAAACTTCTTGTTATATTGCATGATAATTGATAACTCGAAATTATATAGACATTTACAGCATCTTCTGACTAATAATTCATGCAAATTCTGAGTATTTTGATAGCAAATTTTGTAGTTTCATTACAAATTTGTAAAGTAAGACAAAATTAAAGATAAAATTGTAATCTTACTTATTTACATGCTAATTTGACATATATTTTTTCTAATTTGACGCAGTTTGGTGCAATAGAAGAAAAGTTAGATTTGAAGCTCACCTATTCGATGTTCGATGTTGTAGCATTCATGCAACAGAGGCCATGCAGACGTGGGTTGATGGTTGATCAGCATGGGACATCCTAAATTCACTTGTTGGACTTTTAAATTCAAATTGACCCAACTCCTAAATGGGTTACTGAAGTGGACAAGCATGTTGCCAAATTTGAAGCCCAAAATGTCCACTGATGAGGAAAGAGCCCAATTAGGCTATGGGAAATCCAATCGTCCATAAAAATAATTAATTTAAGCACCCAAGACTTGTTAAAATATCACAAATCAGCCACAATAATTTTCCCATGTGACCGTTCAACTCCTTCCCATGAATCAAACATGAACTAGCTAAATTTAGCAAAGTCATCCACCTTCCTTCCTTAACATAATGGGTCGGCCATGTATGAGAGAAAAAATGGGGATTATCATGCCAAAAATAGAAAACTCAATGGCCTTATAAATAGAGAGACATTTGTTATTCGTTTCATTCATCACACACTCATCATATCTTCTCCCTTTTCTATCTTTTTTTTACTTCTCATTTTCCATTCTTCAAAAAGTGTTTGCAAGGCTTTGAGAGCAACCCCATTCAGCCATATTATGAGCTTTTAAGCTTGGTAGTCATCGCAAGAAGCAAAGAACGAAAGAGGAGCAAAGTGAGTTGTGCCTTGGAGAACTACTGGAAACGATTTAGCATTTCTTTTCCCTTTAATCTTTTTTTGTTCAAATCAAGAAACATGATCGCAAATAAGTTTTTTGCTTTTAATATAATCATGATTACTTAATTTTGTTGGTGTTAGAATGATTTAAATTTCGTAGCTTATATTATTTAATGTTGTTAAAGATGTTCTGTGCATTTGATATATTTATTTATTCAAATAAAAACATGAATATGTTATTCTTGCATTATAAATGTAGGGATGCAATTTAATTGATTATTAAATCAAAACCATATTGTAATTAATTGACACAATATATGAATGATGCATGTTTGATCTTTTTATGAATAAATTAGGTCAAATTAGTAATAATATCGAAAGAACTTTATTACCTTGCATAACCTTAGGGTTAATGTGATTAAACTGTTTCAGTGTAGAAATATTATTGTTACCTCACACGATCTGATTTCTGCTTATTAAAATACTAAGTTGATTGAACATAGACATATGATAGAAAAACTTAATAATTTAATAAGTGTGATTTCTTAGACGATGCCTGGAAAGGTAATCTTGAAGTCTGACTTGACACAAAAATATGCAAGGAGACCAAAACGTTAAGCTTAGGCCTTTGAGAGAAGTCGATGCACTCGTAAAATCAGGGTTAGTAAATTATCAATATGCCACGAAATCACCGTAACATCTTTTAACCTTGTTTAAAAAATTCTATGTTAAGAAGGAAGATTATTCTAACACATGCATGCTATTGTGATTACTCTTAAAACATGCATACTTATTTTTTTTTCTGTGTTTATTTTAATTTTAAGCATACTTAGATTAGTTTTAGTATAACCAGAAATCCATCACACTTTAATTTATTTCATCACCAACCAATTTGCTAAGTATTAATTTTGCAATACTTGACTGGCATAAATAGTCCCTGTGGAGACGATAACTATTTCTCACTACTTTATTACTTGTCAACGATTGTGTATACTTGTACATCAATCAAATAATTTCGAGAAAAAATTTTGGCACTGTTGCCGGGGACTATTATTTTAGTCAATTATTTGTGAAATTAATTATCTTGCAATTTGGTTCAATTTTTTTTTAAACTTTAATAGTTTTCGTTATTATTCAAGTGATAATGGATCCTCTACAATATGTTCAAGGAGGAGCATTTGCTTATAATGCTCAAAATTCGATTATTGTTGCCAATGAAAGAAACTATGCCATTCGACAATATGTCGTTCCTCTCTTCAATGAGCTCAATCCGGGTATTGTGAGACCCGAAATTGAGGCACTGCAATTCGAACTAAAACCAATCATGTTTTAAATGTTGCAAACTATGAGTCAATTTATTGGGGATGCCTATTGAGGATTCGCATATTCATCTTCAGCTATTCATGGAAGTGAGCGATTCGTTCAAATTAGACAGGGTGATCGAGGACACCTTGAGACTGAAATTGTTTTCATAATTCTTAAGAGATAGAGCAGGAGCATGGTTGAAATCTCTACTGTCTGGTTACGTAACTACATGACAAGAGTTGACTGAATGTTTCTTAATGAAATACTTTCCTCCATTTCTGAATGCCAAGCTTTGAAATAAGTCACTTCATTTTAGCAATTTGATGAAGACTCTTTATATGAGGCATGAGAGCCGTTCAATGATTTATTATGAAAGTGCCCTCATCATGACATTCCTTATTGCGTTCAAATGGAGACTTTCTATATTGGTTTTAATGCTTATATTAGAATGATGGTGGATGCCTCTACAAATAGAGCCCCTCTTTTGAAATCTTACAATGAGGCTTACAAAATTCTTGAAAGGATTTCTAGCAAAAACTTTATAAAGCCTCTACAAATGGCCGGCTAATCGAGTAGCCACGGGTAGAAGAGTGACAGGAGTACATGGAGTGGACACACTTACTTCTTTAGCAGCCCAGGTATCTTCTCTATTTTCTATGCTTAAGAACGTTACTGCTAATGGTTTCAATGGTAATTTGATAGGTCAGCAGCCGAACCAGTTTGAGAATATTTCATGTGTACACTGTGTGATGGTCATTTCTTTGAAAATTGCCCATTAAATCCATAGTTAAAACATTACATGGGAAATCAGAATCAGAGTGGTCCACAATTGAATTTGTACAATCATTCATGGCAGAATCATCTGAACTTCTTATGGAGTAACCAATGGGCGGGCCCTAGCACCTCTTTTATGCCGTCTCAACCAAATTATCTGCCAGAATATTCTCAACAAGTGCAACAACTCCCACCAATTAAATCTTCAAGTAATCTTGAGAATCTGCTAAAGGCGTACATAGTGAAGAATGATGTACTAATCCAAAGCCAAGAAGCAATGTTGAAGAATTTAGGAAACCAAGTAGGACAGGTAACCAATGAGCTCAGAAGTAGGCCCCAAGGTGTTTTTCTTAGCGACACAGAAAATCTGAGAAGCACGGGCAAAGAGCATTGCAAAGTTGTCACCTTGAGGAGTGGAAAGACGTTGGAACCCAAAGTTGTTGAAGCTGGAGGTAAACTTGTTGTTACTCAAAACAATGAGTAAATTCAATCGGATGTTGGAATTCCTGCAGCACACAAGACCGTTCCCGCACCTGAGACCCAAGAGGCAGTCTTACCACAACAAAGTAGACAGGACAAGATCAAAACCCCACCACCTCTATATCATTAACAGTTCTAGAAGTAGCAGTAGGATACTCAATTTAAGAAAATTTTGGATGACAAAGCAACTTTTAACGACTTCAATGTTACTAAATCCCTAGATGTAATTGAAGACTGTTCTACTATTTCCAAGATAGAATCGGTAGCTTCTATAGAATTGGACTTCAAATTATCTAGACGATCCACTACAACGCATTCTACTAGCAGAATCGCCAAGTGATGATGAAGACGATGAATGTTTTGCCTTGTTAGAAGCTAATTCGAAGGGATTCATTCAGGAAGTTTGTAACACCCCAAGCTTGACCTGTTTGTCGGATTCGGGTATGGAGCGTCACAATGGTCCGATTTTACCTATACTTAATTTCTTATTCGCCTAAACTATTATAAAGCAGACTAAAGATAAAACTAATAATAAATCTTACAACAAATGCCTTAAGCCACTGAATTTTTAAATCCTCATAGTTTCTGTTTCTAATCAGTCTATTTGTTTACAAAATAACTCTTAAAATTTAACTGAGGACTATTTGCCCTATAATCCAGATTCTAGGGATGTTGTCTGGCTTCATTATTATTGATCATGAAGCGAAGCCTCCAATGGTACCCCATTCCCAAGTGCATGTCTCTAACTGCCTGCGAACCCCGATCTCATCACTATCTAGCTGGGTCCCTCCTCTAAGTCCTTGATCAACCTCGCAAATCCTGTGTAACACCCCTAACTCAGTATCCTCGCGGAACAAGATTCTGAGTATTACCGGAGTTTACAGATCAAACAGACAGAAATTTCAAACATTTCATATCATCAAAACAAGTCATCAAAGCATCATTTTAATCAAAATTATAAACATACCAAATCTAAATCAATTTGCCTAGTTCATGAGCACTTAAACATAGAATTAAATTCACATGCACTTATCTAGATTTAGTTCAATTTACCATGCCATAATATGGCTTAAAAAAAACACATATTTATATGTATAAAACCAACCAAAATTAAACTTATAACCTCATTTACAATCAAACCACAAAATAACTATTATTTAGACACCCTAGGTACATGTCGACACAAAGGATAAACATCACCACATTTCAGTTTGGGATTGTTGTTGGATGCTGAATCGGTGATCAAAACTAAGTACCTAACCTGCGCACAGAAAACAAAATCGTACGCTAAGTATAAACTCAATGGTATTTCTATAATCCGAATAATTAAAAATAAAACAAGATAATATGCATAATTAAAATTAAGCACAGTTGAACATTTAAAACCATATTTATAATCCATACAATACTCAAATCTTGAATACATTATTTCATACCATATTCAATTTTTATCACTTGCTATATAATAGCTTTTCTCACTTTGATCCACATATCAATTAACAATATTATTATCCATTTCATGAACACATAATTCATGCATTTCATTTGTATATTTCAGTTCACTATCCCATTTCAATTCACATATAATGCCATCCAATATCAATCATAGTGCCATTTCATTTAATTACCCCTATTAACACGACTCGGACTCAGACGGATACACAGATCCAACCAAAACACACAAGTTTGGCACCTAGTGCCTCATCAGATAATTCGAAGTAATAATTTGACACCCAGTGTCTCATCGGTTAAACCGAAGTAAATTGGCACCCAGTGCCTCATCGAATTAATCCGAAGTTGTAAATTGACACCCAGTGTCTTATCGACTCGAAGTCGAAGAAATCTCTGAACTCTTCCAATCCTATGGCATACCATCTATATTCGACTCAGCCCGATACAATTAATAGGGTTCCAATTCACTTTCCAAATACAACCAATATCCAATTATCATATTTACACAATATCACATTTACACACACACATATATATATATTCATAATATATATATATATATATATATTCCAATTTAATTCAATCAATATAAATTCAATAAATTCATCACATACCAAATTAATCCATTTCAATTGTAAAACACAATAATTCTCACCTTAACACTTACCATATGCATTAAATAAAAATTACAACAATAAATAACTAGTTTCGGATTATAGAAATACAAACTGGAAATTCCGAGCTATTCCTCGTCGACTTTATTTTTCCCCTTTTTAGACGAGGGCTCCGGTACGACGTTAGCTACGGAATTAAAACAATTAAAATTTATCAATACAACACAATTCAATCTCATATTAAATATTTCAATTTTTCCTCAATATTTGCCTAAATTCCAATTTAGTCCCTAAACCGAGACTAATTTTTATTTTTCACATTTAATTCTTTATTTTTATGTAAATTCCACTTTAAACTAAATTCAACTCCCTATTTTCACATAAATTACTAAATTTTGAATTTTTCACAATTTAGTCCCTATTACTCAAAATTTACAATTTATTCTACAATTCAATCTTTTTTTCATTTCTAGTTTAAAAATCTATCAATTTAATCCTTAATACTCAAATTATTCAACATAGACAACACTTAAAAAATCAATAATTTCTAAAATTTTGACATGGGCCGGGTAATATTTAATACCGAGATTCCAAAAACATAAAAATTACAAGAAAAAGAGACTAAATTAACTAACCAGTTGAACTTGGAACTTTTGAAACCCTTGGCCGTGGCATCCTTCTTTCTCTTTTTTCTTTTTCTTTCTATTTCGTTTAACCTTTTCTGTTTCTTTCTTTCTTTCTTTTTTTCCTTTTATTTCTTTGTTTTATTATTATATAATATAATATATATAAAATATATTTATTTAAACATTAAGAATATATATAATAAAATATATATATATATAATAAACTTATAAATATCTATCTTATGCCGCCTCAATTTTAAGCAATAGCATAATTCCTTCTTTGGTCCCTTTAATTTTTCTTTAATCTATAATTCAACTTTTACTTTATATACAATTTAGTCCTTATACCTAATTACTTTTAATTCAAGCAAATTCACTTAATCAAAACCTAATTAACTACACAACTAGCTTTGAAAATATTTATTAAAAATATTTACGAGTTCGATTTACAAGTACGGAGTCCCGGGAATACATTTTTTTTAATTTAGTCCTTTTTAATTAATTAACTATCGAAACGTTAAAATTTCTTAACGAAATTTTAATACCAACTTAATGACACTCCGTAAATATTTATAAAAATATTTACGACTCAGTTTATAAAAACAAGGTCCCGATACCTTATTTTCTAAAACCACTTGAACTTAATAAATCATTTATATAACATAAATTATCAAAACAAAAACCTTTTTAAAAATCACATTTGACTCGTAAATATTAAATAATAATATTTACGAAACTTAATCGTCGGATTTGGTGGCCCCGAAACCACTGTTTCCGACACCACTGAAAAACGGGCTGTTACATCCTGTGAACATCAGCCACACTGCTGTAAGTTCAAATGAACTTAGTGAGTTCCTTCACTAGGTCACAATAAATAAACAGTATCGCACAAGGGTAACAAATGTAAAATAAATTAAACTTAAATTAACTCCCTACTAGCTCAAGATAGATGTTCTTTATCAGGGTCGTGGACTCCACTCGATCCTCCGAGCTTCTCGGCTCACTATGAGACCTTCCTCTGGTTGAACTCTCTACTTGACAGTGATCCATACACCTCATCATATCAGCGAGTCTTATCCTTACTTCTCGTCTTTCCTTCCTTTCATACACCCCGTATACAGGGTGTTTGGTAACCTTTAACTTACTTGGCTATATGTTTGTTTTCCCATATTGTACCTCCGTTTTAGCTTTCTCATCTTCCCGTCCAATGGTTCTTAGGACCTACATTCCTTGGCTGACTTTCATGATTGAACTAGTCCTTGGCGGACTCCCTCTCTCCATACCATAGTCCCGAAGGACTCATTGGCACCTCCGTATTGTGTTGACTTTTAGCAAACCTCGTCACTCTGACGAACCCATTCTCTTTCCGTCCTACTGATAACAGTGGCGGGATTACTCCTAATAATCTGCCTTATGCACAAGACTAACTTGGGACCTCACCTGTCTCATATGATGAAAAATTAACTTATCGTCCTAGCTGGCCATCGCTCATCAAACTATACGAGTCTACCTCCCCTTTTACGTAGGTTCTCCTTTTGGAGATAACTTTATGGCATGTTTTCGTAAAGGACTATCCTAAAAAAGGAATAGTCTTGACAGACAAACTATCTCATGGATAGAATCCTTATCCTGAGAGTGGAAATTCCCATCCCTCACACGAGATTTGCTTCTTATATACAATTTCATTATTGACTACTCGCGCGCGCGGATTAAAATGAACGATTTTGGAAAAATATTTTGAAACGTGAGTTTTAACTGCAAGCGAACAGTGTCATTTGTAATATTTATAGTTCCAATAGAACAAGTATTCCAATGGGTCAAACCTAAAGGAGACGGCGATCGAGTAATAAATAGCGTGCACTTTAGAGTCTAAGCAGCTATTGGTATGATTTTATAGTACGATAAATCATAACAAGAAAATGTTGCAAGGAAATTAAATACGCTACTCTAGGGACCAAATTGTAAAGAGTACAAAACTATGAAATTAATCAATAAATGACTAACAGTGGTTGGTTGACTTCGATGTGGTTTGTCGATTTTCAAAAGAGGGACTTAAATCGCTTAAATTACTAAAGTGGCTCAATTTTATCTCTCGATCTCAATTTTTCCAAATTAGACAAATTAGTTCGGTTTATCTTTCGATCTCATCAGGTAGTCTGGGACTAATGAATTGGTGCACAACAAGATTACCTCTCGGTCTTACTTGTCTAGATGTTCCCTTGGGGGCATCAATCCTAAGTTTTTAGCTTCATTCAAATTAATCCAATTTATTACAATTTGGTCTTTCATCCAAAAATCAACTCATCATATCTCTATCAACCAACCCCCTTAAAGGTTTAGCTACTCATGCTGAAAATATATCTAACTACCATGGAAATGAAAAGCAAAGAAGCCATTAAAGTAAAGCTTAAGAAAAAGATAAAAGTTGAGATTTTTATGCAAAAAAAAAAATGTAAAAGACATGTAAAGAAAAGCATTCAACAAGAAAATTAAAAGCAATAAACATAAAAGGAACAAAGTTTAACAACTCCAAAGTAAAAGAAACTGAAATACATTAAACTAAATCTAAAAATGTCTTACAACCAAGGTATAGGGATTAAAGATTCAAATAACCTTAAGTTGCAATGATAACTAACTTAACTAACTACAAGACACTAAGAACAAGAAGGAAATGGAGTAAAACAAACTCTAAAACTAAGAAAGGCAAAGAGAAAATATAAACCCTAAAAAAGTTGCAAAAAAACTAAGAGAAAACCTAAAGAAAAATAATGCTAAAAACTAAACTAATGTATGTCTCCTACTGATCTATCGTTATTCGATGTAGCAGATTAAACTAGTTTTCGCACTTAAGGAGCTTGAATATAAGCAATTTTATTATGTTTTAGTTAAGTTTTCATATTTTAGTTTGAATTCAATAAAATGTGTATTTTGAGTCTTTTATTGACTTTAGGGACCGAATGAGACCTAAAGGCAATCTAACGTACTTAGTAAGTGTGCAAGAGAACATTCAAAGGCATAGGAACTCAAACCTGGTCACTATGTTGCAACATGGGGAGTTTGATGTCACAACATAGGGAGTAGAATACAAGAATTTCAAGTCTGCCTTTGGTGCTGTTACAGAGCAGTGGGATGTCGCAACACACCCCTGAACTATGCATATTATCTTCAGTGTCACGATACAGGCATTAGGGTGCCACGACAACGACCCTATACGAGATTAATTACGAGTCAGGGGCATTTTGTTTAGCACAATGGAAATTAAATATGAGAACGTCAACTAAGCTAGAGCTGAGGACGATGACTACCCTAATTCTATAAATAGGCTCATTTAGCACTTGTTTAAAGATAACTTTTGTAATAGCCCGTTTTTGGTCAAATCAGAACAGTGGTTTTGGGACCACAAATTTGAGGTCAAAATATTTATTTTATTATTATTTTAATTTTTACAGCATGATTGAGTGATTGTGTGAAAATTTCGTTAAGAAATTTTTTCGTTTGAATGCTTAATTCGATAAAAATGACTAAATCGCGTAAAGTGTAAAATGCATGTTCTATTAGTATAAGGTGTCAAATAGCTTTGGTTTTTAAATATGGTGGCCTTAAATGGTAATTAAACCATTTGAAAGGTGAGTGGACATATATGGACATATATTAAGGTGTTTTAAATGATTTTATATAAGGTTAATATAGTAATTCATTAAACTAAGGTTAAATAATTAAAACAAAAGACAAAATTATTCATTCATCTTTCTTCCAACCAAAATTAAGAAAGAAAAGAAGCCATGGATGAGCTTCGAAGGTTCGGCTAATGCATGCTTCAATTGTAAGTGATTTTTGACCCAGTTTTTAGTGATTTTTATGTTTTCGAGTTCGTTGTAGCTCAATCTATCTAGCTCGTACCTTCGATTTCAAAACTGTTAACATTTGTGAGAGTTTCCATTGATGTATATATGTGTTCTATGATGATTTATGATGAATTATGAATGATTGTTGATAGATATACAAGTTTAGTTAAGTGATTTTTAGTGAAAATGCAAAATAGGGATTAAATTGAAAAATGTGTAAAGTTAGTGGTTAAAATGTGAAATAAATGAAAAATATGGGCTGATAGAGGCATTATAGTAATTTGGCTAGCATGGGTATAATTGGAATTTCATTAATTTGTGATTTTATGAAATAAGGACTAAATTGTGAAAAATGTGAAAGTTTAGGGGTAAATGTGTAAAATAGCCCTAAAGTATATTTTGGATTGAATTGAATAAATATGTAACACCCCAAACCCGGCCCAAACGCTACAACCAGATCTGGTATGTCACTTAAGAGATTTTACATAACATGTCGCATTTTGGAAAATAATTACTAGGTTTACACCTTTATTTCGAAAGCTTAATAATTCATTAAAGTATAAAATATTAAGTAACCAATTATCTTGGTAGATTTTATATAAAAACCAAAATTTCATGCAGGTCTTAACTTAATTGAAAACGTAAAACTTAAAACCCAGTAATAAAAGCCCAACAGAATCCCAAAACATAAATGATAGTCTAGTGGCCCATGGCCTTATTACAAGGAAATTTGAACCCATTTATTAAATGAAAATAAAAAAAATTAGACTAAGTCTTTTTGCTGAATTCTCAAAGCTCTGTCGCATGGCCACCTTGCTCTCTTCTCCAGCCCGGTCCGATGCCCTAAATGTCACCTGAGATGGTTAAAATTAAAGGGTGAGTCGCGAGACTCAGTGTGCAACCCTCATGCACCATTAGATTTGGGCTTTAGCCCCATAAAACAGAATAATCAAAATATAAGTAACAAAAATAATATGCAAAGCCCAACCCATATCCTAGGTGTCCATCCGCTACATGCCCCCGTACCAGCCATTCACACCATTGGGGATTTCTACAATCAACCCACACCGCTACACGCCTTGATGGCGATCGTGCGCTCATCATCGATCATGGCCGTAGCCACTACAACGAATCACGCAGGCCGCTACAACAGATCACGGTAAGGAACCGCTACAACAGATCACGGTAAAAACTGCTACAATATATAACTTCCTCCTTTCATCAACCCAAACCATGCAATCACAAATAATCAATATTCTTAAATCATTTAATCAGAGCATTCACTAACCTGGTAATTTGCTTTTACCCTCTTTGGGTTTCCGTCATTATACCGAGATTTCGGCATTTAACAAAACATATAAGACTTACAATTATATACTAATCAAACAGATCTAGATGGTGTGGAGAATTACACACCTGATATTGCGAAATCCAATATTACCTCAATCTATAGCCTTGCTTAAAAGCCGGAACAATTGCGAAAATAGGCCTCTCCTATATTCGGCCATGGTTAGTATTCTACCCGATTTTATATATATAAATAAACAAATCCTCTTACCTTGAAATCCCGAAAGTAACACGATTCTATAACTTAGAGATCTATGCGATTGGCCTCCTTCTTCAAATCCCGGAATGCCGAAAAGAAGAGTGAAATAAGAGATTAGTTTCTAATAGCCATTCGACTAAGGACTTTTGAAAAGCCGGAAGAACATTGAAATCCCGAAATCAATACTTACCTATTGTTTCCTTCAAGATTCAGCATAAGCAAACTCCTTTGAAGAGAATTCGGTAACTTCAGGAAGTGAGATCTAAGAATTTCGGCTTTTAGAAAATGTACGAATTGAAGAGATGGCTAAGAGAGATTCGGCCAATGAATATTAAGGAGAAGAATAGAATAATAGAGATGTGATTTCGTCTTTTTTAGGATTAAAGAAGAATAACAATAGAGGTTAAAAGATTCGGCCAACCAGAAATTTTAGAGAGGAAGAAAGGGTGAAGAAGATGGTGATTTTCGGCTTTTGAGAGGAAGAAGATGAGAAAAGAAAATAAAAGATAGGCTTCAAAATTTCTAGCACACCCTCTCTTTATATAGAAAACCGATTCCTCCTTTAGCAGAGATTGATTTTTGGCCAACACTGCCACACATGATAGCTCCTATCCCTTTTCCCTTATCTTAATCATTATCTCCTCAAAAATAGCATTTATCTACTTATTATCCTTAAAGACTAAATCCCTAAATAATAGCCTTTATCTGCTTATTATCCACATGAAATAAATATAATAAGATTCCCAAAAAAATAGCCTTGTGCCGTCCCCCCTTACTCAATTAAGTGCCGAAATCTAGCCCTATAACTTGGGCTTCAAGTAACCAAAAATTTGGGCCTTCCTCATGCACTAGTGACACCACTTATAGCTCACCTTACTGTGCCCCTAGCTGCTGGGCCCCGAGCCCAATATGTCAATTAAACTACTCAACTTCAATTTAAGCCCTTAGAGTGTCTAAACAAAATATTTAAAACAAGGCCTCATTGAATTTGAGCCCCAATTGTACCTCAAATTCTCAAATTAATATTTTAAGCATCCAAACACATAAAATGCACAGACCCAATTATTCAGATGTTACGGTTCTACCCCCTTAAAGAAATTTCGTCCTCGAAATTTCCAACTAACTATTATTCGTACTACCCAAGTCTCACCACTATGCTTTCATTGCAAGCACTCCGATTCTAAAGCCAAAAGAAACACTTAGTATACTATGGTAGAGTACGCACTGCAGATGTTAGCATCTAGAGCGTCCTCGTCCCTTGTACTCATTTTACCGATTCAGCGTTTATCTGTTTAGAAATTTTATGAATTATTAGTTTTCTTCCATTAATTAACCACGAAACAGTTTTATGAACAATAGTTTAAGAGTAGTTCTTTCGAATTCGCATTCACAATCTGATCTCAAGTTTGTAACCTCTAACTAAAATAAAACACATACATCATACAAATAACATCCACGCACTTACATTCTTCACGTAAAGGTGTTTTCGTTGATTCACTACCTAGGGGTATTTTCGTAATTTCATCCTACTGAGGTATTTTCGTAATTTTTCATAATAAAGTTCCTTTTTGATTTCGTGAAGTAAGGGTATTCTGGTAATTTTACAATCTGGGGGTATTTTGGTAATTTTGAAATTCAGGGGTATTTCAGTAATTTTGAAATCTGGGGGTATTTCGGTAATTTTGAAATCCGGGGGGTATTTCGATAATTTTGCAATCAGGGGCAATTTAGTAATTTTACAAATCAGGGGTAATTTGGTAATTGTACAAAACGAGGGTAGGTTGGGAATTTTTTTCTAACCAGGGATATTTCGATGTTGTTTTTTTTCTTTTCAAACAGGTACTTTGGGGAAAAATCTAGTTTCATGGTCCGGGTTACTCTTATAAACATGAGATTTTCTGTAAATTTTTCAAAACATGGGTATTTTACAAATTCATGGTGGTTGGTAGTTTTCACAAATCAAACGTATTTTGAAAATTTTGCAAAACTTGAGAAATTTTCTTTCTTTTTTTTTTTTTTTTTTTCAAACTAGGGTGGCATTTGGTCCCTTTCGGGTTTTAATTATAAGGTTTAGCCCATCAACAAGTCCTCGTAACTAGGGTGAATAGTCACCACGCGCCGTAGGATTCTAGTGAAGAGGAGGTGAGTCGCTAGGGCTGCTTAAGTACCAAGCTCTCCTGATCCACTCCTAGACATGCGTATGCCCATTGCCACACCCTAACTTGGCTAAGGTGAGCAGTCACTATGCACCGGTAGGATTTCAAATAAGAGGAGGTGAGTCACTAGGGATTTGCTTAAATACCGTGCTCTTCCGGATCCAATCCTAGACATGCGTATGCCTGTTACCACACCCTAGTCTTGCGGCTCGTTCACGGGTTTGTTTAGTGAAGTTAAGTCTTATGAGATTTTAAGAGTTGTTTCAGCTAGGCCTAAAGTCCATCAAGTTCTAATCTAACTAATCTACGTCCCATAAAGCCCATCAAGCCCACATACATATAACACACAATGAGTTCAGAATACTTACCTGGCGGACTTGGGCCGGAGACGCAGGTGCCATGCCGAGCTAACAAACCTGTTATGCATGTTTCAAAAACCCATCTTTAGAAAACGTTTTGAGCCCAAAAACCCCAAAGCCGAGTTTTGAACCGGGCTCTGATACCAATTTGTAACACCCCAAACCCGGCCCAAACGCTACAACCATATCTGGTATGTCATTTAAGAGATTTTACATAACATGTCGCATTTTGGAAAACAATTACTAGGTTTACACCTTTATTTCGAAAGCTTAATAATTCATTAAAGTATAAAATATTAAGTAACCAATTATCTTGGTAGATTTTATATAAAAACCAAAATTTCATGCAGGTCTTAACTTAATTGAAAACGTAAAACTTAAAACCCAGTAATAAAAGCCCAAGAAAATCCCAAAACATAAATGGTAGTCTAGTGGCCCATGGCCTTATTACAAGGAAATTTGAACCCATTAATTAAATGAAAATAAAAAAATTAGACTAAGTCTTTTCTTGAATTCTCAAAGCTCACGCATGGCCACCTTGCTCTCTTCTCCAGCCCGGTCCGATGCCCTAATCACACCGAGATGGTTAAAATTAAAGGGTGAGTTGCGAGACTCGAGTGTGCAACCCTCATGCACCATTAGATTTGGGCTTTAGCCCCATAAAAGAATAATCAAAATATAAGTAACAAAAATAATATGCAAAGCCCAACCCATATCCTAGGTGTCCATCCGCTACACGCCCATACGACCATTCACACACCATTGGGGATTTCTACAATCAACCCACACCGCTACACGCCTTGATGGCATTCGTGCTACTCATCATCGGATCATGGCGTAGCCACTACACAAATCACGGCGGCGCTACTACAGCGAATCACGGCGAAGCGCTACAACGAATCACGCGGTGGGAACCGCTACAATGGATCATGGTAAAAACCGCTACAACATATAACTTCCTCATTTCATCAACCCAACCCATGCAATCACAAATAATCAATATTCTTAAATCATTTAATCGAGCATTCACTAACCTGGTAATTTGCTTTTACCCTCTTTGGGTTTCCGTCATTATGCCAGGATTTCGACATTTAACAAAACATATAAGACTTACAATTATATACTAATCAAACAGATCTAGATGGTGTGGAGAATTACACACCTGATATTGCGAAATCCAATATTCTTAGTCGATATCCTTGCTATCTGGATCTATTATCCTCAATCTATAGCCTTACTTAAAAGCCGGAACAATTACAAAAATAGGCCTCTCCTATATTCGGCCATGGTTAGTATTCTACCCGATTTTATATATATAAATAAACAAATCCTCTTACCTTGAAATCCCGAAAGTAACACGATTCTATAACTTAGAGATCTATGCGATTGGCCTCCTTCTTCAAATCCTTAATGCCGAAAAGAAGAGTGAAATAAGAGATTAGTTTCTAATAGCCATTCGACTAAGGACTTTTGAAAAGTCGGAAGAACATTGAAATCCCGAAATCAATACTTACCTATTGTTTCCTTCAAGATTCGGCACAAGCAAACTCCTTTGAAGAGAATTCGGTAACTTCAGGAAGTGAGATCTAAGAATTTCGGCTTTTAGAAGATGTACGAATTGAAGAGATGGCTAAGAGAGATTCGACCAATGAATATTAAGGAGAAGAATAGAATAATAGATATGTGATTTCGTCTTTTAGGGATTAAAAGAAGAATAACAATAGAGGTTAAAAGATTCGGCCAACCAGGAAATTTTAGAGAGGAAGAAAGGGTGAAGAAGATGGTGATTTTCGGCTTTTGAGAGGAAGAAGATGAGAAAAGAAAATAAAAGATAGGCTTCAAAATTTCAGCACACCCCCTCTTTATATAGAAAATCGATTCCTCCCTTTAGCAGAGATTGATTTTCGGCCAACACTGCCACACATGATAGCTCCTATCCCTTTTCCCTTATCTTAATCTGTTATCTCCTCAAAAATAGCCTTTATCTGCTTATTATCCTTAAAGACTAAATCCCTAAATAATAGCCTTTATCTGCTTATTATCCACATGAAATAAATATAATAAGATTCCCAAAAAAAATAGCCTTGTGCCGTCCCCCCTTACTCAATTAAGTGTCGAAATCTAGCCCTATAACTTGGGCTTCAAGCAACCAAAAATTTGGGCCTTCCTCATGCACTAGTGACGCCACTTATAGCTCACCTTCTCGTGCTAGCTGTGGGGCCACGAGCCCAATATGTCAATTAAACTACTACAACTTCAATTTAAGCCCTTAGAGTGTCTAAACAAAATATTTAAAACAAGGCCTCAGCCCAATTTGAGCCCCAATTGTACCTCAAATTCTCAAATTAATATTTTAAGCATCCAAACACATAAAATGCACAGACCCAATTATTCAGGATGTTACAAAATAGATGATTAAATAAGTTAATTTTAAATATATTTAGATCAAGAAAAGTGAAATTCAGACTTAGATCAGGGAAAGAACAAAGTTACGGAATAGTTGACTCGATTCGCCGTTTTAGTAACCGAGGTAAGTTCGTATGTAATAAGCATTATTATAATTATGCTTTAAATGTTTTGATATTGTATAAATTGTGTATATGAGACTACAATCATTTTTGACGACAAATTTGTTATATATGGCACTTAGTGTGCAATTCGAGATAGCTTCGGCTATGTATGGCATTTTGTGTGTGAGATTAAAATAGCTTCGGCTATGTTTTGGCACTTAGTGTGCGAGATTTTGGGTATTCGACATCATTCTGTTTGGGTATGAGTTTGTTAAGGATTGGTTCAGGTATGTATATAAATCATACGAGCTTAAAATCGAAGAGGTTATAAAGTTTGCATATAAGCATATGATTAAGCATGTGGAGGGTTTGTTAGTATTTATGAATTACAAGCTAACAAGTTCAAATTGATGATTTGTGTATTTATGATTAGTTGAGTTTATTTCATACGAGCTTACTAAGCTATAAAGCTTACTTTGTTCATTTTTCCTATGTTTTGTAGTGTTATCAAAGCTAGCTCGCATTCGAGGATCGTCGGAGATCGTTTCACACTATCGACCTTTCACTCGGTACCTATGAACTTGATATTTTAAGTATATGGCATGTATAGGGACTATGGTCATGTTGGTTATGATTTGGTTGTGAGTTTTGTCATTTGAGATGGATTGTAAATGTATATGTTTTGGTTTGTGTATATAGTCATGAAAGTTGGCTTGTTTTGGTATGTTTGAACTATGTGTATATATACATAAATATATGGCTTATGTTGTGAGTTCATGAATAGGTATATGTGGCTTGTATATTATATAAATTGTGGAGGTTATTTGATTGTTATTGGAGTAGTTATATGCTTATGATTTTGATATATAATGATACATGTTTGGTAAAGGTTTAACTAGTTGATTGGTATATATGTTTTGGTATGTTTTGATTAAGAAAAACATAAGTTATAAGCATGTTGGTTATTAGTATTGGAAATGGTATGATTTAGTCTTGATTGTGGCTAAAATGGATGTTCATTTATACTTTGAAATTGTTGCTATTTAAGTTGTTTAGGTACATGAAGTTGTGGGTGGCAAATTGGCTTGGTAAATAGCCTATTTTTGTCCACACGGGCAGAGACACAGGCGTGTGTCTTAACCGTGTGTGGCACACGGTCATGTTACACGGCCGTGTGTCCCCTGGTGTTGAAATTAAAATCAAGTCAGTATGCCCCTCACGGCCTCACACAAGGGAGTGTGACCTGGTCGTGTGGCATAAGTTAGTATACGCTACAGGTTTGGCACGGCCTATCACACGGCCTGGCATATGGGCGTGTATGGCCATTTTAAGGGCACATAGGCTAGCCACACGGGCGTGTGTGTTGGCCATGTGACCCAAGTCAGAGAGTTACATAGGGTCAGACACGGGCTAGGACACGGCCATGTGCTCCCATTTCGAATGTCCACACGGGCGTGTCTGGTGGCCGTGTGAGACACACGGCCTGGCCACACGGGCGTGTGTCCCTTATTTTGAGAAAAATTTTATAAGTGTTTCAAATGTTTCCAAAGTGTTCAGTTTAGTCCCGAACCACTTCTAATTCATATTTAGGGCCTCGTAGGCTCGTATTAGGGACGATATGAATGTTTTGATTGATATTGAATGGCATATTGGAATTGTATGAGAAAATGTATGTGTAATTGTATTATAAGTCCGGTAATGCTCCGAAACCCTATTCTGGCGTTGAATATGGGTGAGGGGTGTTACAACTTTTCATATTCTAATTTTTTCTCTATAATTTTAGTTCCAGTTTTCCTTTCTTTTAGGCTTTAGGTTTAATTTTCAATTCTTTTTATTTGTGTTCTTCAGACGGTTTAAGGCTTAGGACGGTTCGAGATTCAAAAAATAGATACTCAAAACGGGTTCAAACACTAGAAATGGTTAAGCACATGACATTGTTCCCTACTCGCTCCCAATTTATTCACAAGCTCACCTCCTGATTTCTCCTTCCCTCACCTATCTTATTTCTCCAAAATGTTAGAAGGTATTACAGGAGATTAGCACGTACAAAATTTTGTAAATGTGAATCAAAAGATTTTCATTTTTTAGCTTAATTTTGATTTAGCTCTCTTTTTCTTTATTTTACACTCTTTCGTTCACCTTGTTTTTTAAAGAAAATGTTCTAATCTGCATAATCTCTTCATTTTTTCTCGCACAAAGCCACCACGATGTCTCTACCTAGCCCTCAATGTCCATGGCCCGACGTCCATTACATAGTGCATTTTAAAGAACTGGACCGAGAAGGATTGAATGATAGGCTTATTTAGGCTCAAGGCTTTGATATTAAGGTACAAGGAAAAGGTACTTGGGGCTCAAAGATATGGGAACCAAAGGTATATAGCAATAGGTAAGCTTTTAGGCTCTAGGCTATTTCAAACAATGCCTAAGGTCTTTCCCGAATCAATCACCTAACACCAATTCTTTCAATCATACATCTATTCAAATGAACAATTAACTATTCAAATTATTTATCTACATTGAGTCGTATACTCTATCCAACCTATGGTACACTTTATACATTTTCATTTAGGTTATTGCCTCTAGTCTATTATACACGTTAACTAATTGAACTAATTAGTCTACAATTAAGAATAATAAATTATCTAGTACCATTCAAAATGTACAAGTTTGGCAATTCAATGTACTTATTCAGTATGTGCAACTAATGCTTATTGCCTAATTATAGTCCAAGAACCATGCAATTAGACAAAATAAATAATAAAAAATGAAAAATACTTTTTGGTATTTTTTTTTGAAAAAGTCAAAAAATTAAAAATAAACACACAAAACATTCATAAAACACTTAAAATTATGTGCATCCCCCCACACTTAGACTACACATTGTCCCCAATGTGTTCTTAAAAAGGATAGGAGATTACCGGACTTCCCTAAAAGGAGCACCAGACTAGCTTGGGTGTCCACCTCCTCGTTGAAGCTCACGAATGTAGTGTAGCCTTTCCGGGTAATTCGCTGCACATAGAACAAAAACACGAAAACAAAACACAAAACAACCAAAATACAAAATCTAAAAACAAAAAACTAAATCTGAAAGATAGCATAGTTTAATAGTTTACATGTTGTACAAATAAAAATAAAATGAAATGCAAAAACATGTAACTAAGCATTGGACGTATCGTCCTCCAAGTTGGTTTCCTCAATTATATGCCTATTTCTTCTCTTGGGAGTGGTTCTCTTGCTACGCGTTCGATGAATTGGTGTACTCTACTCTCCGATGGCAACACCATCAATTTTCGGACATGCAAGGGTGAATACTTTTGTATCTGTTGCCCTAAGTATAGTATTTTTGTCTAAGTACACGTAATTTTTTCGAACAGATTGGTTAATAAAATTATTCATAAATTACATTAATACTTTATATATTGTCCTTACATGGTTTTTGCATGCAAAGTACAATGGAAGCAAATGTTGCTCATTGGTTGTCTAAATGTTTAACTAATACTAAGAGGTATAACGTGGTCAGGTCATAGTACGAAAATATAGCTTGTATTAGTAGACGAACCTAAACATGTCCTTAGTCTAATAAAAAATGAGCAAACTGATTAAAATACTAATATGTTATCTATCAAGTCCAATTAGGGAGATGCCTTATACTGGGCATCGGAGCGGATGACTCCCAGAAGATAGAGACATAGATGTGACTGATTGGACTAATAGTACATCAGATAGGACCTAAGCAGAATAGATCTTGAATCCATTTATGGATTTATTCACTTGTGACATTCATAGTGTGACAGACCTAAATCCTGAGTGGATGACGGACTATTTATGCATGACTCTTATAGTTTGATGTAAGAAAAAGCCTGAGTTCAAATAGATAAGGAACATAAAGTTGGTGCATTGGGTGTATGACTTCTGTAGTATGTAGCGTCATTCACAATAGTGGAATTTGTAGCCCAAAACATGGGTAAATGATATCCTCTCGTTGGCATTACATGGTTGATGAAAAGTAAATGTAGCCACGGGCCGTCCGTCTTTGTGATGGATGACGTTATCACTATTTGATAGTGATTGTCTTTTTATGAAAGAAAATGTAATTGTTACCATGAGATAAAATAGGATCATATTGGGAGAACGAATATTATCCTAAAGAGATTAAGGATATCCTATGAGGGTAACACAACACTAAGTCTTTACTTTCGTAATAGTATGTCGTTAAGGAAAGCTCAATCACAATACTATAGTGGAATGATTTCATGACTATATGAGTTTATAATTAATAGGCAAAAAGATAGAACTTAATTATAAATCATTTGAGCCTCAACTACATATGCCCAATCGGTCCCTCCACTAGCTCATTGAAACCAGAAATGAATTGCGTGTTTGAATAGAAATTAACGGAATGAATAGAAAAAGAGAAATGAGAAACATTCAGAAATGATTATGGTTTTCTTCGAAATAGAGAAATGAAATCATTTGGAAATGAATGTAGGTTTCAAAAAATGGAAATAGAAATGGAAATGATTCATTTGCAATTCTATATGGATTACTTAAAAATGATCGGAAGAATAAGTTTATCTTTTTGAGCTGTTTTAAAGCCTAAAAATGAAAATAAATCATTCAATCATAGTGAACATGTTGAGTTGTAAAATATCGAACGAATTTTCTCAAAATTTTAACAGGGTAAAATTGTCAAAATTTTACAAGGGGTAAAATTGGGATGAGAAAATTATTTAATATATATTGAAGTTTATTTTGGGAAATAGAAAAATAGAAATGAGTTGGATCAAATTACAAAGTACTGGGTTAAAAACTGAAAAATGCTACTAATTGGGCCTAATGTGAGAGAGACCCAAAAAGCCTATCTTGTAACAAGGTGGGATGATAAAACCCTAGTATTATTAACTAGGGTTGCCGCCCTCTACATCCTAATTGAACTAGGATATCAATTTTCAAGTAGAAATAAACTTCTGAAACTCTAAAAGGGTTCTTCCTTCTCTTCCTATAAATAGATGACACCGATAGAGCTATTTACAGAATTTTAAAAGATATTCTCCAAAAAAATAGAGAGAATTTATTCTCAACTGTTAGATATATTCTTCTAGAATAACAATTCTACCGATTTCTAATAAGAAGAGAGAATTTTCGTCTTCACCCCAAAAAAGGAGAGAAAACGCTTTCTAGTTCTGTGTTTCGATTCAATTGGTTTGAGCCCACACTCGAAGCAGTTCGTGGAACAAGAATAGCAGAGAAGATCGTTTGGTGGAAAGCAAGGAACAAAAAACATCTGCTAAGCTGAAAACATAGGTATGAATTTGGTTAGGGTTTATTGTTATAAATATTACAAATTGGGTTAGTTTTCAAAATTTTAATTTTTTGTTGTGCAAGAAAATCGTTTCCAATCCAGATTTTTCCAACAAATATGTCCTTAATGGTATCAGCAAATACTGTCACATTATCAACCTCTGTTGTGTCGTCATCAGCTGATTTGCTGATCTGTCGTAATTCGAGTGTAGTAGATTAAACTAGTTTTCACATTTAAGGAGCTTAAATACAAGCATTTTCGTTATGTTTTAGTTAAGTTTCTTTAGTTTTACTTACATTCAATAAAATGTGCACATCGAGTCTTCTTTGGATTCGTATTATTCAATATCAATCAGGCTTTCTTAAACTCTCTATTCCACTTCATTCCCCATGATTAATTATTCCGTTCTTTCCATGTTGTTTATTAAAGCCATGAGGAACTAATCCTTCTCTGGAGGATTAGCGAGTGGAGGCACGATATCTTAACTATTTTTGTATAGTTACTCAATAGATCAATTGTTTTGAAAAAGGAAGAACGTTAAACAAACCCTAGGCCTGACAAACCTGAGAAGTCATCAAGGTGGGAATTAACCCAAAATTGGTATTACCCATTCCTGAACACCTTTACCTCAAGCCAGTCTGGACTATGATGTCGGAAGATAAGTAGTTCTTGCTGACTCGTTATGTTAGTGGAAGATTGGAAGATCCTTCTAGGGTAGCGACTAGTATGTTGACGAGGAACCCGAGACGACAGTTAATTGGGATTGTCGAAGCGAGATGATCACCCATCCTCAAATTTGGATTCACTTTATTTTTCTCTATCTCTCGCAACTTTAATTTCTTTTTATGTTATTTTATTTTATTATTTTACAAATCCTAAACATATTTCTTAGTTTACACTCGTACTACATTTAACTTAAAGTATTAATTAGATCTTTAATTGTTTAGGTTAAGATTGATTTAGTACTCGCCTTCCTTGGGTACGATCCTTAGAGTACTCACCTACTTCATTGTAAAATATATATTACAACTCAACCTATATACTTGTGGATACCGCCTCATAACTCTCTAATTTAGTGCAGTATTCTCACTTTGGACGTTAGTATGTCCGGAGGTGGTCAAGTTGTTGGTGTCGTTGCCAGGGAGGCAACGTTACTAGATTAATTTTAATTTTTGCTCTAAAAAGAATAATTAGGAAATTTTTTAGTTATAGATACGATTTTATTTTATTTTAGTATTACTAATCTTTTTTTTCTGGGTTTGGTGTATGACTCGCAATAAAGGCATACCTATTGTAGCAACCACAAATTCAGAAAGAATAATCTGAAGAAATCATCAACAGCAGCAGTAGCAAATTTAAGATCCACCACCACTAGCTATAATTAATGTACCATGTAACAATCCATTATTCCGAGATGCTGACGATAATGCCCTAGGAGACCCACGAGCACCGTAGTTACCCGCGAATGAGCAGATGGCGCAAAATGAAAGGGCTCTAAGAGACTATGCCCTACCAAGCTTAGACATGGTTCAGGAAAGTATAGCAAGGCCGACGATTACAACCGATAGTTTCGAGATCAAACCGGCGATGGTACAAATGATTCAAAATAATCTACAGTTTAGGGGCACCATGACAGAGGACCCTAATAAGCATTTGAAATGGCTTCTCCAACTCTGTGATACTTATGTATAATAGGGTCACTGATGACGCTATTCGTCTTCGATTGTTTCCCTTTTCTTTGATTGATAATGCTTTTTCTTGGTTAGACTCGTAGGCACCAGGATCTATCACGACATGGGGCGAACTCCCTAGAAAGTTTTTACAAAAGTTATTCCCAATTAGCAAAGCAATTCAGCTAAGAAGAGAGATTGCTATCTTTAGACAGATTGAAGGAGAAAGTTTCTATGAGGCGTGGGAACGCTTCAAAACATTGATTCAAAAATGTTCGTACCACGAATTTCCTAAGTGGATGTGACTATAAGTATTTTACTGTAACACCCCAAACCCGGCCCATGCGTTTCGACCAGATCTGGTATGCTACTAGTTGTACATTAAAAACTTTTGTCTTGTTGGTTTTGGAAGTAGTAAATTAAATAGACATTATTTAAGTAAATAAGCGGCATTTTAAAAATAAAACCTTGTATTAAGTATAATTAAACCTTTGACATAATCTCATAAGTTGCAGAACATTAAAACTACTTAGTTGGATAAAACTATGGGGCCTTATTACATTGATAATTCCAAAGTAAAAATAAAATAATACTTAAAGAAATCCCCCAAAAAAAAAATTATAGAAACAAAGCTTGATGGCCCCTCGAGTTCGTCTCGGCTCCCATGTCCACGATCTACTGCTCATCTGGAAGAGTAGAGAAAAGGAAAGCGTGAGTCACCAAGACTCAGTGTATAAATCTCAAAACACACAACGACCTAAGCCCACAAACACATTATGGGCCTTGGCCCATGCATAAAGGTATCAATCATAATCACATGATAAACAATAAATAATGAAAAACCCAACCCATCCTAGGTTTCCATCCTCTACACACCATCCCGCACCAACCATCACACCTTGGGATTTCTACAATCAACCCTCCATCCGCTACACACCAAAACGACAAAATCATCGCCTATTCCTATTAATTAGGAATCATTTAACGTGGCATCGCCACCGATCACTATGTGACCTTTCATTTAAATTATGTGGGATTTCTACCACGATCACCAAGTGACCTATCATGCACTTCCCTTCAATATCATCATTCCCACCCCATGCATACATACATAAAGAAAACATCATACTGACTTATATACTTTTCGATACACATAGGGAGTTCTATGTTTACGTGCACAGCATCTTTGCCTAACCCTTTTAGGGTTCCATTCGACTGTCTACACACCTCCTCATCCCGCTTTTTAGCCCATAACATATATAAATAAACATACATACAGAGTTTATTAGTAGTGTGTTAGAGATCTACACACTGATTAATGTCGATACCCTTGCTACAACTTTGCTCAAAAAGTCGAAAGATCACGAAACTAGGGCCTCTCCTATATTCGGCCATGGTTAGTGTTCTACCCAATTTTATATATTTGAATAACAAATCTTCTTACCTTAAAATCCCGAAATTGGAGACTTATGATTTTTGGCTTTTAGATCTAGTCGACTAAGCTTCCTTCAAATCCCGAATTGCCGCCCATCATAAAACTATTAAACTATTAGCTTTTGGCTTTTGCCTTTCAAAAACCGGGAATAGATCATGAGAACTAATCAAAAATCAACACTTACCTTAGCATAGGAGATTCGGCTAGCACTAGAGAGAGGATTCGGCAATGCCCATGAAAGATTTAAATGCCGAAAGTATAGAACTAGTTCTCAAATAGGATGAATAGAAGAAAAGACTATGGATGCTTCGGCTTCCTAGAGAAATCGGCACAAGAAGGAAAAAGTGGAGAAGAGTTTCGGTTTTTAAAGAAATTGGAGAAAAGAAATTGGAGAGGGAGAGGCTAGGGAATTTCGGCACAATGGGAGAGAAATTTAGGGTTTTCAGTGTTAGAATCAAGGAGCTAGCCCCCCTATTTATAGATATTTTGGCACCTACTGCTAAAAACCAAAAACACCCTTAAAATTCAAGCTAAAAGAGAGGAGAAATTCGGCACCCTCCTTGCCATGCAGTAGCCGAATTTTACACTCCTCTAGGTGGTGGATTTTCGGCCAACACTTCCCTTGAAGATAAGCTCCTAACTTTTCTCCTTTTTATCTATGATATTATCACTTAAAAATCCACATAAATTCTCCTATTTTATAGCCTTGCAGCCGTCCACCTCTACTAATCCCTAATGCCAAATTTAACTTACTTAAATTAAAATATTTGGGCCTCATTAAACTTAATACTTGGGCCCCTAATTCCTTGTGTGTGGCGTTACCCTCTCTTCATTTAAAGTGTCGAATTTGGCCTAAAACATGGGCTCCTTGCGACCCAAAACTTGTTCCTTTTAATCATAATGATGGCACTTTAATCTGGGCCTTTTTGCCTAATTCTAAGCCCAAATTTAGACCCCTATCAATTAAATTAACATAGTAAACCTATCCCTACACTAAATGTATAGGCCCGTAAATTTAGGATGTTACAGTTCTACCCCACTTAAAGAAATTTCGTCCTCGAAATTTCCAACTAACTATTAATCGTACTACCCAAGTCTCACACCACTATGCTTTCGCTGCGCACTCCGATTCTAAAGCAAAAAGAAACACTTTGTATACAATGGTAGAGTACGCACCAGTGTTAGCATCTAGAGCGTCCTCGTCCCTTTGGTGACGTGCTGCATAGACCAAGGCTGGCCGCCTCGCCTCAGCATAACCTGCATCTCCACGACTATGTCCTGTGCCATTGCCACCATTGCCTTGACCACGGCCCCTTGGTGGTTGTTTACCTCCTCTACCCGGCGGTGCATTCTCTTGACCTGTGGACCCTTCACTGCCCCGTTGCTGCGGACAGTTTCTAACTTGGTGGTCCGTAGATCCACACCTAAAGCACTTCCCACTGCCCGCCCAACACTCACCTTCATGGAATTTACCACATCGAGCACACTTCTGTGTCTGACTAGCAACAGCAGGTCTCTCATCCCGTCTCGGCCCGTCCGACCTGGGTCTTTTCTGAGCTTGCCCAGCTGCCTCTGACGATCCAAAATTCCTCTTATTTCCACCCCTATCTCTATCTCGATTCAGTTTTTCGGTCCGCTTTACTTCCTCGGCTATCTTAGCCTTTTCTACTAGGACAGCAAATTCCCTCTCCCGCTGTGGGGCTATTAAAACACGCAAATCATCCCTCAGACCATCTTCAAACCTAACACAACGTTCATGCTCCGTGGCTACCATCCCACGAGCATAACGGCTAAGGCGTAAGAATTCAGCTTCATACGCAGCCACTGACCTACTCCCCTGCACCAGATTCAGAAATGCTCTGCGTTGCGTATCCACATAACTCGATCCAATGTACTTATTCTGAAACGATGTTTTAAAGAAATCCCAAGTGATATGGTCAGCCACTGTACCATCCTTCACCGTAAGCCACCATTGATAGGCTTTATCCCTCAGGAGGGATACAACCCCTTTCAACTTCTCCTCCTCCGTGAAATCCAAATCATCCATTATTCGTTCTACCGCCTCCAACCAATACTCACCGAACTTGGGGCTACCCTGAAAATTCCCTAAACACTTCGCCCCCCATTGGCCCTAAGCCGCTCGGCCACGACATTTCGGGCTCCTCGTGCCCATACCTACCCCAGCAACCCTCTCTAAAACCCTTAACATTGCCTGAGATACCGCGTCATCTCCGGCAGTCTGGTCCTGAAATTCCTCCTCCGCCGCTGACATCTCATTACCAGATCCATGGCAAGATCTTACTGGTTCTGACACGGTCATTCTACCCCTACCACGACCACGTGGCGGACGTCCTCGACCCCTTGTACTCATTTTACCGATTCGCGTTTATCTGTTTAGAAATTTTATGAATTATTAGTTTTCTTTCGCTGATTAACCACGAACAGTTTTATGAACAATAGTTTAAGAGTAGTTCTTTCGAATTCGCATTCACAATACAGTCTCAAGTTTGTAACCTCTAACTAAAATAAAACACATACATCATACAAATAACATCCAAGCACTTACATTCTTCACGTAAAGGTGTTTTCGTTGATTCACTACCCAGGGGTATTTTCGTAATTTTATCCTACAGGGGTATTTTCATAACTTTTCATAATAAAGTTCCTTGTTGATTTTGTGAAGTAACGGTATTCTGGTAATTTTACAATTCGAGGGTATTTTGGTAATTTTGAAATCTAGGGCATTTCGGTAATTTTGAAATTCGGGGATATTTCGGTAATTTTGTGATCCGGGGGTATTTCGGTAATTTACAAACCAGGAATATTTTGATTTTTTTTTCAAAACAGGGGCACTTTGGAAAATCTAGTTACTCTTGTAAACATAAGGTTTTTGGGTAAATTTTTCATAGCTGTGAACATTTTCAAATCAAGTGTATCTTTTTGGAAATGTACAAAACTTAGGGGTTTTTGTTTGCCAAAATAGGGTGGTTGGTCCCTTTCGGGTTTTAATTATGGGTTCAGCCCATGAACAAGTCCTTATAGCTAGGGTGAGCAGTCACTACGCACTGTAAGATTCCAAATGAAGAGGAGGTGAGTCACTTGGACCGCTTAAATACCAAGCTCTTCCGATCTATTCCTAGACATGCATATGCTCATTGCCATACCTTAGTCTTACGACTCGTTATGTGGTTTTGTTTAGTGAAATTAAGTCTTATAGATTTGAAGAGTTGTTTGTCTAAGCCTAGAGTCCATCAAGTTCTAACCTAGATAGTCTACGTCCCATAAGGCCCATTAAGCCCACATTTATATCACAATCATGAGTTCAGAATACTTACCTGGGTGGATTGGGTGCCGGTAGACTCGAAGGCCATATCTTCATCCAAAACATTTTTTTCAACTTTTTAAAATAGTACTAGACCCATTTCACAGCCCGAGTTTTGAACCTAGGCTCTGATACAAAAATGTAACACCCCAAACCCGGCCAATGCGTTTCGACCAGATCTAGTATGCTACTAGTTGTACATTAAAAACTTTTGTCTTGTTGGTTTTGGAAGTCCTAAATTAAATAGACATTATTTAAGTAAATAAGCGGCATTTTAAAAATAAAACCTTGTATTAAGTATAATTAAACCTTTGACATAATCTCATAAGTTGCAGAACATTAAAACTACTTAGTTGGATAAAACTATGGGGCCTTATTACATTGATAATTCCAAAGTAAAAATAAAATAATACTTAAAGAAATGCCAAAAAAATAATTTATAGAAACAAAGCTTGATGGCCCTCGAGTCCGTCTCGGCTCCCATGTCCACGATCTACCGCTCATCCGGAAGAGTAGAGAAAGGAAAGCGTGAGTCACCAAGACTCGATGTATAAATCTCAAAACACACAACGACACTGAGCCCACAAACACATTATGGGCCCCGCCCATGCATAAAGGTATCAATCATAATCACATGATAAACAATAAATAATGAAAAACCCAACCCATCCTAGGTTTCCATCCTCTACACACCATTCCGCACCAACCATCACACCTTGGGGATTTCTACAATCAACCCTCCATCCGCTACACACCAAAAAAACGACACGGCATCGCCTATTCCTATTAATTAGGAATCATTTAACGTGGCATCGCCACCGATCACTATGTGACCTTTCATTTAAATTATGTGGGATTTCTACCACCGATCACCAAGTGACCTATCATGCACTTCCCCTTCAATATCATCATTCCCACCCCATGCATACATACATAAAGAAAACATCATACAGACTTATATACTTTTCGATACACATAGGGAGTTCTATGTTTACGTACCTGGCATCTTTGCCTAACCCTTTTAGGGTTCCATTCGACTGTCTACACAACCTCATCCCGGCTTTTTAGCCCATAACATATACAAATAAACATACATACAGGTTTATTAGTAGTGTGTTAGAGATCTACACACCTGATTAATGTCGATACCCTTGCTACAACTTTGCTCAAAAAGTCGAAAAGATGCGAAACTAGGGCCTCTCCTATATTCGACCATGGTTAGTGTTCTACCCAATTTTATATATTTGAATAACAAATCTTCTTACCTTAAAATCCTGAAATTGGAGACTTATGATTTTCGGCTTTTAGATCTAGTCGACTAAGCTTCTTTCAAATCCCGAATTGCCGCCCATCATAAAACCATTAAACTATTAGCTTTTGGCTTTTGCCTTTCAAAAACCGGGAATAGATCATGAGAACTAATCAAAAATCAACACTTACCTTAGCATAGGAGATTCGGCTAGCACTAGAGAGAGGATTCGGCAATGCCCATGGAAGATTTAAATGCCTAAGTATAGAACTAATTCTCAAATAGGATGAATAGAAGAAAAGACTATGGATGCTTCGCTTCCTAGAGAAATCGGCACAAGAAGGAAAAAGTGGAGAAGTGTTTCGGCTTTTAAAGAAATTGGAGAAAAGAAATTGGAGAGGAGAGGCTAGGGAATTTCGGCACAATGGGAGAGAAATTTAGGGTTTTCAAAGGTCGTAATCAAGGAGCTAGCCCCTATTTATAGATATTTTGGCACCTACTGCTAAAAACCAAAAACGCCCTTAAAATTCAAGCTAAAATAGAGGATAAATTCGGCACCCTCCTTGCCATGCAGTAGCCGAATTTTACACTCCTCTAGGTGGTGGATTTTCAGCCAACACTTCCCTTGAAGATAAGCTCCTAACTTTTCTCCTTTTTATCTATGATATTATCACTTAAAAATCCACATCAATTCCCCTATTTTATAGCCTTGTAGCCGTCCACCTCTACTAATCCATAATGCCAATTTTAACTCACTTAAATTAAAATATTTGGGCCTCATTAAACTTAATACTTGGGCCCCTAATTCCTTGTGTGTGGTGTCACCCTCTCTTCATTTAAAGTGCCGAATTTGGCCTAAAACATGGGCTCCTTGCAACCCAAAACTTGTTCCTTTTTAACTTTTAATGATGCCACTTTAATCTGGGCCTTTTTGCCTAATTCTAAGCCCAAATTTAGACCCATATCAATTAAATTAACATAGTAAACCTATCCCTACACTAAATGTATAGGCCCGTAAATTTAGGATGTTACATTTACAATAGGTTGGATGCAAGCGCAAGATCCGGACTAGACGGAGTAGTAGGAGGAGTCTTCATAAATAGGACGTACGAGGATGCATACGAAATTATTGAAAATATGGCATTAAACTCCTGTCAGTGGCCAACTGAACGTTTCACATATGGCCAAAAAATTGCTACGGTCAAAGCTATTCAAGAGGATGGTAAGTATTAGGAGATAATGGACAGGTTAAACAATATTGAATCTGCTTCTACATCGTCTATGTATGAAGGAGACAAGCCACTCTTCCATTATATCAACAATCCTACTGAGGATGTGAATTACATTGGGAATAGGGGTGGAAACCCTTATTTGGATACACATAATCTCGACTATAGGGATCACCCGAACTTAAGATGGGGAGGAAACTAAGGATGAGGTAATAATTTAAATCAAGTTAAAAATACTAATTACCAACCTCTTTATTTCCAGAAACCCTAGGATAGAACCAACCTAAGTGACCATACTGTATGTAGTCAATATCTGGATAGAATTGAGGAAGAGATGCAGTAAATGAGAATAGACGTCAAACAGGTGCAGTCTGAGTACACCAACTCAACAAGAACATTGATTAAGCTCAAAGATCAAATAAGCTAATTGATGAGCATGATGGGTGATATCAAAAGACAAATTAGCTCAGGAATTCCCAGTAACATGGAAGATAATCCATGGAGAGAAGGAAAATAGCATGTGAAAGCTATAGCACTCCGATCAGGCAAGGTACTGAGTAGCCCAGAAATACCTTTCCTGAAAGTAACTGTGGATAATACTGATGAACCTTAAGACAATTCCATGGAAGTAGAAGACAGACCTGAATCAGAAGAAGAGAAGGCACTAGTGGCTGAGATAGGAAAAAAGACATCTAAAGATGCTGAAATTACGGAAGTCCCATTTCCAACAAGAGTAGAAGAAAGATAGAAACGAGATGAGGATGAATTCGTAAGTTTTCTGGATCTATTTAAAACTTCAAATGTTAACCTACCTTTAATCGAGCTAATTGAGAAGGTTCCCAAATATGCCAACTTTTTAAAGGAGATGATGGCAAGGCGTAAGAAAATCAAGGTAGGAGAAGAAGTTAATTTAAGTGCTTCCTGTAGTGTGATTATTTCAAAACAAGTACCTCGAAAGTTGAAAGACCTGAGAAGTTTCACTATTCTCATAGAAATAAGTAGCATTCATTTTAATAGAGCTCAATGCAATTTAGGAGCCAATATCAATTTAATGCCCTGATCAATTTTTGAAAAACTCGGGTTAGGGAATCTTAAAACAACTCAAATAACATTACAAATAGCTAACAAGTCTTCGGCACATTCGAAAGGAGTACTAGAAGATGTGCTAGTCAAGGTGCGAAGATTTATTATTCCAGCAGATTTTGTAGTACTTGCTTTTGAGAAAGATCGGGAGATACCAATCTTACTAGGAAGAAATTTCTTGGCCACTTCTAGATCCACCATTGATCTAGAAAAAAATGAGCTAACTATGAAAATTAATGGTGAGACTGAAATATTCAAATGTGGTTATCAATCAAATGAGTAAGAGCGAAGGATATTAGGGGAGCATTGCAAAAAATTATTCATCTCTAACATTTCTGAGTCAAGGGGAATGGTTCCCTTTATGAATGCAGAAACAATAAACAGTTTCAAAGAACGGGACAAGCGGTCAAAGGTGGAGTGGCACGACGGTCAGTGGACTAATACTGATATAAGAAATCGTCCAAGGGTGAATCGACAATATTGTTGGATAAATCTTGTAGTATAACTTAAAATATGTGAATTGCTGCATGATTTTTTGCAAATTATTATATATTTAACTAACCCTATAATTTAAATTCTAAATTTTATTTGATGTATGTTCAAGTTTTAGACTGAAACATCCTTGAGGTGGAACTTTGGACCGAACTGGAGTCATTGTCGCGACATTGCACAGAAGAGTTGGAGTATTCTTTCCCCATTTCGTGACGTTTTACCCGATCCGCTGCGCAACCTAATTGCTTAAACTTTAACTTTACCCAAATTTTTAACCCTTAAAACTCTATTTTATAACCCAAAACTATATCTACTACTAATTAAAACACCCATTAATCCTTATTTCCTCAAACTGTCTCAAATATATTAGCATCCCTTAAAACCTAAACCCTAATTTCCCAAATTCCCTTTCACAAACTTGGTGCAACAAGGAATGGGGATATCACAAGCAAGCAAGGAATTCAATAAAACCTCAACTATACATTCAAGGGTAAAGGGTTCCTAAACTCAATTTTTTTACTATTCCATTGAATTCATTACTTAGATTGAAATACAATGCCTCCTAGAAAACTTAGGTGAACCATGGAAACAGAGCCATAGATGGTTCAGACTACCTCTAATTTTCCAAATTCGAATGTTGAAAAGTATTTCAATGAACTTCAAGGAAAAACATTCATTCAGGAGAGGGGAATTGATCCATCGATGATCTTGTGTAAAGAAATATGACCTTTGGTAAGGTATCATCGATGGGAAAATTTTTGGATGATATCAAAGGATAATGTCGTGGTCCCCATTGTACAAGAATTCTACGCATCTTTATAGGATAACGAGTCTAGAAATACTGAAGGTTATATATGGGATATAATACTTGTGCAAGGGAAAGAGGTACGAGTAACCCCTCGAATAATTTGCGATTTCTATAATGCTCTATATTATGAGAATGATTCCATTGATGAAATTGACTTAGAATATTTAAGAGACATAGATATGGATAGTATTATAAACTTTTTAACTGAAGGAAGGGGTGAATGGAAGTATCGTACAGGTACCAATATCCTAGTATCTTTTGATCAAGCTATTATGTTTCATGAGGCTAAGATGTGGATTCAATTTGTTTGCACATGAATTGTACCTGCTTTAAATGTTTCTAACATTAATGCCTTTAGAAAAATTTTACTCTATGCTATTCTACAGAAAAAGAAGGTATGTGTTGGCAAATGGATTCACCAGAACATGAGAAGATGCATTAGTAGCCAGAAAGTGGGAGTATTCTTTCCCCATTTGGTGACGGCTTTATGTAGAAAGGCGTATGTACCTATGACATCCACTGAGCAGTCATTGAAACCATCTCGAAGTATTATCAGCGATACCTTGTTCCAACAATACATCGAGATGAGGGCCAAACAAATAAAAGACGGGCACAAGCGATAGCAAGAAACGACAGCTAAACCCCACGTCGTCACAAAGGGTGGCATGAGCTCAACAAGACGTTGGTGAGAGTAGTCATACAAAACTAGATTAGATGATTCAGTGGATGCAGGAATCGGGACCAATTTTCCAATAATTCGCAAGGAAAAACAACATCCGGGTCCCCAATTATACACTTGACATGTTCGACCCGACGAGTATGCAACAAGGAGAAGAAGTGCATAAAAGCGATAAAGAAGAAGAATATGAGGAAGATGATAAGAGTAAGGAGATGGATGAGGAAGACGATTGAATTATTTTAATTTTATAAAGACTTGTATTAATTTTTGGATGATTTGAACTTTGTAGGAGTAGGGTTAATAAGTAGATTTTTAGTTTTGTTGCATTTTGTTTAACCTTTTTATGTAGGAACCCAACACGAAGAAGACACAAACAATTTGAGCTTTACATGATCAAAGAAGGAAGCACCCACCAATAGGAGTTAGAGCAGTCACAATCAATCGAGTAACTTCTTTCTTTATCTTTTAATGGGCTACACATTGAGGGCAATGTGTCAACTAAAGTGTGGGGGGTAACATAGGTTGTTTTTAAAGTTTTAAATTTTAATTTTTTGTTGATTTTTGGTGTGCTTGAGTTTTTAGAAATAGAAGTGATTGGTTAGGAGCATATACATAGGTTGCTTATGTTTATGAATAAGTTTGACATGACAATAGGAGGTTTTAAATTTTTTATTATTAGACTACTAAAGTTCTATACGTTACACGGTAAATAGGTATTAAGCTATCATTTGTACCAAGTGATATAGAAAATGCAAGGAAACAAGCATGCTAGTATGAATGATAAATGGTTGAATTTGTGGTTGTTTGGTTGATTAAATTTGTGCATGATGAGATATTTAAGGCTGACCTAAGGCATTGTTTGGAACACATCCAGAGCCAAAAAGCTATCCTATTTTACTCTACCTTTGGTACCAATTTTAAGCCTTTTGGACACTTCTTGATGAACCACATTACAAACCCCAAGTCTAAAAATGTTAATTTGTATATACCCTTTTTCTTTGGTCATGTACTACATAATTATAGACGTCTGGCCATACGTATTAAGGGTTAAGTAGCTACATCACGATAGAGTTTGCAAAATTAGAGTGAAATAGGAAAGATTGGTGTGATATACAAACTATAAGTTTGCCTAATGTTTGAAACAAAAAGAAAAACCCAAAAAAGGATTTAGTATGAGTAGAAAAAGTCTTTAACCAGTGAAAAAGCATTCATGAGTGAGATGTATTGAAAAAGAGAAAAGTAACAAGGTCACAAAAGAAAGAAAAACTCGTTCGTTAGTGCACAAAAACTCGTATGGCTAGCCATAGTTACTATGTCATGCTATGATTTCCTATACATTGAGAGACAAGGAAGATAAGAGAATGAGAAATAAGGTGGTGAGCGGGTAAGGGTCACTAAGGGGAGAAGAATAAGGATCAATACGATGTGCCAAACTATTTTTCGTGTTTGTAACCTTTTGATGCTTACTATTTTTTAATTCCATACCTATCCTAAGCCTCAGAACGTTACAAGTCAAAAAACCCTATGTGACCTAAGTATCATCATACATGAATGGACATCATACTAAACATATGCATAAACTACTATTGGTATTTTGCTCGGATAATCAAAGTACTTGTATGATTTGTTAATGGATTCCTATAGGTGAGAACCTTAATACTTGTATATTCTGTAACATACTGAACTTAGATGTTTGTAATCAAAAGTCGTAAGTCAACTACTCATCATGTTGAAATTGTTAATAAGCATGAAATGCCTAAGTCATATGCTCCGAAATCAATGCTTTTATCATACTTGCTCAAGGGTTGTCACTTTTATTTGTCATATTTGTTTATGTTGCTTGAGGATAAGCAATGACTTAAGTGTGGGGGAGTTTGATCTACCGTAAATTGGTGTAGCAGAATAAACTAGTTTTCACATTTCAGAAGCTTGAATATAAGCATTTTCGTTATGTTTTAGTTAAGTTTCTTTAGTTTTACTTACATTCAATAAAATGTGCACATCAAGTCTTTTATTGACCTTAAGGGCTGAACGAGGCCTAAAGGAGAGCTAACGTACTTTGTGAGTGTGCAGGAGACCATTAGAAGGCATTTCGGGCCAATACTGGATGCTATGTCGCAACAAGGAAGATTCAATGTCGCAATATAGAGAGCAGAATAGAAAAAGTGAGAAACTACCTTCATACCCCTGATGATGGCTGCAGAGGAGCATACTGGTTGCTATGTCGCAACACAGGTCCTGATGTGTCACGACATAAACTCGATGACGAGAATAAAACATGAAGTAGGGGCATTCTAGTCTACACAATCAAACTTAAAGCTCGGGTATGTCAGTTAACCTATGGTTAAGGATGACGGCCACTTGAAGGCTATAAATAGGCTCATTTAGCACACATTAGGGGGCATTCCATTAGCTCAGATTCTTTTCTTAGGTTTTAGATTTGTTTTCTTGTTTCTCTTAGGTTTTCATAGTTCAGTTTATTTGTTCCTTCATTTTATTCAATATAAATTAGGCTTTCTTAAACTTTCTATTCCACTTCATTCCCTACGATTAATTATTCCATTCTTTCCATGTTGTTTATTGAAGCCATGAGGAACTAATCCTTCTATAGGGGATTTGCAAGTGGAGGCATGATCTCTTAACTATTTTTGTAGGGTTACTCAACGAATCAATTGTTTGGAAAAGGAAGAACGTGAAACAAACCCTAGGCTTGACAAACCTGGGAAGTCATCAAGGTAGGAATTAACCCAAAATTTTTTATTGCCCATTCATGAACACATTTACCCCAAGCCAGTCTAGACTGTGAAGTCAAAAATAAATAGTTCTTGGTGACTCATTATGTTAGTGGAAGATCGGAAGATTCTGCTAGGGTAGTGACTAGTTGGTTGACGAAGAACCTGAGACGATAGTTAATTGGGATTGTCGAACCGAGCTGATCACCCATCCTTAGATTTGGATTCACTTTATTTATCTCTATCTCTCACAACTTTAATTTCTTTTTATGTTATTTTATTTTATTATTTTACAAACCCTAAACATATTTCTTAGTTTACTCTCGTACTACAACTGACTTAAAGTATTAATTAGATCTTTAACTGTTTAGGTTAAGATTGATTTAGTACTCGCCTCCCTTGGGTATGATCCTCGGAGTACTCACCTACTTCAATGTAAAATCTATATTACAACTCGACCTGTATACTTGTGACAATTTTGATTAAGTGTTTATTACTTTAGATATCACAACCAAGATCTTGTTTTGGAAAAACATTTAAAACTCTAGTTTTTCCTTAAATTTATTTTCCGTTGGATTTTCCAAACTTGTTTTTCCAAAAATATCATCATGCTATCATATAAAAGCATAAAATTAAATGAATTTAACAAACCAAAGTTTTCATGATTCCATCCTAGAAAAAGTAAAAAAAAAATCACAATGTTTACCCCAAAGCATACTTTGGGTCTTCTGGTTGAAAGCCAAATATCATTATTTCTGGGGTTTTCCCCCAAAACCACTAAAGACTTTTAAAACATCAAAGGGATCTATTATCGAACTACTATGGCCACCATGGACTTCCATTTCCATCACAACTGAATCCATCGTCATTGGGTCGTCGTTGTTGCTACCGTCAGGCTGCCCTCGACCACCGTCGGCCACGACCAACCACTTTCGTTGACCATTACTGTAACACCCCTAACCCGTATTCATCGTCAAAATCGAGTTACGGAGAATTACCGGACTTATTACATAAACGAACATACACTTCTCATACATTTAACTCATACATTTAACATTTCCAAATAAAAGTCATTCACAATCAATCATATAGTTTCTAATAAGAGCCCTCGAGGCCTAAAACATGCATTAGAAGTGGTTCGGGACTAAACCGATAACTTAGGAAGTTTTTGGAAAACATAGAAAAATTTTCAAAATACAGGGGACACACGCCCGTGTGACCCGGCCGTGTGGACATTCGAAATGGGATTACATGGCCGTGTACCAGCCCGTGTCTGACCCCGTGTAACTCTCTGAATTGGGTCACACGGCCAACCACACGCCCGTGTGACTAGCCCGTGTACCCTTTAAAATGGCCTCACACGCCCGTGTGCCAGGCCATGTGCTAGGCCGTGCCAAAGCGTAGGTATATCTTGACTTATGCCACACGGCCAAGTCACACGCCCGTGTGCTGGGCCGTGTGGAGCATACTGACTTGGTTTCTAATTAAACACCAAGGGACACACGGCCGTGTCACCTGACCGTGTCACCTGACCGTGTGTCACACACGGTTGAGACACACGCCCGTGTCTCTACCGTATGGACAAAAATAGGCTATTTACCAAGCCATCATTCTCACCCAAATTTGTATTTACCTACACAAACCAAATTGCATATGACCATATCTTCAAATGGCATTTAAACTCATCAAAACCAAGTTCAATTCATGCTATATCAATACCATCAAACACAAGACACACAAGTATCACAATAAGCCATTCAGTTTCATACCAAATCCACATTCTCAAATAATCAATATGGTTACTTTCAATTATACATCACTTTACCTAAAACCAAAAGCATACCAATCTCAAATTTCAACTATTTGGTACTCCAAATACAAATTCACAACAAGCATTTATATAGCAATTATACACAACCTATCAAAAGCCCATTTGCACATATATATACATCACCAAGCATGTAACAACCCGGTTTAGACCCTAGTCAAAACAGTGGTTTCGGGACCATAAATTCGAGGTCAGAAAAATATTTTAATATTATTTTTGGTGTTCACAGTATGTGATTAAGCATGTGTGAAAATTTTGTGTGAAAATTTTATCGTTTGTGTGTTAAATTGTGAAAAAGGACTTAATCGCATTAAATGCAAAAGTTGTGTGCTAATTGTTAAAGTGCTTAAATGTCATGGCTTATTAAATGGGAAGTCCTTATGTTGTAATTAGACCATTGATAGTGGAGATGGACAAATATGTACATAGTTAGTGGATTTTGAATGATATTAAAAGGGTTAAAATGGTAAAAATAGAATTAATGAATATTATAACTAAAACAAAAACAATTCGTGGCCATTTTATCATATTTATTCCACCGAAAATAGAAAGAACACATAGGGTTCTTGAGCTTTGGATTTTTGGCACATACAAGGCTTGATTGAGGTATGTTTTGAGCTCGGTTTTTAGTGATTTTTACATTTTTGTGATCGTTGCTTAGCATACTATCAAGCCCATGTCTTAATTTTAGAAATTGAGGATGAATTTGAGATGTGCCATTGATGAATATATGAGCTTTGTGTTGATAGTTGGTGGAATATGAAAGTTTAAAGTTGGGTTATTATAGTTTGTATTTGAATTTTTGATGAATTTGACTATTTTGGGCTAAATTGTGAAAATGAAAAATTGAAGGAGTAAAATGTGAAATAAATAAAATATGTGGGCTTGTATGAGCTAGGGGAAAATTTGGATATGCATGTGTAAATGGAAATTATGTGTATTTGATGATTTTATGAAATAGGGACTAAAATGTCAAAATGTGCAAATGTGAGGGCTATTTTGTAAAATGCCCTAAATATGTATATTTGGATTGAATTGAATGATTTGGTGAATGAATGAGCTAAATTTGAATATGTATAGATCAAGAAAAGAGAAATTCGGACTTAGATCGAGGCAAGAACAAAGTGCTCGATTGATCGATTTGTTTCGTAATTTCGACGTCCGAGGTAAGTTCGTTTATAATAGGAATTGTTAAATTTATGTTCACATATATTGCAATGAATGGAAATGTGGCTGTTGATTTAGTAATGTGAATGATGGGTTTGAAAAGATGTGGCACTAAGTGTACGAAATAGAATTGATACAGTGGTGAATAGCACTGTGTGTGTGAAATAAAGAAAGCATCGACTATATTGATTGGCACTGTGTGTGCGATACCGAGTTAAATTCGGTTTAATGTAAAGGCACTAAGTGTGCGATGATATTAAAGCTTCGGCTAAAGAATTGGCACTAAGTGTGCGAGTAAATCGAATGATTAATGAATATTGAACGAAATGTGGTATTGAGTATTAAGTAGCAAAAGTGATCATTAACTAAGTGTTGGCACAGGTATGTACGGAACCTATGTGGTTGATGATATCGTATATGGATAAATGGATGATTATGTGAGTAATGACTATGAATGGGATTGTATATCATTGTGAATTGAACCATGTGTTAGTTTATTTTGTATATTGAATTCGAATGGTTAAGTTAAATGTATTATAAGACGAACTTACTAAGCTTTTAAGCTTACTGTGTGAAGTGTTTCTCTGTTTTACAGTGTCATTAAAGCTAGCTCGGATCTGGGGATCGTAAGCGACTCAATCACACTATCGGCCATCCATTTTGGTACTTTTGAAAGTTATATATTTGGTATATGGCATGTATAGGCTAGTGATTATAGTATGTTTTGAGATGTATAGATCTTGCCATGTGATATGGCTTGATAGTTTAATGGTTTTGGTACATGCTTTGGATAAGTGAAAAGAATGGTTAATATGTGTATGTGTGTTTTATGTGAATGATCACTATAGTATGAATTTAGTAAAACAAAAATGGTATGTTTCATGCTTAAATTTGGTAAGGATTAAATGATGAATGGATCATATGATTTGGATGTGAAGTTGATACTTTGGAATGGTGTATTTGAGTTGGATTTGAATATGAAAGGAATGATGATGTTAAGAGGCTAAATTGTACATGTTTTGGTATGTTTTGGATGTACTTGGAGTATGAATTTGGAATGGTTGATGCTTGTAGGTGTGAACCAAAGTTTGGGTGGCGAATTGGCCTTGCAAATGGCCTATATTTGCCCACACGGTTGAGCACACGGGCGTGTGTCTCAACCGTGTCCCTTAAAATTGTAATTTGAAGCAAGTCAGACTCGCACACGGGCCTGACACACGGGCGTGTGACAGGCCGTGTGAAATAAGTCAGTGTCGACCACGGGTTAAGCACACGGGCGTGTCATCGGCCGTGTGGACAAGTCAGTATGTATGCCCTGTTTTGCCACGGCTTGGACACACGGGTGTGTTTGAGGCCGTGTGAGGCACACAGCCTACCCACACGGGCGTGTGACCTCTGTAACTTAGAAAAATGTTAAGTTTTTGGAAAAAAATTTGTATGTGCTCGGTTTAGTCCCAACCCCTTTCCAATGCATGTTTAAGGTCTCGTAGACCTTATTAAGGGACTTACTGACATTGTTTGATTATGATTTAATGGTGTATGAATAATGAAGGTTAAATGTTATGATTTGATCGGTACTGCCTCTTAACCCTATTCCGGCGATGGATACGGGTTAGGGGTGTTACAAAGCATGCTAAAATAAGCCAAGTCACATGGCTATACACATAACTAACCATTCATCATTTACAAGCCAAATCAAATGGCTAAATCCATTACTAACATATATACCAAAATGACCATAACTCCTATACATGCCATATAACCAAATACATAAGTTCAAAAGTACCAAAATGATAGCTTGATAGGGTGATGAAATCTCCGACAACTCCCAATCCGAACTAGCTTCGATAATCACTATAAAACATGAAAAAGTAAATAAAGTAAGCTATAAAGCTTAGTAAGTTCGTATAGTAATAAATTCAACTTACCAAATATACACAATTTAAGCAATTAAACATATCATAATATAACTCATATTGATCCACAAACCTATCACATATTCATTCACAAGGTTAGATATGAAATTCACAAGTTTCTTCGATTCAATGCTTGTATGTTTCATGTACATACATGTATCAACTCGTATCAATTTCATACTCATCCATATCCTTGATATACCCGTTGAACCATTTGGAATAATATCGGATACTCGGGAATCTCGCACCCTAAGTGCCAATACATAGCTGAAGCCATCCCAATCTCATATCTCATATAATGCTCACTCTCGAGCTATCAACGGGTCTGCTCACACAAGCTGACGGTCAAGACATAACTACATGGTGCTGCTCACACAAGCTGAAGAAAATCCGCAACACATGCCGGAAAACTCAGCCACCAGTAGAACGTACGGACCAACACCTAAAACACATAACCCCTAATGACATGTCATTTGTATCCTATCTATTCCTAAGGTTCAACCGGGATTTCATATTGCCGAATGTTCGTCGAACATTTCCGTAAGGTCATATTTACAATTAATTCAATAATAAAGCATTTAAAACACAATTAAATTAATGCTTATTAAAAAACGAACTTACCTCGATCGTAAAAACGACGAAATGGATCGATTAGTCCAATACTTTATTCTTTCCCCGATCTAGATCCGAACTTCGCTTTTCTTGATCTATATGTAATCAAATTTAACTTATTTAATTAGCATTCTATTCAATTTAGCCCAAAAATCATATTATGGTAAAATTATATTTTTTCCCCTAATAGTTTAACATCTTTACAATTTAGTCCCTAGCTCATAAAAATACAAATTCATGCAATTAGGTCCCTACCCATGCTAGCCAAATTTTCCTTATTATCATAGCAACCCATATTTTTTATTTATTTCTCATTTCTACCACAAAATTTTCATATTTCTCAATTTAATCTCTAATTGACAATTTTATCAAAAATCTCTTAACAAATGTTGTTTATCTAACAACAACCATTTATTTTCTATCATCAAACATCAAAATACACAAATATTCATCAATGGTAAAAACCTAAACCTTTAACAGTTTTGCAAATTAGTCACTGGGCTAGCTAGATTAAGCTACAACGACTCCAAAAACATAGAAATCATTAAAAACCGAGTCAAAATCACTTACATACACTAGTGTTAATGGCCGAACCTTTGAACCCTAGAAAAATGGCTTCCTTATTCAAATTTTTGGTTGAGGAAATGAAGAAGAAAGATGATACTTTCTTTTATTTTATTTAATTAACACTTATTTACTATTTTACTTAATTATCCTTAAAACTTAATCAAAATTTCAAAAATGCCAAGCCAATATCATCCACTATCTAATTAATGGACTAATTATTACATAAGGACCTCCTCTTTAAGGTTCCATAGCTATTAGACACCTTTAGCTAATAGAACTCAAGTTTTACACTTTACGCGATTTAGTCCTTTTTATCAAATTGAGCATTCAAACGATAGAATTTCTTAAAGAAATTTTCACACAATCATACTATCATGCTGTAGACATTAAAATATTAATAAAATAAATATTTTGACCTCAAATTTGTTGTTCTGAAACCACTGTTCTGATTTGACTAAAAACGGGCTGTTACAATTACCACCGACCACCACTGTCGGACCACCACCAGCCTTCTCTATCAGACCACCGTTGGCATTTTTTCAGTTGGGTAGATTGGGTTTGCGTTGCCTCAATCAGTCTTAGATGCATCTTGGTTCTCCGAGATTTGTCGAAAAATTCGGTTACATAATACTTATGCTCATTTCCGGTTCACATGAATTGTTCTAAAGAAAATAAATAAAATAATTCCTACATGGAGATGATAGTCCACGATCTAATTACATATCCCAAAAAAATTAAAAATAATTACAATCAAATTTCTAGGAATTACAACTTTTGGCAAAATTACTTTATCATGTAAATAATAAAATAATAAAAATTTATTCATTCATATACATAACCCAAAACATGCTAATACTTATAAGAATGTCACATCTTATCAAAAAAATTAATCAAACATGAAAAAGAGAGAAAATTTCGGTATTAGATTATACTATAAACATAGCACAACCTGGCTTTAATACCAATTATTAGAAAAAATCCGGTTCGAAAACGGTTTTCTTGCACAGCGAAAAAATAATTTTTTTAAAAATTGAGCCGGTTTGTGATATTTATAGCAATAATAATTTTCCCAAAATAGTACCTCTACTTTGAGCGAGACGGATCCTAGACGTTCTTGACTTTCAACCGAACAGTTTTTCGCTATTCTCATACAACAAACTACCTCGAGTGTGGGCTCGAATAATTTTGAATCAAACACAAAATTAGAAATAATTTTCTTACTTTCAGTAAGAAAGTAAATCCCTCTCTTATAGAAACCGATAAAATTTTTATTCTCAGAAAATAGAATTTATTCTTAGAAATAAATTATAACTTACTTTTATACAGAATAACAATATCTCAATTTTTTTGTGTTTTTAACCCTACCAGTGTCATTTATTTATAGGGAGAAAAAGTGAAACCCTAGTTGAATTAGTAGAATAGAAATCATATTTATTTTTATAGAAAAACAATCTCCTAGTTGAATTAGAAGAGAGGGGAAGTTGCCACCCATCATACTTGTTATAAAGGGGTTTTGGACCTCTCCTATATCAGGTCCAATTATATATGCTTCTTGGACTTTTAACTCAGCACTTTATAATTTAATCCAACCCAACACATGTTTTTCTATTTCTCAAAATAAATATTATTTATTAAATAAATTTAAATAAATCAATTTTCCAATTAAATAATTGTCTTAACCCAATTCTAATTTCGTTAAAAGATATTGCAACTTTACCATAAAAGAATATATGAGAAAATATATTTAATTTCTACATTTAATGGATTCACAACAACCAATTAATTTAATTCCATTTTTGAACTTTAGTTATTTACTTAAATAATAATTCAAAAACCTTAAATTAATTCTCAGGTCTTTTCTACACTTAAGTGAGAAATCACATTCATTTCTTATGTAACCTATTTGTCTAACTTGATCATTTCTATCAATTTATGTTCAGTTGATTCAACATGCAATTCATTTTTTGTTTCAACGAGCTAGTGGAGGGACTGATTGGACAAATGTGGCTAGGGCTCAAATGATTTATAATTAAGTTCCAGCTTTTCGCCTATTAGTTATAAACTCATTTAGTCACGAAGCCATTCCACTATAGTATCGTGACTAAGCTCTCCCCAACTACATACCATTACGAAAGCTACTCGATCAATACTTGTCCAATGAATTTGTCATAAGTTCGTTACACTCATAAGATATCCTTAATCTCTTTGGGATAAATTTATCATCCAATATGATCCTATTTTATCTCATAGTAATCATTACATCTTCCTTCATGAAAAGTCAATTACTATCACATAGTAATTAAGTCATTCATCACAAAAACAAACGATCCGTGACCATGTTTACTTTTCATCTATCATGTAATACCAATGAGAAGATATCATTTACCATGTCTTGGGCTATGAATTCCAATATTGTGAATGATGCTACATACCACAAAAGTCGTATACCCAATACACCAGCTTTCGGTTCTTATCTTTTTGAACTTAGGCTTTTACTTACATAAAAAAATACGAGTCACGCATACATAGTCCATCATCCACTCAGGATTAAGGTATATCACACTATGAACTTCACAAGTGAATAAATTCATAAACGGATTCAGGATCTATTCTACTTAGGTATTGTCTAATATACTGTCAGTCCCGTTAGTCACATTTATATCTCTACCTTCTGGGAGTCATATGCTCTGATGCTTAAGACAAAGAATCTCCCTAATTGGACTTGATAGAAGACATATTAGTCTTTCAATCGGTTTGCTCATTTTCGATTAGACTAAGGACATGTTTAGGCTCATCTACTAATATAAGTTGTCTTTTCGCATTACGATTCGACCATGTAATACCGCTTAGTATTAGTTAAGCATTACACAACCAATGAGTTCATATTTGCTTATATTTTGCTTTGCATGCAAAAACAATTGATGACAATATACAAAGGGTATTAATTTAAAGCATGAATAATTTTATTAAACCAATCTTTTTGAAAAAAAAAATTACAAGTATACAAATGAATCTGCTACACTTAATGCACCGAATTCAACAATGTGAGCATTTTATTATTTTTTAAAAATTTAAAATATATAAAAATATGTTGTTTATAGTTTTTAATAATTTTAATGATTTATATTTTTTAAAAAAAATTGTATTTTTTTATTTTTAAAATTTTATGAAGTTTTGTGAGAATTGTGAAAAATGGTTCATTTTTTTTTTAATTTTTGTGAAGCTAAATCCCTATATATACACATAAAATCTCTACATATAGCCTTGATAGGCTCCTATAAATTAGAAAATACAAAATCTTAACTAATATAGAATATCAATATTTTAGGTAACTAATTTCTTGAGAATCAGTTGTCTTAACTAATATAAAATATCAGTATTTTAGATAATTAATCTTCTAAGAATCAGCTATCTTAACTTGTATAGAATATCATTATTTTATGTAACTAATCTCCTAAGAATCAGGTATACAGTGTGATACCTGTAACAACCCAAACCCGGCCCAAACATTACGACCGAATTTGATTTGCTACGGAGGAAAACTTTTTTTGAACACCATCCAGAACCAATTTAAGTTTCATTGAAAACCCCTTGTTTTTGGTTATCTTGCCAAAACTATACTTGGATTTAATTTGGAAGTTTAATTAAGTCCGATTACTATACAAATTTCAAGTGTGCCCGATGGCACGATAAAACATTTTCGTGTTAATTTAAGAAAACGTGTGATTTCAATTCGCTTTTAATGATACGAGTTTAAAGTAAATATCCAACATATAAAAAAACACAAATAAAGTTTATGGAGGCCTTATTACAACCAAAATAAAAATAACCAAATTTAAAGTTCTATAAATTTAAATCCACCGCATGGCCACCTCGAGTCCAACCGGCTCCTCAACCGCCATCTACGAGTCACTGCAAAATGTTAAAGGAGAAGGTGAGTCACCAAGACTCAGATATGTAACCCTTCCCCGCTTAAAGCAACATTTCATACACAACATATAACGATTAATATGCGAGAGTATCGTGTGCCCAACCTAGCCAACCAAACGCCTTTGTCTACCCCATGTGGTACCAAACCACTTTGGTGACCGTAGTCACAATGTGTTACCAAAACACTGGTGGTGCCAAACCACTTTGTGACATATAGTCACAATGTGCTACCAAAGCACCGTGTCCGTAGACACAAATCGGGTGATGGGGCCAACCCATCGTGTGATACCAAATCACCGCGCATTTATCCCATATCTCAAGTGGGGCCAACCCACGGTGGTGTTAACCACGAGGACAAGTCGCTATGAGGTGCCAAACCTCCGGAGGTACCAAACCTCCGGTGACATATAGTCACGGTGTGTTACCAAAACACCGGTGCTCGTCGACGAACCATCACCGCCCCCTCCTCTCATGTAGCCCATAGCGGTGTAAACAAAGCACAACGGATCTCATGCATTTATCACATGTATCAATAAGCCATGCTTCCCAAAAGCATTAAAGTGATCTCACATTAACAGAGACTTACCGGGATCCTCACTTGTACCGTTAAGGTACCAATCCGCATCTACATCAAGCAGATTTACATACAAAATATATATATATATATATAACACAACATTAACCGCTATACGTGTGTATGTACACACCTGTCACCCCCGAATAATCTAAATCCCGAATGAAGAAGTCGGCCACCTTAGATCCACTAGCCCCTATATTCGGCCAAGATAGTGTTAGTGATATGGGCCATTCGGCCAAACCAAATAATCCTTTTAGGGTTATTGCTTGAACCCGAATCCTTACCTACTCGCTTTGAATACTAGTCTCAAAGACTCCAATCACAAATCTGGTTCACACATTAGAATCGGTCAATGGACAATGTCAAGAGCCTTCGGCTTTAATCGAATACCAACTAAATGAAATCTTCGTACCACTACCACCAAAACCGATTGCTAGAGATTAGGGCTTGGGTCAATTGCTTCACGATCTTGGGGTACCTAGCAGATCAATTCAGAAAGCATTTAGAAACCACGATTACCATTGCCAAAATCGGTACTTATTCCCCTAATAGAAATCGACAAAAACACAGAGGAGAAGAAAGATGGCATTCGGCCATACCTACCTACCTTAAGAATCGATTGGAGATGAGTTTAGAGAAGATTACCCTTGCTTGAGTATTCGGGCAAGAGGAAAATAATGAGGAGAAAAGGGTGTTGGAGTTTCGGCAAAAAGAAGTAGAGAGGATTCGCTATGATGAAAGAAAAATGGTGGAGAGAAAGAAAGGTAGCAAGAATTTCGGCTAAAAGGAGTTGGGAAAAGAAAAGAAAGGTTTTAGGGGATGTGCTTTCGGTTTGGAGAGGATGGAGAAGAGAAAATAGAAAATGAGAGACTTTTGGGAGAATTCGGCTAATAGGAAAAAGAAACAAAAGAAACTTGGGCACTCCCTAGTACCCCTTGCCGTCCACTCTCCTTGCTCAAGGAGTTCAAATTCGACACAACACCTAAAAATCCTCTTGGCCACCTATTTGATTTAATTCAAAATAGCTTGAATTAATCAAATAATAATCTCCTAATAATCCATCCATTATCCCTTTTTTTAATACTATAATTAAACAATTAAAACTCTCCTATTATCCTTTGATAATGACACTTAATAAAAGAGTTTGAAGGAGAAAACTCTCCCCCTTGTGCCGTCCAAATAAAAACAAAAGGAGGATTTTGTGACTCGAACCAAGGCTCTCCCTTGTTCCTTGGTGGCGTCACATGCTAGCTCCTAAGTGGGCTTGCTTTGCCACTTATCCAAGGCCTAATTAGTGTTAAATTACCCACATTTATTCTTATAACACCCACTTGCTAAGGCTCCTTCTTTTAAAATTAAAACTGAAATTTTCCTATCAAACCGGCACACTCAAAGCCTTAAATTAAGCTCTATTATTCCATTAACAATATCACAAAGAGCTTCATAATAAGAAAATAATCAAATTCCAAATAACCCCATATTTGGGATGTTACAGCTTCTACCCCTTAAAATAAATTTCGTCCTCGAAATTCCTTGATCAAAAGAGATGGGGTATTGCTTTGCGCATCACCTCCTCGGGCTCCCACGTAGCTTCTTCCACTCTGTGGTTCCGCCATAACACTTTCACTAAAGGCACCGTCTTCCTTCGTAGAACTTTCACATCTCGGTCTACAATCTGAACCGGTTCTTCCTCAAAAGATAAATCCGAGTTCACCTCGATCTCTCTCATCGCACACGCGTCGTGAAGGATCTGACCGATACCATCTCAAAGATTGACACATGAAATACGTCATGAATCGACTCGATTCTGCCGCGACTCTAGCCGATAAGCCACTCGGTCCTACTCGCTTCACAACAATATATGGCCCGATGAACCTTGGGCTTAACTTCCTTTCCGTCCAAATCTCAACACCTTTTTCCAAGGCGACACTTTCGGAAAGACTTTGTCTCCCACAAAGATACTCCATTTCCTTGCGTTTGAGATCGGCATAAGACTTCGCGCCTATCCGATGCTTCCTTGAGACGAGACCGAATCACCTTGACTTTGTCTTCCGTCTCGGTTACCAATTCTGGACCCGAACTTGTCTTTCTCCCAACTCCGTCCAACATGTAGGAGTACGACACTTTCGTCCATATAGGGCCTCGTATGGAGCCATTTGAATACTCGCTTGATAACTATTGTTATAAGCGAATTCCGCTAATGGTAGGTACTCCTCCCAACTACCACTAAAATCCAAGACACGACCTCTTAACATGTCTTCTAAAATCAGATCACCCTTTCCGATCGTCCGTCGATCGTGGACGGAAAGTCGATCAAATCTAACCGTGTACCCAAAGCTTGATGCAACGCTTTCCAAAACCTTGACGTGAATCGGGATCCCTATCCGAGATAATCGACACCGCACGCCATGCAACCTCACTATTTCACCCACATACGACCGCTTAGCTTCGGAGTGAGTAATCCATTCTCACCGGCATGAAGTGAGCTGATTTAGTCGAGCGATCCACAATTACCCAAATCGCATCCTTCTTGGTGGGCGTGAGGGTAGCCCACTAACAAAATCCATGGTGATCCTCTCCCATTTCCATTGAGGATCTTTATCGGTTGAAGTAGTCCCGATGGTGACCGATGTTCGACCTTAACTTTGTTGACACGTCGACACTTCCTACGAACTCCGTTATCTCACGCTTCAACCAGTGCCACGAGCTAAGCTTCCGCAAATCTCCATACATCTTGCTTCCCCAGATGCATAGCGTATGGGCTGCTATGTGCATCTTGGAGAATTTTCTGCCTTAATTCAGTATCTCTTGGCACACAAGCTCGTCCTTGAAAACAAAGCACTCCATCACTAGACAGACTGTACCCTTCCAAACCACCATCCTGAACTTGTACCCTCTTAGCGCTCAAGCCCTCATCCACTAACTGCTTTTCCTTAACCTCCTCAACCCAAGTCGGCTTTACTTGGAGTTTCGCCAAAAGACTCCCATCATCATACAGACTTAACCGAGCGAACATTGCTCTTAAGTCCGTCACCACCTTCCGGCTCAATGCGTCAGCTACCACATTAGCCTTACCTGGATGGTACTCGATTGAACAATCATAGTCCTTTAGTAGTTCAATCCACCGACGCTGTCTCAGATTCAAATCCTTCTGAGTCAGAAGATACCTCAAGCTTTTGTGATCCGTGTAGACCATCGACTTCTCTCCATACAGGTAATGTCTCCATATCTTCAGAGCGAAGACGACCGCCGCTAACTCTAAGTCGTGAGTTGGGTAGTTAACCTCATGCGGTCTTAATTGACGGGATGCATAGGCTACTACCTTCTCATCCTGCATCAACACACATCCCAAACCGGTGTGAGATGCATCACAATAAATCGTGAATAACTTTCTGCTTGGTGTACCAAAACCGGAGCTTCCGTCAAGATCTTCCTTAACTTATCAAAGCTTTCTTCTTTGCTTCTCCGCCCATACAAATGGGACACCTTTCCTTAGCAACTTAGTTAACAGGCGCTGCTATTAGAGAGAATCCTTCCACGAATCTCCGATAGTACCTGCTAAACCCGAAAAACTTCAGATTTACGCCACTGACCTAGGCGGTTTCCAATCCAATCTTGCTTCAATCTTGCGAGGTCAACTCGATTCCTTCAAATGACACTACATGACCTAAGAAAGCCACTTCCCTAAGCCAAAATTCACACTTACCGAATTTGGCATATAATCGCTTCCCCCTCAATACTTGCAGAACTATCCGTAAATGCTTGTCATGCTCCTCTTCTATCTTTGAATAAACCAATATGTCGTCTATGAACACCACGACGAACTGGTCCAAGTACTGCTGGAATACTCTATTCATCAAGTCCATAAATGCCGCCGGTGCATTGGTCAACCCGAATGGCATTACCAAGAACTCAAAATGCCCATACCGAGTTCGGAATGCCGTTTTGTGAACATCAGCCTCCTTCACCTTAAGTTGATGGTAACCTGACCTAAGGTCTATCTTCGAAAACACCGAGGCACCCTTCAGTTGATCAAACAAGTCGTCAATCCGAGGCAACGGATACTTGTTCTTGATCGTTAACTTGTTCAACTGACGGTAGTCGATACACATCCGCATAGAACCGTCCTTCTTCTTGACAAACAACACAGGCGCTCCCCACGGAGATATACTTGGTCGTATAAACCCTCTATCCAAGAGCTCCTGAATTTGAGCCTTTAGCTCCACCAATTCCTTTGGTGCCATTCGGTATGGTGCTATGGACACAGGTGCCGTTCCAGGTAGCAAGTCTATACCGAATTCGACTTCTCGATCCGGACGCAAACCCGAAAGTTCTTCCGGGAATACATCAAGAAATTCCCAACCGTTCGGACCTTTCCAACTACTAACCCTCGACTTCCAAAGCACGATTTGAACCAAATACGCCTCACAACCCTTCTTGACCATCCTTTCGGCCTTCAAGGCGGACACTACGTTGGATAGGTAATTCCTTCTATCTCCTATCATAACCACTTCATCACCTTCACTGCGTCTTAAGAACCATGCGCTTGGTCACAAGTGATCCAACCTTGCTTGGTACTTAACCAACCAATCCATACCGAGGATCAAATCGAACTCCCCAAACGGTAGTTCCATTAGATCACCGCAAATACTACCCCTTGAAGTTCTAGGGTGCGCCTCTATAAAGTTTGTCTACTATTACAGAGTGACCTAAAGGGCTAACTACAGTCATCTCCTAGAAGCGCTTTGAGTTTAGGTCCATAGTTCCTACCACACTACTAGCAATGTACGAGTGCGTCGAGCCCACATCAATCAATGCAACATAAGGAAAACCAAAAATTAGAAACGTGCGGTTATGACATCCGGGTGCGTCACCTTCCTCGCGACACCTCGCCACGTAAACTAAGCCAGCCTGCCTAGCCTCTGTGTTGCCTGAACCTCTGCCTTGAGTTCCACGACCTCGGTTAGGACCGTTGTTTCCTCTGCCATTACCACGACCCCTCTGTGGTCCTACATTTCTATCCTGAGCACGGTTCGCCTGCCTCGTTTGCTTCTTAGCTAGTTTCTGGGGACAATCTCTGACGCGATGCTCCAAAGACCCACACTCAAAACATCCTTTGTCACCGGTCCAACAACCTCCCCAATGGGTCTTTCCACAGCGATTGCACCGAGTCGGCTCTCGATTAGCGATCGTGGGCCTTCTTTGCTGATTGGGCCCACTTGGCCTAGCCTTTTTCTCGAGCACTTCCGCTTGATCCAAATTGACCCAAAACTTCTCTTACGATTGTTCTTACTATAGTTCTCGCCTCACGACCTCCTTGATTCCTTCGGCTACTTTAGCCTTCTCCACTAGAGATGAGAACTCACGAACTCTGCTTGTGGGGGCAATCGGTAACCTTAAATCATCTCGAGTCCGTCCTCAAAGCGGACACAAATACTCATGTTCGATAGAGCCACGATGCCTCTCGCATATCTACTCGGCCTTAGAAATTTCGCCTCATATTCGACACGGACTTAGTTCCTTGCACTAATCCCGAGAAAAGCCTTTCTCTGCACACGTCGGTGTAGCTAATGCCCACATACTTTTTCTGATAGGTGGTTACGAAATACTCCCAAGTCAAATCATCTCAGTGTAGCCCCATCTCGAACCGTAAGCCACCACCGATACGCTTCATCCTTTAGAAGCGACACCGCCTTTCAACCTTTCTCTTCCTCGGTCGGTCAAGGTCATCCATGATTCTTTCGGTTGACTCTAGCCGATGTTCCATTGCTTTGGGTGCCACTCGACACACCTCGGAATACCTCCGCTCCGTTAGATCGAGTCGCTCGGACGATTTCCGAGCTCCTACATTTCCACCAGCCCCACCACCATCTCCAAGACTCGCAACACACGACGCGATACCGACTCGCCACCGGTGCCGCTCCGGCTCCTCGGCTCTCTAAAGTAGGAGGTGGTGGTGGCGATGGTACCTCATTTTCGAACCTTGTCCTCGACTGACGGGGTTCATAACACGTCATCCTACCCCTACCACGTCCACGGCGTCCACATCCTCTAGAACTCATTCTATCTACCGCGCTTTTAATCTGATTAAGAAAAATTTTATGCGTTAGCATTTGTTTCACTTTATTACTCGCGAAGAAATTTTATGGATAAGGTTTAATCAGAGATTCTTTCGAGCAAACAATGTTTCAGTTTCCTATCCTAGTTCACACAAAGAAGTTCATGCATCCATTCCTTAATACTTTCCATACCTATTCACTCATCGGACATTTCTGCCCATTTCTAACCCAGGGGTATTTTCGTCTTTTTCCTACAGGGGTATTTTCGTAATTTTCCAGAACCAAAATATTTTGCTGATGATTTCCAAAACTAAGTTATTGAATATTTGTAAAATAGTTGAAATTTTTGGGCAAAACCGTCGAATTAATATTTTATGGGTCAGGGGCATTTTGGTAATTTTACTCCTAAGGGTATTCCTGTAATTTTTCACAAGTCAAGTTTTCCGAGAAAACGTTGTAAAAGTAATGTTCTAAGGTTTAAGAGAGTTATTGGACAAGTTTTGAAAACATTAGGGCTTGTTGTTTCATTCTATTTTGAAAAAACAAGGCTAATTCCCTTTTCGGGTTTTAATCATTGTGTTTAGCCTATGACCGAGCCTTCCCAGTCGTCGTGAACCAAAAGCTACGCACCAGTGCGTAATTCGAGTGAAGAGGAGGTGGGTCACGCGGACCGCTTAAATACCAAGCTCTCACTGAACCTTTCTAGACATGCGCACAGAGGTTACCACACCACTGAGCCCTCTGAGTTAGGGTGAACCGAAGCTACGCACCAGGTAGGATACCTGCGAAGAGGAGGTGAGTCACGAGGACTGCTTAAATACCAGGCTCTTCCGGATCCAATCCTAGACATGCGTACAGGGGTTACCACACCCTAGCTCATTGACTAAGTCATAGGTTGGTTTAGTTCTTTAAGTCTTATGTCTTGTTTGTGTGTTTGAGTAGTCTAAACCTAGGGTCCAAGTCCTATAAGTCTATCTACGTTCCATGCTTCCTACCCTTCTACAGAATATAATTCACAAAGAGGTTTAGATGTACTTACCTGGGCGGATCGGTGCCTGAGACTCTCGGCCATGCTTTGCTTAAAACCCAAAAACAATTCAAAAGGCCTACAAAAACATTTTTGGGCCTTGGGCCCCCACAGCCGAGCTTTGAACTAGGCTCTGATACCAATTTTGTAACAACCCAAACCCGGCCCAAACATTACGACCGAATTTGATTTGCTACGGAGGAAAACTTTTTTTGAACACCATCCAGAACCAATTTAAGTTTCATTGAAAACCCCTTGTTTTTGGTTATCTTGCCAAAACTATACTTGGATTTAATTTGGAAGTTTAATTAAGTCCGATTACTATACAAATTTCAAGTGTGCCCGATGGCACGATAAAACATTTTCGTGTTAATTTAAGAAAACGTGTGATTTCAATTCAGTTTTAATGATACAGTTTAAAGTAAATATCCAACATATAAAAAAAACACAAATGAAGTTTATGGAGGCCTTATTACAACCAAAATAAAAATAACCAAATTTAAAGTTCTATAAATTTAAATCCACTGCATGGCCACCTCGAGTCCAACCGGCTCCTCAACCACCATCTACGAGTCACCTGCAAAATGTTAAAGGAGAAGGTGAGTCACCAAGACTCAGTATGTAACCCTTCCCCCGTTTAAAGCAACATTTCATACACAACATATAACAGTTAATATGCAGAGTATCGTGTGCCCAACCTAGCCAACCAAACGCCTTTGTCTACCCCATGTGGTACCAAACCACTGGTGACATATAGTCACAATGTGCTACCCAAGCACTGGTGTCCGTAGACACAAATCGGGTGATGGGGCCAACCCATCGTGTGATACCAAATCACCGCGCGGCGATCCCATATCTCAAGTGGGGCCAACCCACGGTGGTGTTAACCACAGGGGACAAGTCGCTATGAGGTGCCAAACCTCTGGAGGTACCAAACCTCTGGTGACATATAGTCACGATGTGTTTACCAAAACACTGGTGCTCGTCAAAGACGAACCATCACGCCCCCTCTCTCATGTAGCCCATAGCAGGGTAAACAGTTAACAACAGATCTCATGCATTTATCACATGTATCAATAAGCCATGCTTCCCAAAAGCATTAAAGTAATCTCACATTAACAGAGACTTACCGGGATCCTCACTTGTACCGTTAAGGTACCAATCCGCATCTACATCAAGCAGATTTACATACAAAAATATATATATATATATAACACAACATTAACTGCTATACGTGTGTATGTACACACCTGTCACCCCCGAATAATCTAAATCCCGAATGAAGAAGTCGGCCACCTTAGATCCACTAGCCCCTATATTCGGCCAAGATAGTGTTAGTGATATGGGCCATTCGGCCAAACCAAATAATCCTTTTAGGGTTATTGCTTGAACCCGAATCCTTACCTACTCGCTTTGAATACTAGTCTCAGCACCCAATCACAAATCTGGTTCACACATTAGAATCGGTCAATGGACAATGTCAGTAGCCTTCGGCTTTAATCGAATACCAACTAAATGAAATCTTCTTACCACTACCACCAAAACCGATTGCTAGAGATTAGGGCTTGGGTCAATTGCTTCACAGTCTTGGGGTACCTAGCAGAGATCAATTCCCGAAAGCATTTAGAAACCCTGATTACCATTGCCGAAATCGGCACTTATTCCCCCTAATAGAAATCGACAAAAACACAGAGGAGAAGAAAGATGGCATTCGGCCATACCTACCTACCTTAAGAATCGATTGGAGATGAGTTTAGAGAAGATTACCCTTGCTTGAGTATTCGGGCAAGAGGAAAATAATGAGGAGAAAAGGGTGTTGGAGTTTCGGCAAAAAGAAGTAGAGAGGGGATTCGGCTATGATGAAAGAAAAATGGTGGAGAGAAAGAAAGGTAGCAAGAATTTCGGCTAAAGGAGTTGGGAAAAGAAAAGAAAGGTTTTAGGGGATGTGCTTTCGGTTTTGGAGAGGATGGAGAAGAGAAAATAGAAAATGAGAGACTTTTGGGAGAATTCGGCTAATAGGAAAAAGAAACAAAAGAAACTTGGGCACTCCTAGTACCCTTGCTGCCGTCCACTCTCCTTGCTCAAGGAGTTCAAATTCGCACAACACCTAAAAATCCTCTTGGCCACCTATTTGATTTAATTCAAAATAGCTTGAATTAATCAAATAATAATCTCCTAATAATCCATCCATTATCCCTTTTTTTTAATACTATAATTAAACAATTAAAACTCTCCTATTATCCTTTGATAATGACACTTAATAAAAGAGTTTGAAGGAGAAAAACTCTCCCCTTGTGCCGTCCAAATAAAAACAAAAGGAGGATTTTGTGACTCGAACCAAGGCTCTCCCTTGTTCCTTGGTGGCGTCACATGCTAGCTCCTAAGTGGGCTTGCTTTGCCACTTATCCAAGGCCTAATTAGTGTTAAATTACCCACATTTATTCTTATAACACCCACTTGCTAAGGCTCCCTTCTTTTAAAATTAAAACTGAAATTTTCCTATCAAACCGGGCACACTCAAAGCCTTAAATTAAGCTCTATTATTCCATTAACAATATCACAGCAGTTCATAATAAGAAAATAATCAAATTCCAAATAACCCCATATTTGGGATGTTACAATACCACTAATCACATGCCTAGATTGATTTCCTAAACTCCCCCTCAAGCTAAGCGATATATGTTCTTCAAACCAAGTATAGTACTTAGCCCAATGAGATTGAGCTGAAATAGAGCTTTAATTAAGATATCTGCTACTTTTTTGCCTAGATGGAACATAGTTTGGTGAGATTGTCTTGCTTTCAATTTTCTCTTGATGAATTGTCTGTCAATATCCACATGCTTAGTCCGATCATGATGGACTGGAGTTTTAGCAATTGCAATTGCTGACTGGTTGTCACACATGATCCTGATAGGATCTGAAGTTCCAATCTTAAGTTCATTTAGCAGATATTGTAACCAAACTCCTTCACAGATGCCCAAGGCTAATGCACGAAACTCAGCCTCTGTAACATCCTGGAAAGGGCCTATGCATTTTCGGTTTAATTGTACGAAGTAACATGTTTTATGTACTAAGAATAAATTTTGAACATTTTTGGAAACCTGAAAATGGATGGAAATGATTTGGAAATGATTCAAAATAGGAAAGTGCACATTTCTGGAAACTTGGAAATGTAAGAAAATGTCAAGTTTACAGAGCCGAACAAAAATTTTTGGAAACTTAGAAATGACTTAGAAATGTCGAGTTTTAAAGCTTAAAAGAGGAAATTAAGGCAAGGTGGCCTTAAAAGAAAAAGTTTGTGAAATTTGACACACAAACAGCTTGGAAAAGTGGCCTCAAGATGCCACTTAGGGCCTCTGGAAATGGCGCCACATGCAATGTGTTGGGCTGGTTCGAGTCACTTGGGAAGCAAATAAAAGAAGTTTTATTTTTGCTTCCAGAAGCTCTCTGAGGTGGACGGCACAAGCCTTCTAGAAAGGAGGAGTTTTATTCTCTTTAATATTCGATTAATAAGGTGATAAATAAGGGATTTAATTTGGATTATTTTTGAAGAGATAATAAAGGATTATTCTCTAATTATTTTAAATTAAGAGATAAAGCTATCAAATAAAGAAGAGTGGTGGCCAAGTAAGGGATTCTGAGGAGTAGTTTCGGCTATAAAAGGAAGGAAATAGGGCTACTCATCAATTTTTCTTCCTCCTCCTCTCTCTCTGAATTTAGTGCTCTCCTCTCTTCTCTTCTCTTTTTCTTTTGTCAAGTCTGAATCTATAGTCCACCATTGCCAAAATTCTCAAGTTTCTTTTCCTTATTTTCGTGGAAACCAAATACCCCAAGAGAACCTCTAGTCGACTTCTCCATTAAATCCCAAAAGCCAAACTTTATCATCTAGTCATCAAGGCCGATTCTTTAAGAGGCTTTTAACAAGGGTGCTACCGATTTCTTAAAAGGGTAAGATCCAAAGTTTGGTTTCAATTCTTTTATATTTTAAACCTATCTAAAACTTAGGGACTAATCTCTATTATGGATTTTGGCCGAGTTATGGAAGGGTGTTTTCTGGATTTAAGAAATTATCAACTACAAGAAGGTATCTTTCGAACTTCTAAGATCTTAGGTAAGTTATGAATACCATTCGCCATAAGCTATATTATTATGATTTAATGTTAGATTGGATCTAACATGGGTACATAGGGATTTCGACAAAGAATAAAGAAGCAAGGATCCAATTCGGGATTTAAGATTTGGAAGGTAAGAACAAAGGTAAATTCGGCCAAGGCCTATTTTAGTAGTAGATCTATTATTATGTGTTTTAAGTTTAAAACTAACCAATTCAAGGGATTTGGTGACTAGCCGATTTCAAAGGGGAAAAATACGAGTTTCTGGGATTTGATTAAATCATCAAATCGACACCAAAGTAAGCTTTAAGAATACAAATCCTACTAGGATTTGGTTTTCTAGCCGAATAGGCTTTGTGCTAAATAGTAAGTGATTAATCAATTGTAGGAACTTGAGATCTAAGGCGAGAGATCGATTTCGGGATTTCGGTGAAGTGGTTAAGCAAATCAGGTGTGTACCCCACACTACTTCTTAATATGTTTCATGGCCTGTTTTATTAAAATATGTGATATTAAGAATATGAAAGTGGCTAGGGTACCATGTTATGGTACTAAGTACTCAGGTACGTTTCCTACTTCTACAAAGAATATGAAAAAGGTCATTAGTAACATGAGAATATGATAAGAATGTGAACTCTGGCATATTTATGCATATCATCATTATATGGGGCATATGGGTTTGTTTGAAAGGGGAAGTGAATGTGGTGACTTAAGACCACGAACACGGTGACCTAAGACCGTGATATCTGAAAGTGGTGACCTAAGACCACAGTAATCTGAAAGTGGTGACCTAAGACCACAGTAAACTGAACGTGGTGACCTAAGACCACGAATGCGGTGACCTAAGACCGCAATTTGGAGTGTAGCGGAAGGAGGGTCGACTTAGTATCCCCACGGTGTGCAGGTTGGTACGGGGAGTGTAGCGGATGGACAATTAGGTTTGGGTTTGGGAATGCATCATAATTTGTATGCTATGATATGAATGCGTAACATTTGTATGCCTGATTCTATTTTGATTTAGTGTTTGTGTACACATTGAGTCTGTTTGACTCACCCCGTTGTGGGACCATGTTTCAGTGATGAACAAAGTGATGGACCGACGGCAGAACTTGTGGTGGCCATGCTCAACATGAAGTTTTTATTTTATGAACTACTATTTCTATTTAAGTACTTGAATTACTTGGAAATTATTTGATGTAATAAGGCCATAAGGCCATAGTTGGGTTGTTTTCCATTTATTTCTATTTATTATGATTATGAGTTTTACCTATTAAAGTTTAAGTAAAATTTTTAATATAAAGAATTGAATTCGTTTTCAACACAAGCCCAACCCAAAACAATTTTTTTTCAAAATCACACAAGTTTTCTCTAGGTAACGAAAGAATTTTGAAACCGGTTTACTTGAGGAACATACCAAATCTGGGAAAATCTCGTGGGCCGAGTTTGGGGTGTTTCAGCCTCGTCACGGTTACATGCTACCATTGCTTGTTTTCTACTACGCCATGTCACTAGATTTCCCCAAATAAATGAGTAATATCCTGATGTAGATTTTCTGTCACAATGAGGTTCCGAATAAGCATTAATATAAACTTCTACTATTTGATTGGTTGTTTTTTTCTAAACAAAAGTCCTTTCCCAGAATCCTTCTTCAAGTATCTTAGGATACGATTCACTGCCTCCAAGTGATCTATTGATGGGTAGCTGAGAAATTGACTAAAAATGTTGACAATAAAACTTATATTTGGCCATGTATGAGTTAGATAAATTAGCTTACCCACCAAGCATTGATATCACCCCTTATCGGCTGCCAATTCATCAGTTCGAGGCATTAGTTTGGTATTATGGTCCTTAGGAGTTTCAGCATGTTTACACTCAATCATGTCGATCTCGCATAAGAGATCCAGAACATACTTGCATTGAGAGACTGAGATTCCTTGACTACTCTATTCCACTTCCATTCCTAGTAAATATTTCAGAAAACCCAAGTTTTTATTCAAGAATTCCTTGGACAATTGTATCTTAAGCCTTCTCATTTATCCTTCATGATGTCCTATGAGATCTATGTCATCAATGTCCACTATCAAAACCATGATTCTCCCATCTGTTAAGTGTTTAACAAATAGAGTATAATCTGCATGTGCCTGGGAGTATCTATCATGTTTAAGGACCTTAGTGAATTTTTCAAACCATGCTCTAGGGGACTGTTTAAGTCAATGTAATGCTTTTCTCAGCTTGTAAACCTTCACTTGTGTATCCTTAGTCTCAAAGCCAGAAGGTATATCCATATAGATTTCCTCGATTAGGTCTCCATTTAAAAAGGCATTCTTGACATCGCCGGACAAGCTTCGGCCATCGGCGGTCTCTTGCCGTTGATCATCACCGCCGGACCACCAGCAGCCTCCTGTTATTGGACAATTGTCGATTTCTGATCTATCGTAATTTGATACGTCAAATTACGCTCTCCACTACACTTGAAGAGCTTATTCTCGAGTAATTTAGGTGTCTTTTATATGGTTTTTTTAAGTTTTAGTTTTATCACTAATAAATCATTTTTTATTAGTTTTATGCTATTTTGAGACTTGAGTTGGCCAAATGCACCATAGGATACTTAACAAGTTGATTGAGTGTTGTAGGGAGTCGATAATGGCCTGAGCGTAAAGAAGGGGTATCATGATATCGAAGAACGGAAGTCGTGATACCTCTGGCAGTGCCGAAATGAAGATGGGTATCATGATGTCGAGATACCCAAGGACCCCTCAATGTAAGACTAGCGTGGGTATCGTAATACCAGTGTCGAGTAAAGACAAAACATGACTGCAAGGGTCGTCCTTGTCCAACCTCAACACCAATCAAAATTAGACGCTTAGGGGTATTTTGGTCACAAAAATTAGGTTGTAATCAGATGAAAAGCCTCTTTTTGGCTAAAGAGAGAGGAGACTTTTCACTTTATCATTTTTTAACATCCTTTTAGCTTAGTTTCTTTGAGTTATCTTTTTCATTTTCCTAGGATTTAGACTTTTTCTTATTTTTGTTAAGTTAAATCAGTAGTTAGTTAGTTATCCTATTTGCTTTTTAGTCCTTCAAACTTTATTTTATTTTTAGTTTAGTCTTTAGCCCTAATAGAGCTCAGCTTTGTTCTACTTTTTCTTATAAAAATCTTAACTTTTGAGTTTATTTGCACCACTATTGTTGCCATTGTTGTTACTTCAAGCTTTTTCAAGAAAGGCCAAAGCTTTTCTCAACTTTTTCTTGTGTTTCACTTTGATGATTATGTTGCTTGCATGTTGGATGATTGCTTGTTTGAAAATTACCATGAGTAGCTAAATATTAGGTGGTTGGTTGATTAAAATGTTGGCTAGTTAATTTTAGGTTTATGGATGCAAAAATTGGACTAAATCAAATAAACTTAAAAACTTAGGATTGACCTCCTAAAGGAAAATTTAGATAAGTGAGACTACGAGGAGATCATATTTAGCACAAATTCGATAGTCCCGAATTAGTTGGTGAGGTCGAAAGATAAACTGGACTAATTTGTCTAAGTTGGTAAAATAGAGACCAAGAGGTAAAATAGAACCAATTTAGAAGTTTAAATGGTTTAAATCCCTAATCTAAAACTTAATTAGCCACATGGAATTCAACCAATCGTTGTACATTATATATAATAATAAAATAATATCATACATTCATTCGCATACATTCCCCTAAACATGCATACAATTACAAAAATTTCATATATTATCAAATATAATCATATATGAAGAAGAAAGAGAATTTTGGTCTCAATTTACACTATAAACATAGCACAACCAGACACTTTGATACCAATTGTTGGAAAAAATCCGGTTCAAAGATGGTTTTCTTGCACAACGGAAAATAAAAATTTTGAAAACCGACCCAGTTTGTGATATTTATAGCAATAAACCCTAGACTGAATTTGCAACTGTGTTTTTGGATAGGCAGACCCTTTTTGTTTCCAGCTTTCAACCAAATGATCTTCTTCTTTATTCTCGTACCAGGAACTGCTTCGAGTGTGGGCTTGAACGAATTGAAACAAAACACAGAACTTCTCAATATTTGTTTTTCTATTTCCCAAAATAAACTTCTCAATATATTTCCAATTAAATAATCTTCTCAACCCAATTTTAATTCTGTTAAAATCATTATGACTTTACCGTAAAAGAATCTATAAGAAAATATATTTAATTTTTCTGTGTCCAACGGTTCACTATGACCAAATGATTTATTTCCATTTTCAAACTTCATTTAATTCAAAAATCATAAATTCATTTCTCAAGTCTTCATTTTTAATTTTTCATTTTCATTTTCATTTTGGAGAAAACCATAGTCATTTCTAAATGTTTCTCATTTCTCCATTTTCACAATTTCTATTCATTTGATTCAACATGCAATTCATTTCTGGTTTCAATGAACTAGCGGAAGGATCAATTGGACATATACAATTGAGGCTCAAATGATTTATAATTAAGTTCTAGCTTTTCGCTCATTAATTATACACTCATTTAGTCACAAAGTCATTCCAGTATAGTATGGTTACTAACTTCTTCCCAACGGCATACCATTACGAAAGCAATTCGATCAGTGTTCGTCCAATGACCTTGTCATAAGTGTGTTACCCTCATAGGATATCCTTAATCTCTTTGGGTTAATATTTGTTCTTCCAATATTATCATATTTTCTCTCATGGTAACCATTACATCTTTTTTCATGAAAAGTCAATTACTATCGAATAATAATCAAGTCATTTGTCACAAAGAACGGCCCATGGCCATGTTTACTTTTCATCAACCATGTAATGCCAATGAGAGGATATTATTTACCCATGTCTTGGGCTATGAATTTCATTGTTGTGAATGACACTACATACTACAAAAGTTGTATACCCAATGCACTAGCTTTCGGTTCCTTATCTATTTGAACTCATGCTTTTACTTACATTAAAGTATACAAGTCATGCATAAATAGTCTATCATCCACTCAGGATTTAGGTATGCCACACTATGAATGTCACAACTGAATAAATCCATAAACAGATTTAGGATCTATTCTCCTTGGGTCCAGTCTGATGTACTGTCAGTCCAATTAGTCAAATCTATGTCTCTATCTTCTGGGAGTCATCCGCGCCGATGCTCAAGACAAAGCATCTCCCCAATCAAACTTGATAGACAACATATTAGTCTTTCAATCTGTAACACCCCTTACTCGTATTCGTCACCGGAACAGGGTACGAGGCGTTACCGGACTTATATGCAAGCAATCATACAAAACCGTGACGTGAATTTCCACTCAAATTTAAAACTTTTCACAACATTAATATCACTCCTTAAACGAGCCTACGAGGCCCAAAACATACATAATGAGGGATTCGGGACTAAACCGAGAACTTTAGAAAACTTTCAGAGAACTTAGAAAGTTTTCCATGAAAAAGGTCCACACGCCCGTGTGGGTGAAGGGACACGCCCGTGTGGCATATCACATGCCCGTGTTTTAGGCCGTGTCAAAAATAGAGGACATTCTGTTTGTGACATCATCAACCAAATAAGGTCACATGGCCAAGACACACGCCCGTGTCTTTAGGCCGTGTGGCGAATTAAATTCCTAAAATCAAGTGCAAACTTTACACGGCCTGGGCACATGTCCATATCCTATGGTCGTGTCTTCCACACGGTTGAGACACACGGCTGTGCCTCAGCCCGTGTGGTTACTACTGGGCATTCTGTTTTGTCAACATAGGATGCAGGGGGACACACGGCCAAACTACACGCCCATGGGGCAGACCGTGTGTCACACACGGCTTAGACACACACCCGTGTGTCTATCGTGTGGACCAAATAAGGCTATTTACCAAGCCCTTTTTGCCACCCGTACTTCCACCAACCTACACAACATCAAAACCACACTAATCCAAAACATATACATATAAATTCAAGGCACTTAATATAGCATAACTAAGTGCTTTACCATCATGAACATCCATAATCACATGCAACATATCATCACTCAACCATCAATAATCATAGGCCATATCGTAATGGAAATAACACATACATGCATATATGAATAGGTTTATAACAAAATAATCATTATGAGTCATACCTCATGGCCTTATACAAAATGAATCAAATGTCATCCTAAGCCAACACATTTGGCTAGACCATTATGACATATAACCAAAAAGACCGAGTCCCTATACATGCCATAATTCAATGCAAATCTCAATATACCAAAATGCGCGGATAGTGTGGGTGATCCTCCAACGGTCTCCGTATCCCGAGCGGACTTTTTGACACTATAAAACAAGGGAAAAGAAAAGGGAGTAAGCTTTAAGCTTAGTAAGTCTATATGTAAACAATGAACATCATACCACATACTTATTCATCAAGAACATTACGTGCTAATCAAGAACAATTCAGAACCTTGTAATTGTACTTACTCATTTCAATCTTACCACATTCTAAATACATATCATAAACATTTCTCACATTTACATGCATATATACCCTGCACTTGTCATCACATAATCACACGTAAATTTCACTTAGTTAAAGTTTCTCGATGAACACTTTGGAATAATACTAGACAGACGGTGGTTTCGCACACAGCCCACCTTTAATAAACAACACGGTGGTATCGCACACAGCCCACCAATAATAAATAACACGGTGGTATCGCACACAGCCCACCAATAATCACTTAATCACAGATGTTTATCCGTATTCTTTTCCTATTCTGAAGGTTCATCCGAGAATTTCCTCACTTTCTATCGTTTTAATAGACATCAATAATATTCAATCACATTGTACATAATGAAATAATATGTATAAAGATACATTAGTTAAAAGGATGTATCATTTACATATAAACTTACCTCGATACAAAATATGTCAAATTTGAAGTTTAGTCCGAAACCATGCCTTTTCCTCGGTCAAGGTTGATTCCACGTTCTTCTTGATCTATAATGATAAATTCACTCATTTAATCACCACATTAATCGAGACATTCCAAAATTCCTACTTTGGCAAAATTATCGTTTTACCCCTAGACTTTCACAAAATTACGATTTTGCCCCTAGGCTCGTAAATCGATTTTCATCAAATTTCCTTATTAACCAAGCCTAGCCGAATATATTTTATGCTTATAGCAACTCACAATCCCAATTATTTCACACATTTACTACCTATTTTACAATCTTTACAACAAGGTCCATTTTAGGTGTTTTCATGAAAAATCCTTTCACAAAAGTTGTTTATTTAACAACTAAGTTTCATTTTCTTCCATAAAAATTTAGTAAACAACACTAATGCTCTCATGGCAAAACCCTAGACTCTCAACCATTTTGCAAAATAGTCCCCCAATTAGCTAGCTTAAGCTACAAGGGTTCTAAAAGTACAAAAATTATCAAGAATGATCACCAAAATCACTTACTTGCAAGGTGTGTAAGTTGCTGAAAATTTCAAGCTTCCAAACCCTTATGCTTGAGTGAAAAATCGGTGGAAGAAGAAGATGATAGGAGAAAAGATGATAGCTTTCTTTGTTTTATTTTATTTTTTATTCATTTAGTCACCTAATGTCACCAAACATTGACTAAATTAAATATCTTGTCCCCTATGGCTGGCTATCACCCTTAGAAAGGCCTAATTGAACATTAAGGACCTCCAATTTAAGGTTATATAGTTATTTAACACCTCTAGCTTGTAAAATAAAACTTTCGCCCTTTATGCAATTTAGTCCTTTTTCAAAATTAAGCATGCAATCACTAAAATTAATGCACCAAAAAAATTTCATGCACTCATATAATCATGATATAACACATAAAATAATATTAAAAATAATTTTTCCTGTCTCGAATTAGTGGTTCTGAAACCACTGTTCCGACTAGCCCTAAAATCAGGCTGTTACACAATCGGTTTGCTCATTTCCGATTAGACTAAAGACATGTTTAGGTTCATCTACTAATATAAGTTGTCTTTCCGTATTACGATCTAACCACGTAATACCAATTAGTATTAGTGTAAACATTAGACAACCAGTAAGGAACATTTTCTTCTATTTTGCTTTGAGTGCAAAAACCACATGACAATATTATAAAAAGTATTAATGTAATTCATCAAAAAATTTATTAACCAATCTGTTCGAAAAAATTACAACTGTACATTGATGAAAATACTACACTTAGGGCACCAGATCCAATACCAACTCCGGGTCACAACCTTAACCTTTTCTCTGTACAATAGGAAGATCCAACTCTGGGTTACAACTTGAACTTGACTGAGGATTAGAATCTGTCTCATCTTGTATTCTTTCAAGTTTGGCTTGGCTCAGGAGAGTTTCTTGACCTTGTTGATTTGGTACGGGCAAATTAAGATTTTTCCTTCTTCCATAAACTTTTGTAGCATTATTAGGAAGTAGAAGATGTTTATGATAGATAATGGGAGATTGATGGAACGACGAAAATGTGAAAGTGTACACAATCACAACAAGTAATAAAGTGACAAGTAAATGTCGAGTTATCGTACCCACAGGGACTGTGAAAAGAATTATTTATGAATGCAAATTTAAAAACACTTTGGTGAAGAAAAATATTTTGGTTTGAGGAGGCGATTAAAAACTAGGATTTTAACTAAGTAAAATAAATAAAAATAAAATAAAAGTTCTAATGCACGATTTCAAAAGATGATTTTAATCAAGATGACATAATTGTGCTAGATTAATTACATTTCTTAAATTAGAATTATTAAACTCATGTTTATGTTGTTACGAATAAATTCGCGGCAACTCGGTAATTTGCTAACTTATGAACATACTTACCTACCAAAATCCATTTATCTCTTGACTATATCTCTATATCAATTCAACCGATTAAACAAATTTTAATAAGCAAATGTGTTAATGCACATACATACTTATGAAATTAAAATAATCTCTTGTACATATCTCCATGCCAATTCAAACAATTAATTCAATCTCACAAGCACATAAAAGATTACGTGAGGTAACAATGTATTTCTACCTTGAAACAGTTTAATCACAAAAATCTTGCACGTTATGCAAGGCTAATGTATCGTTAGATACCGTTGCTAATTTAACCCTCGCCTACCTTAGATGATTAAACATGCACTGATTAAGTATTGTGTCAATTAATTACAATTTCAATCCGTTTAAATAATTAATTCATTAGTCACCTTACAATTGTAATGCAAGAATAACTTAGTCATGGTTTTACTTAATCAAACATCTTACCGAAGCCTATAACGACACAAACACGATTTTAATAACTCAAGTAGACGAAATGCAATCAACCTAACACGAATTAAATTTAAGCCATATTAATTAAATTAAACATATCAAAATCACAAAAATTCATATACATGTTCATCATAACAACAACAAAATTAAAAAAGATAGGGAACAAGAATCAAATCCGGTGTTTCTCCGAGGCTTGACTAGTGTGCTCTGCTCCTCCTTCTCCGCTTATTCTTGTTGAACCGAGGCTTCCACGAACACTTGAATGATGCTCCAAATGGTGGTTGAATGAATCTTTTTCAAGAGGTGAAATCAGCAAAGGAATGAGGGAAGAAAATGAAGAACAATAGAAGGGAATGAAGAGAGAAAAGTGAGAGAGAAGTGAAGAAATGAATAGGTTTGATACGTGTTTGAAGTGAGCAGCCAAGCGGGTATTTATAGGTTTAAAAGGCTGCTAAAAATAGCCAAAATCAGCAGCCAAAGACTCCCCCCCATGGCCGGCCACACATGTGGCATGTTTGAAGATTTCAAACATGCTATTTTTAGGTAGGGGCAAATCTTGAGAGGCATGAATAGTGGAGGGGTTTGAATGCAAACTGAAGGAGTCTTCAAGGGTCATTTTTCAAGCCAAATAATCAGCCAAACAAGCTGATTGGATCAGCATGTGGGACGGTTTTGGGCTGCCCAGTGCTCGGTTGGATTGGTTTTCTCGATTTAGCTCAACTGGACCCTTTTTCATAATTAACTAATAATAATTTATTTAACCCAAATTAAATTTGATTAAAATTAAAATTAATTATATTATGAATTAATACACATACTTTGGATCGTCTTAGGCTGAAAAATAAATTCACCTTGATGCTTCAAAATTGCTTCTCGATTTTGCGCTTCTAGCAGTATCTGCCGAGCCGTTTTTCGCCCTTTGTGCTAATCTATCAAAATTTTATATAAAATTAATTAAAATTAAACATGTTCATAATTTGAGTGCAATTTGATTATTTTATAATAATTATATTTTTTTCGACAAGAATTTTATCGAAACTGCATGAATTTGAGTTAAAAAGGGCATGAAAAAGTGTGTATATTTTCGTATTTCCAATTGATCAGGCATGGAATTTTATGGAGACATGTTGGATCAAGTCTAAACCTGAATCTGAAATGAGAAGCAGAATTGGAGTATTAGAGGGAGAAGATAAGATAGAGGAAAGATGAGGATTCTAAGAATTTGATTTAATGAGTCATGGCCAATCCCAATTCTGTAACTCTTTTGTGTTATTCTCCCCCTAATTGTAGAATTGGAGTAGAAATAAATTTCTTCAAAAAGAAAGTAACATCCATGGTATTATAAAACTTTCAGGTAGTGGGAAAGAAACATTTGTAGCCTTTTTGATTGGCTGAATATCCAAGAAAGATACACTTAAGTGCACGAGCATCAAGTTTACCATGGTATTGAGAATGGACATGAACAAAAGCAGTGCAATCGAAAAGTTTGAAAGGAATTTGTGACACAAGACATGAGGTAGGATATTGACCCTAAAATGTTTGCAAAGGTAAGTAAAATTTGAAAACCCGAGAAGGCATACGGTTGATAAGATATGTTGCCGTGAGAATGGATTCACCCCAAAATTTCTTAGGAACATTGGCTTGAAAAAGTAAAGATCGGGAAACCTCAATAACATGATGATTTTTACGTTCAGTGACACCATTTTTTTTTGTGGTGCGTCAACACAAGTACTTTGGTGAACAACACCGTGAGATTGGAGATAAGGACCAAGGTTTGAGTTGAAGAAGTCTTTGGTATTATCAATTTTTAGGATTTGAATATTGGCTTTCAACTAGGTTTGAGCCATGACATGAAAATGTTGAAATATGTGTTTGGTTTCAGATTTTTCTTTCATAAGAAACGTCTAACACAATCAAGTATGATCATCAACTAACAATAAAAACCATCGAGCACCAGTTATATTAGGAATACAAAATGGCCCCCAAATTCCACCATGAATGAGAGAAAAAAGGTGACTTGGTTTGTATGATCGTAGTGAATAAGTGTTTTAAGTATGCTTTTCCAATGGGAAAACTTCATGATAAAATAAATTGGGATTTTTATGGATGAATAAGGATGGAAACAAACATTTTAAATATAGAAAAGTTGGATGACCTAGACGAAAGTGCCACATCATGATTTCTCTTTCCTTATTAGAATGACTATCAAACTTAAAACTATAACTCAATGAATACTGATGACTAACAATGGGTTGAAGGAATGTTGACATCTAGAACATAAAGGCTCGAATGAAAATCAACATTGCCAATTGTCCTCCCTAAGCTCAAGTCTTGGAAAATACAAGATTTAGAAAGGAATGTAGTTTTAGGTAGCGATTTAGTTTACTAACAGATATGAGATTACAGTCAAGTTCAGGCACAAATAAAACTGATTTGAGAATGAGGGTATTTGAGATACAAATGGTTCTTGTTCCAACCACTTTGGTGCGTGTATCATTGGCAATACACATTGTTTGAAGGCTGTTACAAGATGAATAAGTTGCGAGAAATGATCTGTCACCTGTCATGTGATTGGATGCACCTAAGTCTACAATCCAAGACGAGGAAGATGACTTGGTTGCATGTAGTACAAAATTATTGGAGCTTTGTATGGGGTTATTTGCCTTTTGTATGAGTTGCTGGAGAAGTTCTAATCGTTCTTTACTAAATGGAGCAGAATTACTAGGTTAAGATGTTTCTGAAAAAATAGCATTGTTTGAATTTGGTTTTGGGATAACGCTAGTAAGATATTCATCTTTGCTCTGCCCGCTTATGAACATCATCATTGATTGAGACCATTGAAGGTAGTTGTGGCTATTTATTTTATAAGTGGTAATAGAAGTTGGCCGAAAGGTTGTGGGAGTATTGAGAGAGGGATCAAATGTAGATGAATCCTTAGATGTTTGTTCAAATTCCGTCATAAAGAGATGATTTCAGGAAAAAGGAGAGGAAGGCTAGGGTTTATGAACCTCCAGCTTGGATATCATGAAGTTTTGTGAGAATTGTGAAAAATGCTTCATTTTCTATTTTTGTGAAGATAAATCCCTATATATGCACATAATATCCTCTACATATAACCTTGATAGGCTCCTATAAATTAGGACATACAAAATCTTAACTGATATAGAATATTAGTATTTTAGGTAACTAATTTCCTAAGAATCAACTATCTTAACTAATATAGAATATCAGTATTTTAGGTAACTAATTTCCTAAGAATCAACTATATAGTGTGATACAACTAAATCACATACCTAGATTGATTTCGTACATTTTAAAAAGTTAATTAAATTCTAGTGTATCATCAAGTGGCAATCCGCGTATATGTCATATCAACAAAGTTAAAAAAATGTTAACTTTTTCATTCATTTTGAGGTAATTTTACAAAGAACGCAAGTTCAAGATTCGAAAAAGACAAAATTAAATAAAGAGCTAAAATATTTTTTTATAAAGTTTGAAGATCAAATAAATTTTTTTAAAATTTGTTACCTATTGTATTCACCCGAGTGTAATAAAATCTAATTATTTTAAAAATATTATTAATATATAATTAAAACTTTAGAAATAAGTCTTAAACAACCGGTTAACTTAAATCAATCGATTAAACCGAGTATTATAATAATAAAATATTGATTAAGTTTATTAATATATATGTTTGGTCAAAAAAAGTTGATTAAATATAAAAAATACTGACTGAGTTGACCATTTAGTTACCCCTATACACCGAGTATTGCTCTTGCTTTTGCATTATGGTCCGTACAAATCGTAACAACGACAATAAAATATTTTGACTAGGCAACAAGATTAAGATCTGCCCATATCTCTCTTTTTAAATTTTTATATTAATACAAATTAACAAATTATGGTTTTACTAACCTCTGACGATAGAACAAATAATTTTATTGAATTTTAAAAGTGAAGTAATTGAACGGATCAAATCAGGCAATCATTTAAATTCAAATCCATAGAAGAACAGCTATGGAAGCACACAATCAAGATTGGTTTAAAGACACGTAGAGAATTTTAAGGACAAGAATACTTGATTACACGTTATAGAACACAGGAGATGATGATACATCAGCAATCAATGATCTCACGGCAGCTTGACGAAATATGTCAGATTTATCAAGTCTGTTTAGATATATATATATATATATATTTATATTTATATTTAACACATTCTTTAAACTTTACAGTGGGGAAAAAAAAACATAAAATGACTAAATCTTGGTCAATGTTAAGTTGCACTTGAAGGAGGTTCATTGGCTTCAATTATTTTTGGGGGGGTCAATAAGCTTGTGCTAGACAAATGAAATAAGCCATAATCGAAGAGGTTGGGGTAGGGGCATTGATTGCGACGGCAAAATTCACTCTACCTCTTTATCATATTCAGGTTATAGCCTAGCAAACACCTCACCTGATCCTTTTATTAGCCATACCAGCTCAGTAGAGCTCTTACGAAGTTTTACGGCTTCTATTGAGCTTTTGCGATGGTTCGGCTAGATACACCGTGCAATAATTTGACAAATCCGAGAAAACTTAGCTTCCCATCAGTGTGCCTAATCCAGTCATGAAGAACAGCATGAACAGGCACGGATGGGCTCAGTCCAAGTTCCTGAAAGGTAATGGTAAAAATGCCAGAGGTTAGTCTAAGTTTCTGTTGCTTCACGATCTTACAAACATCCCAATAAAGCAAAACAGAAGAAAGAAATGGAACCTCACTGCTTAAGATAACACAGAAACTAAGTATTTGCAATGTTAAATTTATTTTAAGTTATGAATAAAGATATCAACAACCGTATTTCATATAAGGTTATTACTATAAATAGTATATCAACTGCACTCTTTAAAGGATGCCTTACGGCAAATATCAGCAAATCCCAAAATCTCATGAAAAAGAAGCCACAATAATTTAGGCTCCTCATTTTTCTTTAAGTACTTATGTTGTACCCTTTTCGAGCACAAGTATGGGTATAAAATCCTCCAAATGCATGGAGAAACTAAGAAAAAAATGAACATATGCATGTCGAACATACATATGTATCCGATACTCGCATTGAGTCCAAGTAACATAAACCATAATAAACATAACCATCAATAGTAGTTGAAAACTACAAAAAATAAAAGATAATTAAATGAGACTTAAAAGGCCCACTAAAGGGAAATAAATGCCCCTTAAATCACTCTTTCTATCATCTATTACACAATACCTTCACAATTGTGCAACAAATTTTATATAGACTGCACAGCTCTCTTAATTACAATTGATGCTGGCGAGCAAGAAAAAAGTTAATCTTTTATCTCAAACATTATTCATTCTCTCTCTTCTTTCAATATCCTTAACAGTGAGGTGTTGTAGTAACATGTGTAGTCCAAGAATCAGTAGTCCATGTGAAGATAAAATGACAAAGTCGAAGGGCAAATCATTTTCTCAAATAGGTGAAAATTTAAGTCTATAATTCTAGCAAAGGTTCAAAACATAATTGTCATGCATATGACTTAGTAAGTTTTCCATACCTGTCAGCCTACTCAAAGGAATTAAATAATCATCTGAATGAGGCATAGATGCAAAAACTTTGCAGGGGAGATCAACATACCGAAGCTAGCTCTTCAATGACAATAGGTCTGTTTCCTTCCTTCTCAAAGATTTCGTAAGCACAACGTGCATGTTGTTCCCACCGATCAAGAGCCTCCAGCTGATGAACAGTTAATGCAGCTGCACAGAACTCATCAAAGTCCATCCGTCTGTATTGAAGTGCATTTAGCTACCACAAAAGGAAAAACCCTACACAATTAGAGATTCATACCACCACTTAAATTTATATACATTTCCAAACAAAACAGAAAAAGATGAAGCACCTACCGATGCAAGAAACTCAGAGATGCGAGCATCCTTCATAGCATCTGTTGCATTTTTCATCAGAGCCTGACCAGAGCGATAGCATTAGATAACTATTCACAAGAAAACTGCCAAAAATTTTCAAGATTATGAACAGGGAAGGAACCAACCGCTTTGATATTTTCTAAGCTTATAGTGCCATTTTTATTTGGTTCCAATAATGCAAACTGCTCCTTCAAGTAAAACAGCTCATCCACAGTCAAAGTTTTAGACAGGGCCTGCAAAAATTACCAATAGAAGGGTATATGAGCTAGAAATCCCATGCAGAATGAGGAAAAAGTTCACATTATCAACCTGAGCCAGGCTTGGATAAGGATTTTTGTCCTCGGCCTGACCCAACCCGAATTTAAATTAAATACTTTTAAATATTTTTAATTAAATTTAATTATATAAATATTAATATAAAATTATATTTTTAATATTTTATTATTTTTAAACAGTAATATAAGCTTTTGGGTGGGCAGGCGGACAGGCCTGAGTTTTTTTTTTAATTGAGCCTCGGCCCAGCCCATGGGCACCTCTAATCACCATATACGCACCCTTAAAGCAGCCTTCCGAAGAGATGAAGAGCGCAGATAAGCCTTCATGAGTTTGAATATCAGTATATCCAAGGGCACTTTCACATCGTTATACTTTTTTATCCAGGGATGACCTGTGGCAAGCAATTGTGAGTAAAATTACAAGAATGTAAAAATAATGAATATGACAGAAGATGAGTCACGCACTCAAAGCTTGGGCTGCAGTCAATCTTTTCCTTGGGTCCTTATTCAGTAAACGCTTCACAAAATCCCTAGCCTCAGAAGATAGAGATGGCCAAGGTGCTTCATCAAAACTTGGATCAGCTTTTAGAACAGCTCGAAAAATCCCAGACTCTGTTCGAGCCCAAAATGGACGACTACCACACAAAAGAATATAAGCAATCACACCTATACTCCAGACATCTGCTTCTGTACTGTAAGACCTATGTAGAACTTCTGGTGCTACATAGTATGCACTACCAACAATGTCATTAAGCCTTTCATCTGAAATTGAAAAGGAAAAAGAAAACATGAAGAAACTAATCAAATAACTAAAGCACTATGGCTTAAGCAATACGAATTTGAGTACAAACCCGGTGTCACAAAATCAGACAAGCCAAAGTCTATAGCCTTCAATTGTGAATTTTCATCCTTTGATGTAAACAAGAAATTCTGGTCACAGAAAATAGCTAAATTTAGTATAATATCAGGTGGGCAAATTTTTATTATATACCTATTAAAACCTCTGCTGCTAAGAAGATGAAAATGAAATATGCTAGAATGAAGCACAACCAAGAAAACAAGCAGTAGTGGCTAGGCTTCGGTGACTGCTTAACCAGAATATTTAGCGCAAGGTTATCCTCAAGGAAAAGCCTTACATAAACCTTAGAAATCTTATATGGGACCACAAAACCAGTGTAATACCACCCAGAAAAAAAAAATATAAGAAACCTTATTAGAACTGGAAAGATATTCACCTCAGGTTTAAGGTCCCGGTGCACAACACCCTGGAGATGGCAAAAAGCAACAACGTTAAGTATCTGAATCATCACAGCTTTTGCATCATCCTCAGTGTATTTTCCGCCCCTGCATGATTAGAAGAATACACTTGATAAGTAATCAAATCCAAACTAAGTACATTCAGCCTCAAACTCTTATTTTGGAATCAGAATCAGAAGTAGCTATTATTAGAAGAAATACCTAGAAAGAATTCTGTCCAAGAGCTCCCCACCTTCACATAACCTGAAAGATACATAGTAACTAATTAGAACCCATCACAAATCATCAAACCAAATGATCCTGAACACACTGAACCCAAAACCGAGTTCATGTTTTCGTATGGTACTTACTCCATCACTATGTAGACATTATCATGGTCCTCGTAGGCATCATAGAATTGTACTAAATTGCTATGTCCAGATAGAGCTCTTAATATTTTTACCTCCCTTCTAACATCCTCAATGGCAATTGCAGTAGTCATCTAAACAAAAACACAAAAATCAACAAGCATAACATATCAATTCAAGGCACAAAAATAGCTATTATACAGAAATAAAATTGTAGAACATAACTCCGTGAGTATACATTTTAATTTCGAGTTATGATTACTCTGTTAAAAAAAATAAAAAAATCAGTAAATTCAATATTTAAATTCATTTTCTTATTTCCAGTAAGAATAAAAATCTAAATGAGGGTCTTCTAGTCGGATCTCGTTTTTTTCATTGTCAAATAATTTTAATTCAAATCCATAAGCGCAAAAAGGCAAAAGTTCTAAGATTTAAATAAATAAAGTAGATAAAAACAAAAAGAAAATTAAAATGAAACCTTTGCTTTAGGTATAACTTTAACGGCAACTTGTTGTCCTTTAAGCTCTCCTTTCTTAAACTTCGCCGTACAAGTATAACCGAAATGGCCTCTTCCTACTTCGTCTCCGAGCTCATATTTGCTCCCGAAGTGCTTCGAGAAGCCGAAGCTCTTATCCAGTCCGGTACCGGTAGCTCCAGCTGCCTCTGCCTCGCTTCCTTCCGGGATCGCGGCCTCATTCGGCTTCACAGACCCGTGCCTCCGCGCAAGCACTGCCCTAATATGCTTCGCCGGAGACGGCGGAGGGAATGGCCTCCTGAAAAACCGTTTTGGAGTGGAATTGGTTGAAGATCTCGCCGGAGACTTTTTGGAAAACAAGTAGTGAGCTGGACTGGGACTATAAAACGGGAAAAACGGCGATTTCTTGCCTTCATTGTTGGAATTGGAGCTTTCTTTTTCTTCTTCTCCTTGTTTACCTTGATCTTCCTTGGAGTTTACTCCGTCAGGTAAAGGAGAAGCCGAAACAGAGTTAGGCTTGCGGTGGATATCGTTATTCCGGGTATTGATAGAGGCATTTGTAGAATCAGAAGGGTTTGGGGAGGGTTTGGAGGTGCAAAGACCCATTGAAGAGTATGCCTATCTCTCTCTTTTCCCCGGAGAGTAGGATTTTGAATCTCTCCTTAAAGCCTTAAACCATTTCAACAAACTATAAAATTGAAATGAAAACTAATAATAAAAAGAAAACTCAAAGCTTTTGTTGTCTATGCTGTTTGAAAGCGTTAATTGGTGAGATAAGGAAACGACGGGGACTTCACTTTTTCGTTTATCAAAAAATTAATATTATAATTAAATTTTATGTATTTGAAACAGTAATTTTGGCTTACCTCTACCGGATTCAGTATTTTGTTATTCATTCATAATAAATATGGAAACATAATTATTTTATTAATTTAAGGATGAATTTAGTATTAATTATAAAAACTAAAATTTCTAATATAATTTCATACACATGTCTTTTCATTAATTTTTAACTTAAATATTATTGTTTTGTAAGAAAATTTAAAATTAAATTTAGAACCTCGGCCAAATCCTTTCAAAGTAATTAGCAAAATCATTTTAATCTTGTTGTGGTTAGTATGTTATGTTATGTGGTAATTGAAAAAGATGGGTTAGCTTTTTCGTGGGGCCAGTCCAGTGAATCATGATTTGGACTGATTTTCCACGTGGCGCAATCTTAGGTGGGTGGCTAATTAATTTAGTTTTGACATGCAGTAATTTGGTGGCGAAATTTCGGGTTCCTCTATTTTTCGTGTTGAGTGTTTACTTATTTGCTTCAGGTTGGGATGTCGATTCTCCCTTTTTTTTCTTTTAGTCTATCAGGAGTGGTTATACTAGAATATATTATTTTATTTTATTCCTTCCATTAAAAACTCCTTCAAATTAATTTTTATATATTTAAATAATTTATTGTTAAATTATTAATAATTTAGACAAAAATATATCATATTTAATAGATTTATACCCATAAAAAAACCTAACCATCCCCCAAAAAAATACACATGGTTGGATCATGGATAAACCAATTGGATATGATTTATTTTGTCTAAGAGGGTAAATTTTAAAACTATACATGAACTTTTATCAAATGTGCAATATCATATATGAAATTTGATTTTATATAATTTTATACATGAAATTTTGATTTGATTTAGTTTTCACAAATTGTTAACACAATTATCAATATAGCACCATTTTACATTACAAATACAAATAATTATCTTTATCAAATATAAAAATAAATCGATATATTTATTTCTTTAAAAGTTTACAATTGAATCAAAATTAAAGTTTCGTGTAACTATAATTAAAGTTTCATGTGTATGATTGCATCAAATCAAAGTTCATGTATCAAATTGCTCATTTAAACAAAGTTTATGTATAGTTTTAATATTTATCTCTTTGTCTAAATTATCAGTAACTTAACAACAAATTGTGATGGTGTCATGATTTGAATAAATTTTTAATCTACAAGGACAAATCCAGAGCAAATTTTAGTAGAAGGACTAAAATGAACTTTACATAGTAATATAGGGACTCCTAATACACTTTGACCATTTTTTTCAGTTACTAGAAGTCAAAACTACTTCGTTTGACTTTTTTTTACTTCATGGACAAGGCTCTCATTCCATCCGGGAAATAAAAGTATATTCAATTTAATGAAATTACTAATAATGATAAAATGTTAAAGATATTGTCCTGAATAAACAATTATCCAAATTTTTTTGTTTTAAGAGAGTTAGATGATTTCATAATAATAAATATGTAATGGTTGACATTTGAAATTTTGCACATCATACAAATATAAAATAAACATGATTAACTTAATACACATATATTATTCATGCCCAGGATCTTGAGTTTGTGATATACGTTTAATAATTTATATTTGCATGATTAGTATAAATATATAAAATTATCAGATTTAATGAAAAGATATATATCTTGGCTTTGATTTGCTTCTGGGTTGCCAAATAATTGCTGAGGAAACTTCTTTTTTTTCTTTTCTTTTCTTTTGTATTGATGAAGTTTCTAATATTTGTTTCCCTTAAGATATTATAAGCTAATATTAGTAATCCACATTTCAACAAGAAGGGATTCATTTTTCTCATTCTGTCATAAAAGTGAAATAATAATTTTAATACTTTAATTTTTTTAAAATTTTAATATTGATGAAATATATATTTAGTTAAATAATATGATCTTTAGTAAATATCTAATTGGTTAAAGGTTGAAATCTTATTATAAAAAAATTATTTAAATAAATAAAAATAAGATCTAAGTTTTTTTTTTTAGGTTTTATCCATTTTTACCAATTAATCAATTTACACGGATTTTATCTATTCATTTTTTAATTTTAATTTAATAATAGTATAAATTACGATTAAAATTTAATTCAAAATGAATATAAAGTATATTTCAATATTTATTAGAATTTATCCAATCAAATTTTTAATTTTAATATTAGAAATATTCTCTTAATTTAATATTTATCCAATCTCAAATAGAAATTTATAATTACTTTATGAAAATAATCTTTCAACTTTGCCATAATATAATCTTAGGACAAATCTTAAATTATACATGAACTTTGATTTAATATGCAATTGTATAAATAAACTTTAATTTGGTGTAATTATACACATGAAACTCTAATTGTGGTTCAAATATATACTTAAAACTTTATTTTGATTTAATCATGCACATTTAAAAAAATGAATACATCAATTTATAATTATATTAGATAAATATAATTATTTATGTATGCAATATATAAACATAAAATAATGTTATATTAATAATTGTGTTAATAATTTATAAGAATTAGATCAAATCAAAATTTCATGTATAAAATTACACAAAATCAATACAATTGCACATTAAATTATAGTTCATATATATTTCTAGAATTTATCCTATTTTTATTATTTTTTGTAATGATTTCAATGGAAGGAATTAGCTTTTATTCATGTGTGATTTTCTTCGAATTTGTTCTCATTATTTAAATTCACGTATAGTTCACCATTGTTTTAATGATATTGCAACTTAAAATTAGTACATATTATTTTATTATGAAAAGGTGTGAATATCTCAAATTTTATAAAAATAAATATTGGGTTTAAAATCTTGTTTTGAAAGTTGGAATGGGGTAGCCCACAAATTGAGGTGGTCCGTACACTTGTTGATATAATAATATCCTTTTATGTTGTAGCACATCAAAAATAAATGTTGGTTTGAATCAGCTTAAAGACAGCTAACACCTATTTCAAGATGTGGTGAGGATAAATTATCAGCTGTATTTGTTTTTCCCTTTTTCTAACTATTAATTAATTTTCTTCCTTAAAACGGATGATAAGCAGCAACTTTATTGTACCGGATCGAGTATTTAATTTAAAAGCAATAATATATGCATAATTATCCTACTTAAATAATACAGTTGGATGTGTATGGATTTGCAGGTACTCGTAAAAAGTAGTTGATGAATTGGAGAATGTCCTTAATCATGAGGAGTTTCTATGGAGACAAAAGGTGCGTTGTGTCTGGCTTCACCTGAACAATCGCAACACAAAATTTTTCCATAGTCGTACTATTCAGAGAAGGAAATTTAATTGAATTACAACCTTGCAACTCGAAAATGGCGAGTGGAGTTTTGATCAGGATACTTTCAAAGCCGAGACAGTTGGTTTTTTTTAGAAATTGTATGGAAAAGCATCGGAGTCAATGAGGGGTCTCCTATCTAATATTTTTCAATGGCTTAATACTTTGGATACTACCTTCTTGGAGAAATCGTTTACAAATAAAAAGATCAAAAAGGCCTTATTTGATATGGATCCACTAAAAGCTTCGAGAAGTGTTGGTTTTTACGCTCTTTTTTTCCAGAGTCAGTGGGATATCATTGGTAATGTTGTTTGTGATTGGGTTCAAGGGGTTTTTGCTAGAAAAGTCATTGATCCAAATCTGAACAACACACTGATTGCCCTAATTCCAAAGACAAACAGTCCTGAGAAGTTTACTCAAGTTTGCCCCATTAGCCTTTGTAACGTCTTGTACAAATTGGTGATGAAAGTGATTGCAAACCGATTTAAATTGGTTTTTTCTCATTTCATCTCGCAAGAACAAGTCGGGTTTATAGCTGGGAGGAATATCTCTGATAATATTATTATTGTACAAGAAGTCATTCACTCTATGTGGAGGAAACAATATAGGAAAAATTGGATGGCTGTTAAACTAGATTTGGAAAAGGCTTACGATAGAGTGAGTTGGGATTTCATTGATGCTTCCTTACAGGTTATTTGTAACAGCCCGATTTTGGGTCTAGTCGGAACAGTAGTTTCGGGACCACAAATCCGACGCAGTAAAATTTATTTTTATTATATTTTTCCGGTCTACAGTTTTGTGGAATGATTTCGTGAAAATTTCGTTCGAAATTTTTGATGTTTGGACACTTAATTTAATTAAAAGGACTATATTGCAAAAGGTGAAAATCATCTTTTTCAATTGAGTCCCTTATTGCCGAAATTTCAAGGGAGACCATAGCTAGGGTTTGTTCATCTTCCAAGCTCGATTGTAAGTCCGTTCTAGCCCTGTTTTTAATGATTTTTATGTTTTTGAGATCCTTGTAACCTAATCTAGCTATTTCAAAGACTAATTTGAAAAGATGTCAAAGTCTAAAATTTTACCCATGTTACATATTTGTGTATTTTGATGTTTAATGGTAGATTATGCAAATTTAATGTTGGATAAACAACTTTTACTAAGTGATTTTTGATGAAAATGTTAAAAAGGACATATTTGTAAAAGTTGTAAAATATGTAGTAGAAGTGTGATTTAATGAAAAATGTGGGCTTCTATGAGTATGAAAATGGTTCGGCTAGGCTTGGGTTTTGAAGAAATTGACTATATTTCATTTTACGAGCCTAGGGACTAAAGTGTAAAATGTTGAAAAGTTAGGGGCAAAAATGAAATTTTGCCATAATGTGATTTTTGGACTGGATTGAATAATGTAAGTATTAAATGAGTTAAATTTACTATTATAGATCAAGAAAAACGAAGTTCGGACCTAGATCGGGAGAAAAATAAAGTGTTTGACGATTGGGTCCATTTTCACTATTTTTGTACCGAGGTAAGATCGTATGTTAATAATGCAACGTTATAATTGTATTTATAATGTTTTGATGATGCATAAATTATATGATTGACTCTATCGATGTAATTGACGAAGTTTCGACAAGCGAGAAAATCTCGGTTGAACCTTAGGAATAGATTAGGATACAAGTGATATGTCACTAGGAACCCATGTGATTATGTGATTATGTGACCCGGGTGCTTGTCCCGTACGTCCTACCGGTGGCTAGGTATACCGGCATATGTTGCGGATACCTGACAGCTTGTGTGAGCAGCACCGCGTAGCTACGTCTCGATTGACAGCTTGTGTGAACAGGCCCGTGGATAGCTCGAGAGCGAGCCTATATGTGTTATGAGATTTGTGGTAGCATTGGCTACATATGTGGAACTTATGTGCAAATCTTTCCGTGTATCCGATAGTATTCCAAGTGGTTCAACGGGTATGTTAAAGACGAGAAAGTATGTGAATATGTTATGAGTTAGTACAGGTATGTACGAAAAACTCAAAGGAAATAGATTCGGTATATGATGAACTATTGGTAAGAATATGATTGAGTATGTTATGTTCATGAATTTTTAATGACATTTATGTTGATTCATGTTATGTTATGCATATGATAAATGTATAGTTAATGTTGTTTATTATTTGCATATGAACTTACTAAGCTATATAGCTTACCCCCTTTCTTTCCCTTATCTTATAGTGTCACCAAGCTAGCTCAGGATCGGAGATCGTCGGAGATCCATTCACACTATCAATCATTATTTTGGGTACCATTGAAATGTCAATATTTTGAGTTATGGCATGTATAGGGACTTGGTCATTTTGTTATATGTGTTATTGGTAATGTGGCAAAATGTATTGGCTTATAATGGGTAATGATTTCATTTTGTATATGGCCATGAAAGTTGGCTAATGTTGGTTATGAGTATCATTATATGTTGATACCATTCATGAATGTGGAAACTTGCATGATTTGTGTTGATAAATTATGATGTTAAAGCATGTTAGATGTTAGCATGTGGATGTGATGTTAATACCTTGGTTGTGGATGTTTTGGTTTCCTAAGTATGCTTGAATTGGTATTATATGGTGTTGTGTAGGTATGTGCATGGAAGGGTGGCAAAAGGCTTGGTAAATAGCCTTATATTGTCCACACGGGTAGACACACGGGCGTGTGTCTCGGCCGTGTGAGGGATACGGCCTCAGACACGGGCGTGTGAAGTCTGCACCTATTTTATGAAAAATTATGAAAATTAAATCGAACACACGGCCTAGTACACGGGCGTGTGACTTGGCCGTGTGACTTCAATTTGTTCATGAGTTACAAATGAGAGTTACACGGTTAGGGACACGGCGCAGTGTGACCACACGGCCCTGCCACACGGGCGTGTCCCAAAACCACACGGGCGTGTAACCCCTGTTTCTAGCAAAATTTTCTAAGTTTTGTGAAAATTTCCTAAGTGCTCAGTTTAGTTCCGAACCACTACTAAAGGATGTTTTGGGCATCGTAGGTTCGTATTAGGGACTTTATGATTGATTATGAATGGTTTTAACTTGGACGCAAATTTATAACTCGATTTGTATGTTTACTTGCAATGTAAGTCCGGTAATTCCTCGTACCTTGTTCCGGCATTGAATACGGGTAAGGGGTGTTACATTTAGTGGTATCAGAGCTACGGTTTAGTCGATTCTCGGACTAACGTAGCGTGTGTAAGAGTCTAGCTATACATGCCATAAATGAACCGTGATAGTGTGATGACTCCTGACAACTTTAAATTGTGTTTTTATATAGTAAATGGATCCTAATCGAGTGAAGGCGATGACGTGAAAGTAAAGTAATGCGCGGCTCCGCTCAAGGGATCGCGCCATATGAAAGTAGACCGGACAATTGGTCAAGGAGAAGGGGCTAGGGAAGCCTTCCTCCACATGATGAATGAGTGGTATACGGAGTTTGTTCGAACAGATCCGACTGCTCAATCCCCTCCACCCTCACCTATTCCTCAGCCGGTTCCCATAGCTCCACAAGGTATGGAATTTGTAAGATTGAGTAAGCCTCCGGTTGATAAGATCCGAAAGCCTGGGGCTGAAGATTTCAGAGCTAATGTCGATGATGATCCCGAGAGAGCCGAGTTTTGGCTCGAAAACTCCATCAGGGTATTTGATGAACTGTTTTGCACACCGGATGAATGTCTGAAATATACTGTGTCGCTTCTGAGAGACTCAGCATACCGGTGGTGGAAAACTCTTGTGTCAGTAGTACCGAGAGAGAGGGTTAACTGGGAATTCTTCCAAGATGAGTTTAGGAAGAAATATATCAGCCAACGGTTTATTGATCAGAAACGTAAGGAGTTTTTAGAGCTGAAACAGGGTCGAATGTCTATAACCGAGTACGAACGAGAGTTTGTCAGGCTCAGTAAGTACGCTCAGGAGTGTGTTTCCACCGAGGCTCATGTGCAAAAGTTTTGAAGATGGTTTGAATGAGGATATCCGATTGTTAGTTGGAGTCATTGAGCTGAAAGAATTTGTAGTGCTATTCGACCGAGCTTGTAAAGCTGAAGAATTAAGCAAAGAGAAGAGAAGAGCTGAAATTGAGACCAGAAATTCAAAAAAGAGGCCGATGAGTAAGTCATTTCAATCTCAGTCTAAGAAATCGAGAGATTTGTATACTCGTTCGAGTGCTTCAGCTGGTTATTCCAACAGAGATCGTGGGAAACAATATTCGGGTTCTAAAGCCCAAACTACGTCGATAGCGAGTGTTGGTAATGTTAGATCCAATCGACCTGAATGTCAACACTGTGGTAGGTGACATTCCGGTGAATGTAGAATGAATGACCGGGCTTGCTTTAACTGTGGCTCACAAGACCACTTTATTCGGGACTGCCCTGAAATGGCTGAGAAAGACAAGATTCAGAATGCTAGATCGGGCAACATTGCCACTAGAGGGAGACCCCTGAGGAATACGGGGAATGCGACCAGTAGTAAAGGTGTAACTAAAGATTCAACTATAAGATCCGAGGCTAGAGCACCTGCTAGAGCCTATGCTATCCGTGCTCGCGAAGAAGCGACATCTCCCGATGTTACCACTGGTACTTTTTCTCTCTATAATACTAATGTAGTTGCATTGATTGATCCTGGATCGACTCATTCTTATATTTGCATGAAATTGGTAGCTAGTAAGAGCTTGCCTGTTGAGTTTACTGAGTTTGTAATTAAAGTGTCAAACCCCTTAGGCAAACATGTATTAGTTGATAGAGTTTGCAAGAATTGTCCCTTGATGATTCGAGGTCACTATTTTTCGGCTGATTTAATGTTGTTGCCATTTGATAAGTTTGATGTTATTTTGGGTATGGATTGGTTGACACTGCTTGATACTGTAGTGAATTGTAGATGGAAAATTATTGAATTGAAATGTTAAAATGGTGAAATTCTTCAGATTGATTCAGATGAGTTGGGTGAGTTACCTGTTGTAATTTCTTCGGTGTCTGCCAAGAGATATGTGAGAAAGGGTTGTGAAGCTTACCTTGCTTATGTGTTGAATGCAAAAGTGTCTGAATTAAAAATTGAATCAGTGCCGGTAGTTTGTGAATATCTGGATGTTTTTCCAGAAGAGTTTCTTGGGTTGCCACCGATTAGAGAAGTTGAATTTGGTATTGATTTAGTTCCAGGGACTTCACCGATATCGATTGCTCCGTATAGAATGGCTCCGACCGAATTGAAAGAATTAAAAGCTTAATTGAAAGAGTTGACAGATATGGGTTTTGCAAGACCGAGTTTTTCTCCCTAGGGTGCACCAGTATTATTTGTAAAGAAGAAAGACGGATCTATGAGACTTTGAATCGATTATCGACAGCTCAACAAGGTAACGATAAAGAACAAGTATCCTTTTCCAAGAATTGATGACTTGTTTGATCAGTTGAAAGGGGCAATAGTGTTCTCGAATATTAATTTGAGGTCTGGCTACTACCAGTTGAGAGTTAAAGAGTTGGATGTACCGAAAACCGCTTTCAGAACAAGGTACGAGCATTATGAATTTCTTGTCATGCCTTTCGGACTAACTAATGCTCCTGCTATTTTTATAGACCTGATGAATCGAATCTTCCGACCATATTTAGATAAATTTGTGGTTGTGTTTATTGATGATATTCTGATTTATTCTCGAGATGAGACTGAGAATGCCGAGCACTTAAGAACTGTATTATAGACTTTGAGAGATCAGAAATTATTTGCTAAATTTAATAAAAGTGAGTTTTGGCTCTGAGAAATCAGATTTTTGGGACATATTGTTTTTGGAGATAGTATTTGGGTTGATCTGAGTAAGATTTCGGCAATTGTTGATTGGAAACCGTCGAGAAATGTATCGGAGGTTAGAAGCTTTTTGGGATTAGCCAGCTATTATGGACGTTTTGTTAAGGGTTTTTCGATGATCGCTACTCTTATGACTAAGCTGTTGCAAAAAGATGTTGACTAAGCTGTTGCAAAAAGATGTTAAGTTTGAATGGTCCGAGAAATGCCAAAAGAGTTTTGAATAGTTGAAAGCCTTATTGACTGAGGACCAGTTTTAGTGCAACCTGAACCGGGAAAAGAGTTTGTGATTTATAGTGATGCGTCACTGAATGGATTAGGATGTGTATTGATGCAGGAGGGCAAAGTGATAGCCTATGCCTCGAGACAGTTGAAACCGCATGAGAAGAATTATCAGACACACGATCTAGAATTGGCTGCCATAGTGTTTGCTTTGAAAATTTGGAGACATCATTTGTATGGTGAGAAATGTCATGTCTTTTAGATCATAAAATTTTAAAGTACTTGATGACTCAGAAGGATTTGAATTTGCTACAATGGAGATGGCTTGAGCTACTAAAATATTATGAGTTGGTAATTGACTACCATCCTGGAAAGGCGAATGTAATCACAGACGCTTTGAGCAAAAAATCCTTGTTTGCCTTGAGAGCTATGAATACGAGGTTGACTTTATCTGAGGATAGTTTGATTCTAGATGAGTTGAGAGCTAGACTGGTATTTCTTCAGCAAATTTGTGAAGCTCAGAAAAGTGATAGTGAATTGCAAGCCAAAAGAGCTCAGTGTGAATGAGTAGTGATTCAGACGTTCGGATCGGTTTTGATGATTGTTTAATGTTCCGAGATAGAGAATGTGTACCGAAAAATGATGAGATTATTCAGAAAATTCTTTATAAGGCGCAAAATGGTTGTTTATCTGTTCATCTGGGAATTACGAAGATGTACAATGATTTGAAGAAACTGTATTGGTGGTCAGGTATGAAACGAGATATACCTGAATTTGTATCGAAATGTTTGATTTTTCAATAAGTAAAAGCCGAACACCAAGTACCTTCGGGTTTACTTCAGCCAGTGATGGTACCCGAATGGAAATGAGACAAAATTACAATGGATTTCGTAACGGGTTTACCTTTGACTCCGAAAAAGAAAGATGCTGTTTGGGTCGTTGTTGATAGATTGACGAAATCAACTCATTTTATTCCGGTACGTACCGACTATTCACTTGATAAGCTAGCTGAATTGTACATTGTCGAGATTGTTAGATTGCACGGGGTGCCTATTTCTATTATTTCGAATAGAGATCCGAGGTTTACGTCGAGATTTTGGAAAAAGTTGCAAGAAGCTTTGGGTACGAAATTGAACTTTAGTACTGCATTTCATCCGCAAATTGGCGGTCAATCTGAAAGAACGATACATATTCTCGAAGATATGCTCCGATGTTGTGTTCTCGAGTTCGAAGGTAGTTGGGAAAAATATCTACCTTTAGCTGAATTTGCTTATAACAACAGTTTTTAGTCGAGTATTAAGATGACACCGTATGAAGCATTGTATGGCCGCAAGTGTCGAACTCCATTATATTAGATCGAGCTCAGTGAGAGATAGATTCACGGGATTGAATTGGTTAGAGAAACCGAAGAAAAAGTGAAAGTAATTTGTGATTGTTTGAAAGCAGCTTCGGATAGAAAGAAATCGTACGTGGATTTGAAAAGAAAAGAGATTGAGTTTCAAGTTGGTGATAAAGTATTTCTGAAAGTATCTCCGTGGAAGAAAATTCTTAGATTTGGTCACAAAGGCAAGTTGAGTCCGCGTTTCATTGGACCGTATGAGATAGTTGAAAGAATAGGGCCAGTGGCATATTGGTTAGCTTTGCCGACGGAGTTGGAAAGGATTCATAATATATTTCATGTGTCGATGTTGTGACGTTATCGATCAGACCCTTCGCATGTGATTTCTCTGACAGAGGTTGGGATTCGACCCGATATGACTTATGGGGAAGAACCGATCAAGATTTTGGCTCGGGAAGTCAAACAGTTGAGAAATAAAAGCATAGCCCTAGTGAAGGTTTTGTGGCAACGACACGGGGTCGAAGAGGCTACGTGGGAACCTGAGGAAGCTATGATAAAACAATACCCAAACCTCTTTTTAAGTAAGATTTTCGGGGACGAAAATCCCTAAAGGGGGAGAGTTGTAACAATCCGATTTTGGGTCTAGTCAGAACAGTGGTTTTGGGACCACAAATCCGATATAGTAAAATTTATTTTTATTATATTTTTATGGTCTACAGTTTTATGGAATGATTTATTGAAAATTTCGTTCGAAAATTTTGATGTTTGGGCACTCAATTTAGTTAAAAGGACTATATTGCAAAATGTGCAAAATGTGTGTTCTAGAAGTTAGAGGTGTCTAATTGCTATGAAATTTTAAATTGGAGGTCCTTAAATGGTAACTAGACCATTATATTTTAGTATGGACAAAAATGGATATGGTTAGGTGAAATTTTGAAGTTAGGCATTAAGGGCATTTTGGTCATTTGGTAAATAAAGACAAAATAAAACAAATAAAAAGATGCCATCTTCTTCAATTGAGTCCCTTAGTGTCGAAATTTCAAGGAAGACCATAGCTAGGGTTTGTTCATCTTCCAAGCTCGATTGTAAGTCCGTTCTAGCCCCGTTTTTAATGATTTTTATGTTTTTGGGATCCTTGCAACCTAATCTAGCTATTTCAAGGACTAATTTGAAAAGATGTTAAAGTCTAAAATTTTATCCATGTTACATATTTGTGTATTTTGATTTTTAATGGTAGATTATGCAAATTTAATGTTGGATAAACAACTTTTACTAAGTGATTTTTGATGAAAATGTCAAAATGGACCTATTTGTAAAAGCTGTAAAATATGTAGTAGAAGTGTGATTTAATGAAAAATGTGGGCTGTTATGAGTATGAAAATGGTTCGGCTAGGCTTGGGTTTTGAAGAAATTGACTATATTTCATTTTACGAGCTTAGGGACTAAAGTGTAAAATGTTAAAAAGTTAGGGGCAAAAATGTAATTTTGCCATAATGTGATTTTTGGACTGGATTGAATAATGTGAGTATTAAATGAGTTAAATATACTGTTATAGATCAAGAAAAACGAAGTTCGAACCTAGATCGGGGGAAAAATAAAGTGTTTGACGATTAGGTCCATTTTCACTATTTTTATACCGAGGTAAGTTCGTATGTTAATAATGCAACGTTATAATTGTATTTATAATGTTTTGATGATGCATAAATTGTGTGATTGACTCTATGGGTGTAATTGATGAAGTTTCGACAAGCGAGAAAACCCCGGTTGAAGCTTAGGAATAGATTAGGATACAAGTGACATGTCACTAGGAACCCATGTGATTATGTGATTATGTGACCTAGGTGCTGGTCCCGTACGTCCTACCAGTGGCTGGGTATACCGGCATATGTTGCGGATACTTGACAGCTTGTGTGAGCAGCATCGCGTAGCTACGTCTCGACTGACAACTTATGTGAGCAGGCCCGTGGATAGCTCGAGAGCGAGCCTATTTGTGTTATGAGATTTGTGGTAGCATTGGCTACATATGTGGCACTTATGTGCAAATCTTTCCGTGTATCCGATAGTATTCCAAGTGGTTCAACGGGTATGTCAAAGACGAGAAAGTATGTGAATATGTTATAAGTTAGTACAGGTATGTACGAAAAACTCAAAGGAAATAGATTCGGTATATGATGAACTATTGGTAAGAATATGATTGAGTATGTTATGTTCATGAATTTTTAATGGCATTTATGTTGATTCATGTTATGTTATGCATATGATAAATGTATAATTAATGTTGTTTATTATTTGCATATGAACTTACTAAGCTATATAGCTTACCCCCTTTCTTTCCCTTATCTTATAGTGTCACCAAGCTAGCTCGGGATCAGAGATCGTCGGAGATCCATTCACATTATCAATCATTATTTTGGGTACCATTGAAATGTCAATATTTTGAGTTATGGCATGTATAGGGACTTGGTCATTTTATTATATGTGTCAATGGTAATGTGGCCAAATGTATTAGCTTATAATGGGTAATGATTTCATTTTGTATATGGCCATGAAAGTTGGCTAATGTTGGTTATGAGTATCATTATATATTGATACCATTCATGAACGTGGAAACTTGCATGATTTGTGTTGATAAATTATGTTTTTAAAGCATGTTAGATGTTAGCATGTAGATGTGATGTTAATACCTTGGTTGTGGATGTTTTGGTTTCCTAAGTATGCTTGAATTGGTATTATATGATGTTGTGTAGGTATGTGCATGGAAGGGTGGCAAAAGGCTTGGTAAATAGCCTTATTTTGTCCACATGGGTAGACACATGGGCGTTTGTCTTAGCCGTGTGAGGGACACGGCCTCAGGTACGGGCGTGTGTCCCGGGCATATGAAGTCTGCACTTATTTTATGAAAAATCATGAAAATTAAATCGACCACACAGTCTAGCACACGGGCGTGTGACTTGGCCGTGTGACTTCAATTTGTTCATGAGTTACAAACAGAGAGTTACATGGGTTAGGGACACGGGCGTGTGTGACCACACGGCCTGCCCACACGGGCGTGTCCCAAAACCATACGAGCGTGTGACCCTTATTTCTAGCAAAATTTTCTATATTTTGTAAAAATTTCCTAAGTGCTCGGTTTAGTTCTGAACCACTACTAAAGCATGTTTTGGGCCTCGTAGGCTCCTATTAGGGACTTTATGATTGATTATGAATGGTTTTAATTTGGACGCAAATTTGTAACTCGATTTGTATGTTTACTTGCAAGGTAAGTCTGATAATGCCTCGTACCCTGTTCCGTCGTTGAATACGGGTAAGGGGTGTTACACTGTTGGTATACCTAAGTTCCTCCAAAGAGTTATTATGCCTGTCATATCATCCTCTACTATGTAGATTCTCCGAAATGGAGGTCCCACACACAAGTTCAAGCCAGTTAGAGGGATCAGACAAGGAAGTCCACTTTTGCCCTATCTTTTTATTATGTGCATAGAGTGGTTAAGGTATATGATTCGTTCGAAAATCGATGCTGGTAAGTGGCAGCCGATTCGCCTCTCAAGATCTGGACCTGCTGTATCTCATCTTTTTTTTGTAAATGATCTAGTTATTTTTTACAAATCTGGGGTGGGGCAAGCTCACTTATTAGACAATGTTTTGAAGCATTTCTATGAATTTTCTGGGCATAAAATCAGTGCTAGAAAAAGTAATATCTACTTCTCTAAAGGTACAGAGGATGATCTGTGTTCTCAGATTAGTCAACTTTTTGGTTTTCAGGAAGTTTAGGATCTTGGAACTTACTTAGGGGTGCCCCTTCTCCATGAGAGAGTCACTAATAGTACCTTAAACTTTGTGGTGGAAAAAGTGAGACACAAATTACAAAGTCGGGAAGCAAGGAAGTTGTCCATTGTAGGAAATGTCACTTTGGTCCAATCCGTCATTCTCTCCATTCCTAGCTACTTCATGCAGTCCATGATGATCCCAAAGAGAGTATGCACGGAGATAAAATGAATGATGAGGTAATTTATACGGGGATGTTCTGGTGGTCAACCGAAGCTTTCTTTAATTGGGTGGGATTCCATTTATCAACCAAGGTCACGAGGTGGTCTTGGACTTTGACATCTGCGTGATCAGAACACATTGTTCTTTATGAATATTGGATTTCACTTAGTTTCCAAAGATAATGCCTTATGGATACAAGTCCTTCGAGCAAAGTATGGCCTAAAAGAGTAACTTCCGAAATCTATCACAAGAAGACATTGTTCGCATCTGTGGAGATCCCTTTCTAAGGTATGGCCACTGTTCCATAAAAATGTAGCTTGGTCAATTGGAAATGGGGTGAGTATTTGTTGTTGGAAGGATTCTTGGGTTCCGGGTGTAGGCCCCTTAATTTCACAAAATCGCGCTCATGCAAATTTAGGCTTGGACTGCACCCTTAGGGATTTGGTTACACCGAGGGGTCTTGGAATCTAGATCTATTTCATATCTGGCTGTTTGATGAAGTGATTAAACAAATAGTGAGTATTCCTGCTCCACACCCTGCCTTGGGTTCAGATAGGGTTATTTGGGCTCGTTTAGCTACAGACTCTTTTTCTGTGCGTAGTGCTTTCTAGTCTTTAAAGAAGGCATCATGGAGTTCGAGGGATGATTACTGGAAGAGAACCTGGAAATATCAGAGACCGCAAAGAGTTAGATTCTTCCTTTGGTTAGCTTCCAAAGAAAGACTTCTAACTAACTGGGAACGCAATCAACAGGGAATCGCACATAGTAGCTCTTGCTCTATATGTGGACACGAAAGAGAGGATATCATACATGTGCTTTGGGAATGTCCGACAATAAAGGATGTATGGATGCATGTGGTGCCAACTGATTAGCAACATAGCTTCTTTTCTAAGATCTTTCAAGTATAGCTTTCTTCTAACCTTTATTGTAACAGGAAGGTGTAGGAACAGGGCATTACTTGGTCGTTCTTGTTTGGATTAATCACTTGGCGTCTCCGGAAGAATAGGAATCTTTTCATTTTCCAAAATGTTACTTGGTCGGCAAGCAAAATTGTAAAAGCTTCTCTTAGTTGGGCTCAACAGTATGAGCTAAGTCATAGTAGATATCAGAGCAACATTCATAATCATGATGGTCGAGCGGCTTTTGATGGAACGTGGGTTCATTTATTCATTGATGGCCCAGTGGCTAGATTTATGGGGAATGCATCAATTGGTAGAGTTCTACGTGATCAATCTAGAAATTGGATTTTGGGGTTCAATTGGTATCTGGGTAAATGCACACCTTTTGAGGCTGAACTCTAGGGTATTCTAGATGGACTATTCATTCTGCATAGAAAGGGATACAAACGGGCCACGATTTAGACAGATAATTCGAATGTGTTTAAAGCTTTGATTGATAATGGGTTGGAGGACTTAGGTATCATTGTGCTTAGAAGGGTCCAACGGTTTATGAGGTCTGAAGGATAGTAACGGATTAGGTGTATGCCTAGAAAAGTTAACACAGTTATAGATCAATTGGCTAAGCTAAGTTTAGAGTGGCAATCAAGTCTTATATTTAAATATTTATATGACTTTAAAAAAAATTGAAAATATTAAAGATAAATAGAAAATTTAAATTGAAACATAGTGGTGTGAGACGTGGATGAATGCATCCAACATCCATGAAAATAGTAGTGATTTTCAAAAGTATACATCCATAATGGAGCAGGTAGGTGATGGAGCAAAGCGTGTCAATTGTGGAGTGATAGTAGATTTAGAAATATTTGCCCCCACCCCGCTCCATTGTTATCCCTATATGTGCCTCACTAGTTTTAAATAGTATGTTGACGGGTTAAATAATTCAATTAGATTATTGTGGATCGAGTTTAAATAAATTTTTTTAATTTTTGATTGATGTAACAGAAATTTAAATATTTTTTTATTTAAATTTAATTATAATATATATTAATATAAAATTATATTTTTATTATTTTCAATAGGGATGACAATGGAGCGGGATGAGGGTGAATAATGCTAAATCCACTTCCACTATACAATTTGCATGCTCTGTTCCACCATCCGTCCCGCTCCACTATGGATATATAATCTTGAAAATCACTATTACATCAATGGATGTTGGATGCATCCGTCCCCGCCCCACCCCACTCCGCTTCAATCTAAGTTTTGCTACTTATCTTTAATTTTTTCAATTTTTTTTTAAATCAAGTAAATATTTAAACATAATTTTTCAAAAAATAATAATTTTATATAGTGGTGCGGGTTGTGGCGGGCAAGTAATTACCATAATTGCTCCATATCCTCTATCAAAAAGAAAAAACCTAAATAATTGTAAATTGAACTGTATTATTAGTACCTCTATTTTTTAAAATAAAATTAACCCTTCTAATTTTAAATAATATTTAAGTATACCTTTTTACCAAAACCCATTATAAATAAAAAAAAAAGGGGGGAAGAAGAGAAATTAACTATTGTTGATCCTAGACTATTTTTTTAAAGGTGAAATTACAATTCACAGTTATACGAAATATATCTGTATGACTATAATCAGTATAATATATTTACCGAATTACAATTATGACTATAATCAAATTTTACAAAATTAATAACTGCAATATTTATAAATTTAAATAGGAAATTTGGATTCAAAATAAAATTTGAAATGAAAACTCATAAACATATAAATACATTTAATGTAACATTCAAAATCCTAAGTCTAAGTTACTTCATGATATTACCTTTACAAGATAGCATCGAACAAATTCAAATTAGAAGCCGATGTGCACTTTCTCTTCTTTTCTTTGAATGTTCATTTGCACTATTTAATCTTAGGGTTGTGATTTATATATAAAAAAAAACTAATATTTGATGTTGATACCACGCCATTTTAACTAAAAATTTTCAAATGTTTGATTTAGATTTGCAAGATGTTTTCCTCCCCTATTAATGCAATCTATCATCTCATTTATTTTCTCCAAAAAAGTATACATATATACATATACCATCTCATTGCTAATGCATTCTTCTTTCGGTAATTCCATGAAATCATTGGTGATGCAAACTCCTATTTTTATTTTTTGACTTGCTTTTTATGTTAATTATTTATTTTTAGTTCTTTTGAATTTTGATAATCATAACGATTCATACTAAAATTTGAATTAAATCGAGTTAAATATTTAAGTGAGCGATAAAATATTTTTTTTTTAATTTAAAAAATTCAAATGGAAAATTTAAAGTAACATTAATTTTTTTATCACTAAATCCAATATTTGTTTTTAAACTAGACGAATGTTAGATTTCATTTGAAAGAAAAAAGAAAGGGGTATATTACATTATTTTGTTGCCCACTCCAAGTATATGATCATAATAAATTAATTATTCAGCTCCCCACCATGTGTTGCTCTTCATTTGCTTCACCATCTCTCAAAGAATCATTGATGGTAAAAGTGTAGTGATTAATCCAGAATCCAGGAATAATTAGTTCCATCATCTTAACATTAGCCCAAAAACATGTAAGAATTTAGGGTTTAATCCGGATTAAAGCCGAGTATTAATCTAGTAGATTTGGAGGCCTAGTGGATTAAACAATCTTATTTTAAACATTGAATTGATTATAATAAAACAGCATTTGCCAAGTGTAAGAAAACTTGAAAAACAAGTTATAGTGGGGTTGGGAAATTAATTAAAATAGAAAAGAATTGGGAACCATGAATTAATAATTACAAAGGGATGCGTGTGGGTAGCAAATTATTTCGAAAGAGCATCTTGCTAATGGCAGTCGTTGACCTTATGAAATTTGATTCTTATTTGTCCAAATCTTTGGCTACAAAAAAGCTTTCATCCAACATTATGATTGCATGGTTTTTGCCAACCTAAGAGCAATGACCCTTTGACTTTTTGTATTAATTAATTTTGGTGATGATGATTGTAATTGTAATTCACGGGGGGTGGCTATGCTTTTTTTTATCTTTCTCGCAATATTGGCGCCAAAACAAAGGTAAGGTTAGGTCTTAGCTACTCCTTTAAAATGGTTCCCACTTTTCACCATCCTCACTTTTAGATTTTTTCTATCTTTTTTGACAAGAGGTTGAATTCAAACTGGTGTGTGACTAAAATTTGATATAAAGTCATTTACTTCTTTTATATGCGATTCAATCCATTCACTTTTAGATATTAAAATACATTATTAGGGAATAGAATTGAATTTGAAAGGTATTATATACGTTTTGATATAATCACGTAATCATATATTCATGTATTGTTCATGTCTGAAGTCTTACTTGTTTCTTATGTCGATGATTTTGAGTTTGGATCGTTGGTTTACGATTGTTTGATGTTAAAATAATCTTTTCAGTCTTTGTCCTTCTATTGGACATGTCGGGGGTGCTATGAGGATACTTATTCTATTTCTCGAGTGATCTTATTATATACAAACTTTACTGAATGAGATGTTCCTACCATTCCTTCATTATATGTTTTGCTTCCTAGTAATTTTGTTGATTTCTCTTATGAGGATAGGGGATAATAGGACTCTGGTGTATGGGGTGAGCCTGTTGGTTCGGGTTGTAGTGGTCCTCTCCTTGTTGGTTAATTTCTTTTGTTTTTCTCTCTTCTATTAATATATGCTCTTTTCCCTAAAAGAAACTTAGATATATGTTATACCTACTAAGAGTCCAGGCTTCAAGCATAAGATAATTAACAAATTTCAAGGCCCAAGCTTTGGTAAACCGAAAAATGGCATGAGACAATTGGACTACGCATAACTATCAAACACCTACAACGGCTCGTAACAAAGCTCAAATAACAAGAACAAAAAAGATATTGAAGGCATAATTATGATAGACTAATGACATGCGCCTAGCTAACTAGGTATTGGTCCCTATAAACCATTGAAAGCAACAATCTTAGAAGTAATTAACAACCCATGATAAGAGGCAAGGGAGAGGCCCATCTTTAGGTATAAGCGTAATATTAACAATACTCTGCCCAAATATTATCTTAAGCTTGCCATCATCCTCTATTTGAGTTAAGCATCAGACAACGCCTCGAAGCATAAGCTTTGACGCCCTTATAGTTTACCCTTTGTCTTGCAGGCCTTGGAGCATTCTTAGCCTAGAATCTTTTAAGCCTATTTGTAACACCTCGATACCTTACCTGATTGTCGAGTCCGAGTTATAGGATGTCACATTCGTTACCGGAGCAACTATGATCATTTATATTCAATTTATACCATTATACATTTAATTATGAGAAATACACGCATATCATTTGATATATAGTCATTTTCAAGTCTTATAAAAGCTTACGAAAGCTCTATTGCTAACCTGAGGTTGAATTAGGACTAAATTGTAAAGTTTTTGAAATTTTGGGTTGATGTCATGACTTTGGGAGTTCCTCGTTGCGACGCAACATACTGACTTGGCCTCGTCACAAAGATCGATGCTTGATGTCGCGACATGACATGCTGACTTGGCCTCATTGCGACGACAAATGCTTGACGTCGCAACATGACATATTGTTTCTGAATGGTACTGATCTTGACACTAACCTGCAAATACCAAATCAACCAATTTACATTTCCATAACATATTTTCAGCCAAATACACAATTCTCATGACTTAACTATGAACTATAACACCTTATTCATAAATGTACCAATGTCATATTACCATTTCTTCAATTCCATACAACCTATGAATTATTTACCTATTACAATTCATTCAAACCCTTAACATTCTATATATAAAAAAATAGGTTATGGGCAATTCATCATTTTATATATTCCAAACCTTGCATTATACTAAAATTGTAACACCCTCTACCTGACCTGAATCATCGTGTCCGGGTATCGGATGTTACGACATACAAATACTTAGTATAATTTCTAAACAATCTGTATATAATCCTTTTCAACATATTCCTTAATATTTATTTAAAATTTTTTGGACGAAGAAATAAAGAAAACATCCAAGAATTCAACAGACTCTTAAAAAAATGATATAAGATATTACAACATGGGGTGAGCATTCGACCGAATCGAATCGAATGGAAAAATTTCGAGTTAATCGAGTTTTCTTATCCTATTTCATCATCCTAACTCAATTTGAAATTTTTACGAATTGAGTCGAGTGAGATGGGATTCGAATCGAATCGAATATATTTGTTCGAGTTAAATTTAAAAAATGACTTTGGTGTTGTTTATTTTTATGTAATTTTTTAAAGAAAATATTTTTCTTTAAAATTTTCATCCTGGACTTGTTATTATAGGGAGTTTTATTTGGGGGGTTCGAATGAATTGATGATGAAGAAGAATAATGAAGGGTTTAATTTAAGGTTTTTTTGCTGAAGAAGAAGAGGAGAAGAATTGATTTGGGGGTTTAATTTGGGGGGTTTTTAAAGAAAAATTTTAGTATTTGGGAATTGGGAGTTTCAGGTTTGAATTGGAGAAGAAAATCGATGATAGAATCTTGACTTTTGGGGAAATTGGGATGGTGGGGTTGGCCATGCTTTGGGAAATTGGGAAAATGGTAGATGAGCTTTTTTTTTTTGGGGGGGGGGGGAGGGGAAAATAGGGTGGGTTTGGGCTTTGGGGGAAATGAGTATTGTAAAAGGATTTGGGCCTAGAGAGTGGTGAATATAAATTTAAAATTTAAAATTATATAGTTTATATTCGATTTGTTTGAATTATTCGAGTTATTCGAATTCAAAAATTCAACTCGACTCGAACTCGAAATTCGAAAAGAAAATTTGAGTTGATTCGATTAACTCGAATAACTCGATTCGAATAATTCAAAATTCAAATTTTTTTTCAAATTTTTCAAGTCGAATCGAATTTTACTCACCCCTAATTACAACACATAAGTTCGATAAAGACAGACTCTTCTTGGCGTAGAGAACTATAAGTTATGCTTCTAAGAGGCCCTTTGTATGCATAGTATTCCAACTTGCCAATTTTCTCTGGCACATCGCTAGCATGGTCCCTCCTGGCATACTCATTCACACAACATGTCCTGAAACATGAACAAATAATTTGTAAGTTCTTGCAAACTTAGTCAGTTTTAATACAAAATACCTTGGAGTCTTTCTAGTTGAATTCCTCATCTTAAAAGTTTGGATTACCACTCTGTGTTTGGTAGACTCTTTCATAATAATGGATATATGCCTATACGCCAACTTCCATACTTAATGTATCACTCTCACTTCACTCCTTGACCGAATCCAAATCTTACCAGTTGATACAGATCCTAGTCCATTTTAGAACACAAGACATGTAACACCCCTAACCCGTAACCGCTGCCGGAACAGGGTTATAGAGCATTATCAGAGTTTACAGAACAAATACAGATAATTAATATAATTTACTATTCATATATGAAAATAATCATACTATCCCTTGAATGGACCCTCGAGGACAAATTTAAACATTAGAATCAAGTCGGGACTAAATCGAGATCTCAGAGAATTTTTCACAAAATTTAAATTTTTTTCTTTAATACAGGGGTCACACGCCCGTGTGAGTAGGCCGTGTGGTGACATGCCCATGTCTCAGGCCGTGTGGGCATTTGATGTGAGGCACACGGCTGTGTCCCAGCCCGTGTCCTTACCCGTGTAACTCTTTCACTTGTGCCACAGGGCCTGCCACGCGCCCGTGTGCTAGGCCGTGTGGTCAATTTAATTTTCACAAATTAGGTGCAGGTTTCACACGGCCAAGACACACGCCCGTGTTCTAGGTCGTGTATCTCACACGGCTGAGACACACGCCCGTGTCTCCGCCCGTGTACCCAATTCTGAGCATCCTGTTTCTAAATTTTAGGATGCATGGGACACATGGCCAAACCACATACCCATGTGCCAGGCCGTGTGTCATACATGGTTAAGACACACGCCCGTGTGTCTACCCGTGTGGACAAAATAAGGCCATTTCCTAGCCTTATTTCTCACCCAAATTTGCCAATAACTTACAACAATACTTGTACATATATATACCAACCATTTTCAAGCATGAAACTAAGCAAACATCATTAATATGTATAGTATAACATTTCATACATTCATATAATCAAACTTACCTTTTTGCAAATATATATATATATTTTACCCTAATTCAATCTAACCATACCTTATACATAAATGTATCAAACATGATATAACTTTATATTATCATACCAAAATATACCATTACTAGCCATTCCAATGACTAGATTACAAACATCCATTTACATATCATCATTGGTAAAATTAGCTTATACATGCCATTATGTCAAAGTAAGTTTTCTATTTATACCAAAACAAGCTGGAGGATAGTGTGATGATACTCCGACCGATCTCCAACCTTTACGAGCTTTCGAGCACTATAAAACAGAGAAAAGAAAACCTAGTAAGCATTTAATGCTTAGTAAGTTCATATAACAGGAATTTAACTTACCATATATTTACATTTAAGATAAGCATACAATAATGCATCCAAGCAATTTGGCTTATAGCCTAAAACACAACTTCACCAATCATGTTAGTCAAGTAATTCACATAATACCAAGAACATGGATGAGCTCATCATTTAATGTCTTTCATATACATATGCTTTCCATAACATTATTCCATATTACATGTACACTTTAATGACAAATCATTTCAAGTTCAGTTTAGCCATGTCAGAACTTTACCCGTTAAATTTATTTGAAATATCGATGGATACGCTCATATAGTACACCTTAGTGTACACTACTATAATTCGTCAATTCATTTCCAGGGTACCCAATTAGGGCACATAACCGGGAAGCACATTCTCGAGCCTTGAAACGGGAAGCTCACACAGAGCCATTTCAGGAAGCTCATAAAGAGCCTATCGGGAAGCTTATCTGGGTTATATAACGGGAAGCTCATAAGAGCCATAATCGGGAAGTTCACAAAGAACCTTATCAGGAAGTTCACAAAGAACCATATCGGGAAGCTCCGGATAGCAAATATCGGGAAGTTCAAGCGAGCATTATCGAGAAGCTCATAAAGAGCCAATTTAACAGGAAGCTCACGAAGAGCCTTTAATCGGGATGCTCATAAGAGCTAAGGTGTGTCCACAACAAATGTAGGATCACAATCTATTGGGACGCTCTGAAGAGCTATAACGCGAAGCTCCCTGAACCATATAACGGGAAGCTCGAGAGGGCTAATAACGTGATGCTCATAAGAGCTATGGTGAGTCCGCAACATATGCTGGACTACAACCAATACGGGAAATCCTATATCCATCGACTTTCATTTATTCAAGCGGGATTTGACATTTATTAGGCATTATCGGATATTCAATCAATTTCACATACATGACAATTATACAATTCACATATACAACATTTAATTCAAACATATAAATGTACACAATTTAGTTACACGAACTTACCTCGATACTTGTTCGTATACGAATTCTACTAATCCGAAACTTTTTGTTTTCCTCGATCCAACTCAGTATTAGGTCTTTTATGATCTATATAAATGAATTTAATATCAGTTTAATCCATTTCATACTCAATTTAATTCAATTCACATCCTAGGAAAAATTACTATTTTGCCCCTATACTTTTCACAAATGACGATTTTGTCCCTAGGCTCGGAAAATAAAATTCATGTAATTTAATCCTTATTCCAAGCCTAACCGAAATTTTCATATAACTTTTACAGCACATATATTTCACAAAATTTAGAATTTTTCCATAACTTTTACATCTTTACAATTTAATCCTTAAATCATATTTTCATCAAAATTCACTTTGTAAAAGTTGTTTATCTATCAACAACCTTTCATTTTCTACCATAAATTTCAAAATTTCAGCATATTCATCCATGGCAAAATTTCTATACTTTGATAACTTTTCAAATTAATCCCCAAAATAGATAGATTAAGTTATTCCGATCTCAAAAATATAAAAATTACTAAAAACGAGACAAGAATACTTACCCAATTAAGCCAAGAAAGCTTGTTTTCTCTTTCCTAGGGTTTCCATAGAAATTTTTGGGAAGATGATGAAAATAAGATGATATTTTCTTTTTAATTTGATTATCATCTTTTTATTTTTCCACTTTCCAATTTAGTCCTTGCCTTTTTATAATTTTCCATGGATGATTCATCAAAAATATCTACTAACTTTTCTTTAATGGTCTAATTACCAGATAAGGACCTCAAGTTTTGAATTCCATAGCTGTTTGATACTTATAACTACTAGAACTCAACTTTTGTATTTTATGCAATTTGGTCCTTTCCATAATTGAACACATAATCGGTAAAATTTTCTTATCAAAATTTTCATATGACAACCATGCAATATTATTAAAATAAATTTTCTTTTCGGCTTGGATTTGTAGTTCCGAAACCACTGTTTCGATTTCACTGAAAATGGGCTGTTACAAGACACTTCTCAGAGGAATATCTGTACCGAACCCACATTCAACATATTTCTTCTTTATACAAATGCTTCACTTTCTTCCAGAATGGTTATTCACAGATATTATTCTTTGGCGGATAGTTACTAACTGAACTAACATTTGGTGGATTCCTATATTGGGCTTAATAGTTGTCAGACCACCAATTAGATTGCATTCTGAATCAAACCCATAACCACCTTATACTAATGATGAAACATTTTAGATCATTCAAAAGAATTCCATATGTCATCATTCAAAAGAATTCCATAAGTCTATGTTACCTAACACAAGAGCACCCAAATTGACAAACGGTTCAGATTCCAAATAGCCCCATATCAAGGAATGATACTATTTTATCTAGTTTTACTCATTTTGAGACCCAAATTGGCAAAATGGTGTCATGGGAAACCTAACAATGTGTTTGAATTGGTGTAGGGAGATGAAAATGGCACGACCTTAAGGAAAACAACATTCAACGTGGATGTCGCGACATCATTACTATGGAAGTCACAACATCGAGTCCCTTTGCTTTGAGGGTACAAGACTTCAACGAGAAATCAACCTGGAGTCATTTGTCGAGAGAGTCGCGACACTGAGGGTATGGTATCACGACATCGAGCCTAAATTTGCGACGAGCTTTCAAGTTATGATATCACTGAAGGTGTTGAAGTGGAGAAATTGTGGGCACCAACAGGGATGTCGCTGAATGGAGAACCCCCAAAGTCACACTTGTTTCGCTGTTGAGGGTGTCGCGAAACTGAAGCTTGGATATCACGACATTGGTGCCTAACGAAGAGAAAATTGCTACAAGGGTAGTCTTTTTTCCAGCACCAACCCAAGTTAACACACATATTTTAAGTGCATTTTTTTCAATGTTAGGGTTGATTTTTCAACTGTTTAAAAGACTCTTTTGGGCTGAACTAAAGGATCCAACTTTTATTTCATCTCTTTAGCTTTGTTGAAACACCCCAAACCCGGCCCACGAGCCATGACCGAATCTGGTATGTTCCTCGAGAAAACATTTGAAAATCCGTTTGTTACTTAGGAAAAATTCGTGTGGTTTTGAAGATGGATTTGCTTGTGTTGGGTTCAATTGAAAACCTTGTTACTTTTGAAATCAGGGATTTATTAAAAACCTTGTTTTTATATTGGAAATCATTTGTGTTTAGGTGTCAAAGCATTTCACATTTATTTAAGAAAACAATTTAAATAACCTTTGATTTAATATTAACAATATCAGGGCAAAAATAAATGAAAGCGAGCATAAAACAGTCTCATACTTTGGCCTTATTACATCAAAAATCAAACCCAAATTAAATCCAAAATACTTAAAATATAACAAGTCCAAAATAGAATAAAATTAAGTGAGCATGGCCACCATCGAGCTCCTGCCCGACCTTGGTCCATTATCGAGCATCACTGTAAGAAAATATTCCCCAACAGGTGAGTCAAAGACTCAATGTGTACACACCAACACTAAATCTCAATAGGTTAGGCATATCGGTTCATACATATACATATAATTAAATAAATAAAATGATGCAACCCGAACCCAAACCTAGATACCATCCGCTACACATCACCCGTACCAACCTGTACACCGTGGGGACTACTAAGTCAACCCTCCATCCGCTACACATCATCGAAGGCGTCGCTGCAATCGACGTGCTCATCGCCCCTTATAAAATTTGTGGCATAGCCACCAGATAACATAATTGTGACATGAGTCACCACATTCAGATAATGTGACCGAAGTCACCACATTCGAGATAATGTGACCAAAGTCACCACATTCACTTCCCCTTTTTATATAACCCATATGCCCATGTCATACATATCATGCAATATCATGCCTTATTTCATATTCTTATCACTGTGCACATATGCCATAACAGATCACTCATACTCATAGTAGGAGTAGGAAAACGTACCTGAGTACTTTGTACCATTGCATGGTACCTTAGCCACATTTTACACGTTCATATTAACGCATGCATATAATCAATACCATAAAACTATTAAGGTTTAGTGTGGGGTACACACCTGGTATTAATGCTTTCCTGAAACCCAAAAACCCTATCTAACACTTTAGATCCTTAACTCCTACATTCGGCCAATATTAAAGATTTAATGAAAACCCATTCGGCCATAATCCAAATCCTAATAGGATTATTGTAACCCAAAATTTACCTTGGTGCCGATTTCTCTAATAATCAATTCCCGAAAACTTTGCTATGTTCCTTCTTGTATTTGGCCAAGCACTAGATCCCTTCATAGGTTAGTTTTTGGTTTTTAAGATAATAAGAAACAAGTCTAAACACTAAAATTGGCCCTTGGCCGAATATCCAATATGACTTACCTTGATCACTTCAATCCCGAAAGACTCCTTTGATGATCCTTAATGCTAGCTACACAGAAAACGCTTATTATGGCACTATGCACATTCGGCCATGCCTAAAATCAAGGCCTAATCACAAGATTTCGGCACACTTATGAAGAAGAGATCAAATCAATTACTAGCATAGGAAACACTTACCCTTACACGTTGCTTTGAAGAGTCTAAAGTAAGTAGTCGACAACACCCTCCTTTAAAGATTCGGCTTGGAGCACAACAATGGTGGTTCGGCACTTTATGGTGGAGAGAAGAACCGCAACAATGGAGAGGGTTTTATGCTTGGAGATTTTCGGCAACAAGGAACAATGGTAGTTGCAATATTCGGCTATCACTCTTAGTGTCAAAGGGTACACGGTTTCAAAGGTATAGAAAGGAATTTGAGGTTACAAGAAAATAAGAAAAAGAGAGAAGAGTAGAGGAATTTCAAAGAAAGAGTTGGATACTTTTACTAAAAGAAATTCAAAGACTTAGCTCCCTTTCCTATACATGACCGAATGCCTCAACCAAGAGTCCCTTGGCCAGCCACCTTATCATCACTCATCACATTCCTCATACTTCTCCTATTATCCCTTCTTTATCACCTTAATAAAATAAATTAATCCTAACACATAATCTCTTATCTTACCCCTAAAAAAAATAAAACAAAATAAAACAATAATCACAATTATCCTAGTCGAATAAAACAAGCTTAATCCTCATCAAATTAGAAGTCCAATTGCTGTCCAACCTCTTCTCGCCTTTCTTCCTTGATGCCAAAGCAAAAATAAAACCACTTAATCTTGCCAACAAGGCTCGAACATGAGACTGGGCTTGGAGCCCTTGTCGCAAGCTCGCAGTGTAACCCAAGCCACTTTGCCAAGGCACTTTTGTGACATAACTCACCTGAATTTCTTTTAAGACCTACTTAGCCCAATTCCTTTTTGACGCAAAAATATAAGTCCATTTGCTTCCCACGCGCTCGATCCTTCTACCTTCCTCCCAGACTTATGGCGTCATTTGCCCAAGCCTTAAGTGGCGCATTCCAGCCACTTTACCAAGCTCACTTCCATGTCTTATTTCCTTACATTTTCTCTTAAGGCCCTATCCTCTTAGCTTCCTCTTTTATACTTAAAATTTAATATCTTCTAAGGCTTTCTCCTATTTTCTAAAGTTCACAAATTTCATTATACACATTCACAACATACTCAAGCATGCTATTTCATATAATTAAGTATAAATGCATAAGCCCATTTCCAGGATATTATAGTTCTACCCTCCTTAAAAATAATTTCGTCCTCGAAATTACCTGGCTGAAATAAGTGAGGGTATTGCTGTCGCATTGCTTCTTCTGGCTCCCACGAAGCCTCTTCTGATCCATGATTTCTCCACAATTCTTTGACCAAAGGAACTGACTTCCTTCGTAACACTTTCACATCTCGTTCCACAATCTGAATCGGCTCTTCCTCGTAGGACAAATCTGGCCTTAGCTCCACCTCTTCAACCGATACAACATGAGATGGATCCGATCGATAACGACGTAGCATGGACACATGGAATACGTCGTGCATCTGCTTCAACTCCGGTGGCAACTCCAACTGATATGCCACTGGTCCAACCCGCTTCAAAACCCTATAAGGTCCTATAAATCTCGGACTTAACTTCCCTTTTCGACCAAATCTCATCACCTTCTTCCAAGGCGAAACTTTGAGAAATACTTGATCTCCCACATCAAATTCTATCTCTTTTCATTTGAGATCCGCGTATGACTTTTGCCGATCAGATGCTTCCTTCAACCGTGCTCGAATTATCTCAACTTTCTCTTCAGATTCTGCCACTATCTCTGGACCCACAACTCGTCGTTCCCCTAATTCAGTCCAACATGTAGGAGTTCGACACCTCCGACCATACAACGCTTCATACGGTGCCATCCGAATACTAGCTTGATAGCTGTTATTGTACGCAAATTCCGCTAGAGGCAAATATTCTTCCCAACTTCCCCTGAAATCCATCACACAAACCTCAACATATCCTCTAACACTTGGATTACCCGCTCGGATCGCCTGTCCGATCGTGGATGAAAAGCCGTAGTGAAATCTAACTTAGTGCCTAATGCCCGATGTAGCGCCTTCCGAGGCCGAGAAGTAAACCTTGGGTCCCTATCTCGAGATGATTGACACCTGCACACCATGCAACCTTACAATCTCGCCACATACAATTTTGCCAACTTTTGCGGGAATAGTCAACTCTCACCGGAATAAAATGCGCGGACTTAGTCAACCGGGTCCACTATCACCCATACCGAGTCCTTCTTAGTAGGCGTGAGGGGAAACCCACTAACAAAGTCCATGGTAATTCTCTCCCACTTCCACCGCGGAATCATTATCGGTTGAAGTAATCCCCCGACGGAACTTGGTGTTCACCTTTACTTGCGACACGTCAAACACTTGCTCACAAATTCTGTAATTTCCTTTTTCAAACCAGGCCACCAAAACTGTTCTCTTAGGTCTCTCAGTACAACTTAGTGCCTCCGGGATGCATAGCATAAGGGCCACTATGCGATTCTGAAAGAATCCTCTGTCTCGTGTCCTTGTCCTTAGGCATCTGCACCTTACCCTTGAAACACAATACTCCTCATCGTTAATACCATAATCTATCAACTCTCCATTCTCGCACTTGCTGTAACTTAGCACTTAACTCATCATCAACCAACTGTCCCTCTTTGACTTCATTCAACCACGTCGAAAGCAACTTGCACTTACGCCAACAGTCGCCATCATCATACAAACTCAAGTGTACGAACAACGCCTCGAGATCCGACACAACCTTCCGACTCAGGCATCCGCCACTACATTCGCCTTGCCCGGATGATACTCTATAGAACGTCAGTAATCCTTTAGTAATTCCACCCACCTTCGTCGCCTCGTGATTCAACTCCTTACGAGTTAATAAGTACTTGAGACTCTTGTGGTCTGTGGTAGATCACCGACTTTTCCCCATAAAGATAATGCCTCCATACTTTAAGAGCAAAGACCACTTGCCAATTCCAAGTCATGCGTCGGATAGTTAACCTCGTGTGGCCTTAATTACCGAGACGCATAAGCGACTACCTTCCGCCTTGCATCGAACACACCCTAATCCTCGTGAGAAGCATAACAAGACACCACGAAGTCCTTCCCTACCTCCTACTGAATCAAGACCGGAGCCTCGACAAAACCCTCTTAAGCTTCTCAAAGCTCTCCATTTGCTTATCCGTCCAAACGAAAGGTACTTCCTTTCTCAACAGCTTTGTCAAAGGTGCGGCTATTGACGAAACCCTTCTACGAACCTTCAGTAGTAGCTTTGCCAATCCCAAGAAACTACGGATCTCGCCACGCACTTAGGTGGTTTCCAATCTAGCACCGCCTCAATCTTACGAGGATCCACCCTTATTCCTTCTCCGGACACCACATGTCCTAAGAACGCCACCTCCTTAAGCCAAAATTCACACTTGCTGAATTTGGCGCACAACTCCTTCTCCTTAATACTTGCAACACAATTCGGAGATGCTCATCATGTTCCTCCTCAGACTTGGAGTATACCAGGATGTCGTCGATGAACACAACGATGAACCGATCCAGGTAGGGTTGAAAAACCCGGTTCATCATATCCATGAACGCGGCTGGGGCATTCGTCAATCCAAACGGCATTACTACGAACTCATAATGTCCGTATCTTGTTCGAAAGGCTGTCTTATGGATATCTGCTTCCTTCACCTTAAGCTGATGATATCCAGACCTTAGATCTATCTTCGAGAATACTGCTGCCCCCTTAAGCTGATCGAACAAGTCGTCTATCCTTGGAAACGGGTACTTGTTCTTGATGGTTAACTTGTTTAACTGACGGTAATCTATGCACATACGCATAGTCCCGTCCTTCTTCTTTACAAACAAGACCGGTGCTCCCCATGGAGACACACTGGGTCAGATAAACCCGCAATCAAGCAACTCTTGGATTTGAGCCTTGAGCTCAACCAATTCCTTCTGGTGCCATCCTATCACGAGCAATTGACACGAGTCGCACCTTCCCGCAAAAATCAATTCCAAACTCCACCTCCTCGTCCGGGGTATTCTGTAACTCCTCCTAAAAACATCCACAAACTCCTTTACGATTCTAACTTCACTAACTCCCCTCTTTTGCATCCAACGCACTAACGAAAGTCAAGAAGGCCTTGCACCCTTTCCGAACCATCCTATCGACTTTTCGGTCTTTGAAACTACATTAGACAAGTAGTTTCTTCTTTCTCCTATCATAATTACCACTTCATCCTCCGGGTCCTTAACTCCATTCGCTTAGTGCACAATTTAGTATAGCTCGGTGTTCTACTAGCTACCCATGCCAAGTATGAGGTCAAATTCTCCGAAGAGTAGTTCCATTAAGTCGGCGGGAAAATCACTCCTTGTATCTCTAGAGGTACACTCAGAAGATCTTATTCACCACTACTGATTTGACCTAGTGGGCTCACTCTGATCATCTCCTTACTAGAAAGTTCGTGAGCCTATGCCTAGTGTTTCAACTACACTACTTGTAACATAAGAATGGGTCGAGCCCACATCAATCAAAGCATAATAAGGCTTTCCAAATACAAGGAACGTGCTGGTTATGACTTCCATGCGTCTCCCTCTTCCCTACGGCGAATCATATACCAAGCCCTACTGTCGCCTCTGTATACCCACACCTCTGCGGTGTTCCACATCCTCTTCCAAAGACTATTACCTCGGCCATTCGGACCACGGCCTCGCCGCCGAGGTCTTTGTCCCACCTCTACCACAGATTAACATTCTCGAGTTACTTGGTCGATTTCCATCCGCCTCATAGGGCAATCCTTAATCATATGGTCCTTTGACCCACACTTGAAGCATCCTCCTGTCTTTTCCAACACTCCCTAAGTGTTTCTTCCCACACCGATTACAAGTACGATATTGCCCTCCTGTACCAACTTGCCGACCTCGCGCCCATCGCCTCTAGGCCTTTTCTCGCACATTTCCGCACAATCCAGACGATCTAAAACTTCTTTTACATGCCTCCCTTGATCGAGTTACGCCTCACGAGTCCTTAATTCCCTCGGCTACTTTTTGCCTTCTCGACTAACACAAAGAAATTCCCGCTCTTGCCGGAGCTATCAATAACCTCATATCATCTCTCGGTCCATCCTCAAACCGGACACATCGTTCATGCTCGTAGCCACTATCCTCGAGCATACCGGCTCACCTTTAAAAATTTAGCCTCAGACTCGCTACGGACTTATTCCCTTGAACCACCCTAGAAAAGCCTTTCTGCGTGCATCAACGTAATGAGTTCCAACATACTTCTTTTGATATGCCGCTTTAACATATTCCCAAGTGAGTTCCTCGGCCATAGCACTATCCCGAACTGTGAGCCACCATTGATATGCTTCATCGCGTAGCAGTGACACCATTCCTTTCAGTTTCTCTTCAGGGGTCAGATCCAACTCATCCATAATTTGTTCCGTCGCCTCCAACCAATATTCAATTTGTCTTCGGTGCCACACGGATACACCATGAAATACCTCAGCCCCATTGGCTCAGAGTCGCTCGGGTACAGATTTTCGAGCTCCCATACCTCCACCTGCTCCAGCCACCATCTCAAGAACTCGTAGCATCGCCTGTGATACTGCATCATCCCCCGTCTGATCTTGCTGCTTAACACCAACAGCTGGTGGTGGGGGTGGTGGTACCTCATTCTCGGACCTTTGACCAGACCTAACGGGTTCCGATACGGTCATTCTGCCTCTACCACGTCCTCGCACATTATGACCACGTCCCCTAGAACTCATGTCTACGATCGCGCTTTAATCTGATTAAGAAATTTTTATGCATTAGTATTTTGTTCCACTGTTTATCCGCGAAGAAATTTTATGAAAGAAGTTTAGAAGTAGTTCTTTCGATCGATCAAAGTTTCAAGTCTTCTATCCTAATTTAAAGGAGCACATTCATTCAACACACATTCATCATTCAAACATTTTCGTCCTATTCCTATCCTGTGGTATTTTCATCATTTCACCTACTGGGTATTTTGGTAATAAATCGGTTAATTTAAAAATTTGTAAATCAGGGGTAATTTCGTGAATTTTCCAATTCAGGGTTCCTTGGTGATTTTATGAAATAAGGGTATTTTGGAATTTTTTTTCAAACTAGGGTGGCTGGTCCCTTTCGGGTTTTAATTATAGGGTTTAGCCTATCAACGAGTCCTTATAACTAGGGTGAATAGTCACCACGCACTGGTAGGATTCCAAACGAAGAGGAGGTGAGTCGCTAGGATCGCTTAAATACCAAGCTCTCCTCGAATCCACTCCTAGGCATGCGTCGCCTATTGCCACACCCTAACTCGACTAAGGTGAATAATCCTACGCACTGTAGGATTCCCGCGAAGAGGAGGTGAGTCACTAGGATCGCTTAAATACCAAGCTCTTCCTGGATCCAATCCTAAACATGCGTCATTTACGAGTTACCACACCCTAGTCTTGTGGCTCGTTAACGGGTTTGTTTAGTGAAATTAAGTCTTATGAAAGTTTAAGAAGTGGTTTAACTAAGCCTATAGTCCATCAGAGTCTATTTAAACTAGTCTACGTCCCATAAAGCCCATAAAGCCCACATGTATATCACACAATGGTTTAGGTACTTACAGCGGACTTGGGTGGAGACGCAGTTCCATCTTTGAGCTAATGCACTGTTATCCTTTAAAAAGCCCATTTTTAGAAAACATTTTGGAGCCCAAAAACCACAGAGCCGAGTTTTGAACCGGGCTCTGATACTAATTTGAAACACCCCAAACCCGGCCTACGAGCCCTGACCGGATCTGGTATGTTCCTCGAGAAAACATTTGAAAATTCGTTTGTTACTTAGGAAAAATTCGTGTGGTTTTGAAGATGGATTTGCTTGTGTTGGGTTCAATTGAAAACCTTGTTACTTTTGAAATCAGGGATTTATTAAAAACCTTGTTTTTATATTGGAAATCATTTGTGTTTAGGTGTCAAAACATTTCACGTTTATTTAAGAAAACAATTTAAATAACCTTTGATTTAATATTAACAATATCAGGGCAAAAATAAATGAAAGCGAGCATAAAACAGTCTCATACTTTGGCCTTATTACATCAAAAATCAAACCCAAATTAAATCCAAAATACTTAAAATATAACAAGTCCAAAATAGAATAAAATTAAGTGAGCATGGCCACCACTCGAGCTCTGCCGACCCGGTCTATTACTGAGCATCACCAGAAGAAAATATTCCCCAACGGGTGAGTAAAACAGACTCAATGTGTACACCAACACTAAATCTCAATAGGTTAGGCATATCGGTTCATACATATACATATAATTAAATAAATAAAATGATGCAACCCAACCCAAACCTAGATGCCATCCGCTACACATCACCCGTACCAACTTTTGCACACCGTGGGGACTACTAAGTCAACCCTCCATCCGCTACACATCATCGAAGCGCATCATTTGCGCGGATCGACGTGCTCATCGCCTTCTTATAAAATTTGTGGCATAGCCACCAGATAACATAATTGTGACATGAGTCACCACATTCGAATAATGTGACCAAGTCACCACATTCGAGATAATGTGACCAAGTCACCACATTCACTTCCCTTTTATATAACCCATATGCCCATGTCATACATATCATGCAATATCATGCCTTATTTCACATTCTTATCACTTTGTGCACATATGCCATAACGGATCACTCATACTCATAGTAGGAGTAGAAAAACGTGCTGAGTACTTTGTACCATTGCATGGTACCTTAGCCACATTTTACACGTTCATATTAACGCATGCATATAATCAATACCATAAAACTATTAAGGTTTAGTGTGGGGTACACACCTGGTATTAATGCTTTCCTGAAACCCCAAAACCCGATCTAACACTTTAGATCCTTAACTCCTACATTCGGCCAATATTAAAGATTTAATGAAAACCCATTCGGCCACAATCCAAATCCCAAAAGGATTATTGTAACCCAAAATTTACCTTGGTGCCGATTTCTCTAATAATCAATTCCCGAAAACTTTGCTATGTTCCTTCTTGTATTCGGCCAAGCACTAGATCCCTTCATAGGTTAGTTTTCAGTTTTTAAGATAATAAGAAACAAGTCTAAACACTAAAATAGGCCCTTGGCCGAATATCCAATATGACTTACCTTGATCACTTCAATCCCAAAAAACTCCTTTGATGATCCTTAACGCTAGCTACACACAAAACGCTTATTATGGCACTATGCACATTCGGCCATGCCTAAAATCAAGGCCTAATCACAAGATTTCGGCACACTTATGAAGAAGAGATCAAATCGATTACTAGCATAGGAAACACTTACCCTTACACGTTGCTTTGAAGAGTCTAAAGTAAGTAGTCGACAGCACCCTCCTTTAAAGATTCGGCTTGGAGCACAACAATGGTGGTTCGACACTTTATGGTGGAGAGAAGAACCGCAACAATGGAGAGGGTTTTATGCTTGGAGATTTTCGGCAATAAGGAACAATGGTAGATGCAATATTTGGCTATCACTCTTAGTGTTAAAGGGTACACGGTTTCAAAGGTATAGAAAGGAATTTGAGGTTACAAGAAAATAAGAAAAAGAGGAGAAGAGTAGAGGAATTTCAGCAAAGAGTTGGATGCTTTTACTAAAAGAAATTCAGCACTTAGCTCCCCTTTCCTATACATGATCGAATGCCTCAACCAAGAGTCCCTTGGCCGGCCACCTTATCATCACTCATCACATTCCTCATACTTCTCCTATTATCCCTTCTTTATCACCTTAATAAAATAAATTAATCCTAACACATAATCTCTTATCTTACCCCTAAAAAAATAAAATAAAATAAAACAATAATCACAATTATCCTAGCCGAATAAAACAAGCTTAATCCTCATCCAATTAGAAGTCCAATTGCCGTCCAACCTCTTCTCACCTTTCTTCCTTGATGCCAAAGCAAAAATAAAACCACTTAATGCTGCCAACAAGGCTCGAACATGAGACCTCCTGGAGCCCTTGTCGCAAGCTGCAGGTAACGCCCTAAGCCACTTTGCCAAGGCACTTTTTGTGACATAATTCACCCAAAATTTCTTTTAAGACCTACTTAGCCCAATTCCCTTTTTAACGCAAAAATATAAGTCCATTTGCTTCCCACGCGGCTCGATCCTTCTACCTTCCTCCCAGCTTATGGCGTCATTTGCCCAAGCCTTAAGTGGCGCATTCCAGCCACTTTACCAAGCTCACTTCCATGTCTTATTTCCTTACATTTTCTCTTAAGGCCCTATCCTCTTAGCTTCCTCTTTTATACTTAAAATTTAATATCTTCTAAGGCTTTCTCCTATTTTCTAAAGTTCACAAATTTCATTATACACATTCACAACATACTCAAGCATGCTATTTCATATAATTAAGCATAAATGCATAAGCCCATTTCCAGGATATTACATTTGTAGTTAATTTTCTTCTCCATTTTTTTGGTTTAGGTCATTAAATTTTTTAAGGTTAGTTGATTTAGTAAGTAGTTTAGTAAGTTTTTACTGTAGCCTTTTCATTTTCTTTGCAATTTAGTACTCAAAATTTCTTTGTATTTTATTTTACTCCAAATCTTTCAATATATTTAAGTTGTACTTATTTTACAAAGTATAAAAATCTTGACTTCAGTTATATTTCCACCTCTATTGTTGTTTTCATCATCTTCTTCAAAACCATATAAGAAATTCCTAAGCTTTCTCTAACCCTACTCTTGTGTTTATTTTAATGAACTATTTGAGTATGTATTTGGCTATTTGCTTGAAGATGATGAGTAGTACCTAAATCTATGGTGGTTGGTTGATGGAAATGTTGCTTGGTTAGTTTTTCGTACAAGGACTAAATTATAAAAATTAGACTAAATCGAATAAAATTCAAAACTTATAATTGACTGTTGGATCTGGCACCCTAAGTGTAGTATATTCGTTTGTAAACTTGTAATTTTTTTCAAATAGATTGGTTAATAAAATAATTCATGGATTACATTAATATACTTTGTATAATGTCCTCATCTGGTTTTTGTATGCAAAACAAAATAGAAGCAAATATTGGCTCACTGGTTGTCTAATGTTTAAACTAATACTAAGCGGTATTACGTGGTCAGATCATAATATGGAAATACAACTTATAGTAGTAGACGGACCTAAACATGTCCTTAGTCTAATCGAAATGAGCAAACCGGTTGAAAGACTAATATGTCGTCTATCAAGTCCAATTGGGGAGATGTCTTGTCTTGGGCATCGGAGCGAATGACTCCTAGAAGATAGAGACATAGATATGACTGATAGAACATCAAATTAGACCCAAGAAGAATAGATTTTGAATCCATTTATAGATTTATTCACTTGTGACGTTTAAAGTGTGACATACCTTAATCCTTAATGGATGACAAAATATGTATGCGTTACTTGTATACTTTGATGTAAGTAAAAGCCTGAGTTCGAATAGATAAGGAATTGAAAGATGGTGCATTGTGTATACGAATTTTGAAGTAAGTAGCGTCATTCAGAATAGTGGAATTCATAGCTCAAGGTATGGGTAAATGATATCCTCTTATTGACATTACATGGTTGATGAAAAGTAAACGTGGCCACAGGTCGTTTGTCTTTTTGATGAATGACTTGATTACTATTTGATAGTAATTGACTTTTCATGAACGAAGATGTAATTGTTACCATGAGATAAAATAAGATTATATTAGGAGAACGAATTTATCCCAAAAGAGATTAACGATATCTTATGAGGGTAACACACTTATGACAATATCGTTGGACGAGCACTGATCGAGCTGCTTTCATAATGATATGTAATTAGGGAGAGCTCAGTCACGATACTATAGTGGAATGACATATTAACTAAATGATTTTATAATTAAAAGGCAAAAAGCTGGAAATTAATTATAAATCATTTGATCCCTAATCACATATGTCTAATCGGTCCCACCACTAGCTCATTCAAACCAGAAATGAATTGCATGTTGAATCAAATGAACAAAAATGGATAGAAATGGTAAAGTTAGAGAAATGAGAAACATTTGGAAATGAATGTGGTTTTCTCTAAATGGAAATGACTTGGAAACTGAATTGATGGTTTTTTCCAATTATTATTTAATTAAGTGATTAAATAATTGAAGTTTGAAAATGGAAATAAATTTATTTGTCATGGTGAATTCATTGAGTGTAGAAATATTAAATATATTTTGTCATAGATTCTTTTACAGTAAAGTCCTCATGGTTTTAACGGAACTAGAATTAGGTTGAGAAAATTATTTAATTGAGAAATTAATTAATTTAAATTAATTTAATATATCTATTTTGGGAAATAGAAAAACAAATATCGGGTTGGATTGAATTATAAAGTACTGGGTTAAAAGTATAGGAAATACTTGTAATTGGACCCAATATGGGAGAGGCTCAAAAGCCTCTTATGTTTAATGCAAGGGACTACAAACCCTAGTTTGTTTAACTAGGGTTGCCGCCACACCTAATCCTAGTTAAACTAGGAGTTCAGTTTTCTATTGAAATAAAATTCTATAATTCAACAAGAGTTTTATCTCTTCTCCTTATAAATAGATGGCATCGGTAAGGCTAAATATAGTGAGAGTTTATTCTCTAAGTATTAATTATATTTTTCGGAATAACAGTTTTGTCGATTTCTATTGAGAGATATTTTGATTTCACACTGAAAGTAAAGAAAACTATTACTAGTTCTGTGTTTTATTTGAATCATTCAAGCTCACACTTGAAGTAGTTCATGGTATGAGAATAGCGAAGAAGGTCGTTCAGTTGAATGCTGGGAAAGACAAAGACTCGTTTAGCCGAAAGCACAAGTGCGATTCTGGTAAAAGGTTTATTGCTATAAATATCACAAACTGGCTCAGTTTTCAAAATTTTAATTTTCCGCTATCCAAGAAAACCATTTTCAAACCGGATTTTTTCCTAACATTTATGAATCTAGGTGAATATTTAGGTAGTTGAGACCGAGAGGAGAGCCTATCAAGAACCAATTAGGTTGTCCCAATTTTGTTTAGTGAGGTCGAGAGATAAATCAGACTAAGTTGTCTAATTTGGTAAAATGGTGATCGGGAGGTAAAACTGAACCAATTAGAAGTTTAAGTTTTTTAGATCCCTAATCCAAACACTAATCAGCAAAATGGAAGTCAACCAACTGCTTGTGTTCATTGAATTATTAATTTTGTATTTTTCACTATTTTGCAATTTAGTCCTTAGCGTCAGATAGTTAATTAATGTAATTACCCCTTGATTATGATTTTCTGTAATATGATACTTAACAAGTAGTTAGCTAGACTTCCTATTTGTATGCTTGTTTCACATTAATCACTTTATCCCCGAACTCTCTTGGATTCGATCCTTGGAATACTCAAAGTATTTCATTGTAACACTATAAATATTACAACAAACTTGTCACACTTGTAGTACATTGCTAGATTATTGATTGTATTTGCGTTGATTCATTGCCTCAGTGCACGCATGCCGGAGCGCGATCACCTAGTGGTCTATTGCCCGCCTATAAACATGTTATCGTTTACATAAAAAATATAACACCAAGAATATATTAAAACAATTAGGCGGTGTCCGCAAGCGTATGAGTCAAATTGTAATATAGTAAAGTTTACAATGAAACACTAGTAAGTATTCCAAGGATCGTACCTAAGGGATTGCAGATTGGAGAAATTAATATTAAATTAATTACAAAAAATAATTAATAATCTAATCGAGTCACGAATTAATAGTGCGAATCCAAATTAAAATATTTATTAAAATAATTAAATTACTAAACCTAAATTAACCTAAGGGACTTTCCTATTCCTAGTGTCGACAAAGCGAGCCTCTAGCCTATCATCGATTAAAATAAATCCCTAATTAATAAACAGAAGATCAACTGATTTCAGAATTCGGATTTTACTATTAATTAGCGATTAGTTAACTAGTATTACCTCCCGACTCTACTAATTAATTAATTGGCAGATACTCGCTTATCTCCCGACCTCACTTTCTCTACTTGGATAACTATGATTTACTCAGTTCAACATATCTCTCGATCTCATTTCCCCTATGATTACTTATGAGGGTTGTCAAGCCTAACAGTTTAAGAACACATAATTTGTACCAAGTAATCCTACTATGAACCATTATTTTGTTGTTAATTAATCGACTTGATTAATTAATTAGTTCAATAATCGAAATATGCAAGATATAAATTAAACACAAGAAATTAATCCAATATTCATACGACAGTTAATTGCTCAAGTTAATAAAGCATAAATAAAGGAATAACGAAAGAGATAAGAGAATTCTCATTGATAATTATATTGAAGCGCGGATCCGGAGTAATCTCTGCTCGCAATTGTCTTCACATCAGAATAGAAAAGTACCGACTATACGAACATTAAAAGAAAAGATAACTAAATCTGAACAGAAAATTGTCTAGGTCCAAAATTGCTTAGAATTCCAGTGACCCTAAGGTCGCTTATATAGGCAACGACTTACTTGGTGACCAAGCATCCCAAGATACACTTAGATACCAATGGATAATATATTCTGCTAAAAGCTAGGGTCCAAATATGGAAATTTCCCAATTGTTCCAAAAAAATCAACCCTTTTCTTCCACGCCAAGTCACGTCATTGGGACGTAGGAATGCTTCTCGTCCCAACATTGACATCATGCAACGTCTTCCAATTTCCTCATTGTGACAAGATCGTGACAAGAGGTAGTTCCTTATCACGACATCAGTAGCGTTCCAGGATTTTGGTAACATCGTTAGTGTATCGGGCTCCTCGCCTCATGGATCGATCATTATTCCTTGTATTCTTGGACCTCAAATGGTATCCTACACACTTAATTAGCTCATTGGTCACTCATGAGGCCCAAATCGGCCTTATGGGTCATCAACATAGCAGAAATGTGTAAAAAAACTTGTTTTATTAATATTTTTATCCTAAAACCTAAATACCAAAAATGTAATATAAAATGCTAAAATGCCTAGAAAACAAGCTTGTTAAATGTGGAAATGACCTAAAATGACTACAACAAGTGAAACTAAGTCACTTTCCCCCATACTTAAGTCCTTGCTTGTCCTCAAATAGGAAAAAGAAAAAAAAATAAATCTATAACTAAACAATGTACGTGAGCTAGCTTAATACACGAGATTGGATCGGAGCATCGACCCTAGGAAGATTTGCCTAAATATATAACTCTAGCTAGAAAATTTAAACAATTCAAAGTGATTTATACCTAAACAGAGTAGTTCAATAAATTACACAGTAAACAAGTTAAAGAAAATTAAATATATGGCTCAACCAAAATGTATATACGAATATAATATTTATTTTTGTGGAGTATAGTCAGTTTGAATATATTTTTCCTACTCGGTTTATTTTTGTCCATGCTTTGAACTTTAATGCAATAATATTTCCCCGATAATGCTTATGATTTTTTAATTTGTGTCAATACGATCGAGAATTTTTTTCTCGGGCACTTTTTGTAAGGGTTATATTACTCATATTGCACTGTTTCAATAACCATGGATTTTACCAAGTATTTTTTTTTTTACTTCGAACATCCTATATTTCTACAAATGTAATTACCTATTCGTATCTACCTTTATCACTTGGTATATTTAATCTTTTTTTTCCTATTTACAGTTTAATAAACTTAACTAATTAGTCTAAATATAAACAACCTAAATTATTTAATTTCAAGCTAAATTTACAATCTAAACAAACAACCTAGGTATATGCTCCTAACCAATCACTTGTATTTCTATAAGCTCGAGTACAAACAAGACACACAAAATAAAATAAAATAAATAATTTAAAAATGACTTAAAACAAAACAAAATAACAGAAAAATTTAAAAATTTAAAAAATTTTCCTATGTCACCCCCACACTTTATTTGGCACATTGTCCCTAATGTGCAACAAAAATATAAAGGAAAGAGGTTACCCGATTAGGGTTAAAAGTCCATTGTAAATGGTAGGACTGACTCTTTCTTGCTATTTCGGCTTGAATATGTAGTGCATCATAACTTTGTGGGGTTCCTACACAGAAAAAGAAAACACGTAAAGAAATATATATAATAATAGTATTTATTTTTATTGTGGTCCTTCAATTGTCAGTAGAGTCCTCGAAATCAAACTCCTCGACGTTGCCTGCCTCGTTCAAGAGGACTCTCGGCTCTGTCCATTTAGTAGTGGATGGTCCTGCCTGTGCGAGGCATGTAGTGTCAAATGGAGCGGTCCAAAATGGTGGGGTTTGCGGGTATCGGAACGACTCTATGCTGAATTGCGCGATTAGATGGCTCATCACCTTCTTGTACTCATAATTGCATGTTGTATTGTACTCGAGGTATGCCTCTATACGCTGAGCCGTGTCTTCCATCATTGGAGCTGTCGATTCGATGTCGCCCCCTTCGTTGTACCCTTGGTGGTACAGGTTTTTGCTACCTTTTTGTTTCACTGATCCACCCAATTGGCGCGTAAATTACAAAATTGAGCATAGATGACATCGTTTAATATGCCTTTTGGTGGGCAGCTCGGCTCATCCGTATCAAAATCAAACTCGACTCTCCTGCACAACTCCGTAATCAGATACGGATATGAAAGTCCTCGTGTTTGCCCTTTTGCACATTGCCTCATGGTGTGGAAGATATTATCTCCCACATTAATCTGTTAGTCTTACAAAATGGCATGTAACATAACGACACAATCACGAGTAACTTTCATGATGTGTTGAGCAGGTAATAATTTTTCAGAAAGAAAGTACATCCAAATTTTTGCCTCAAGTACTATAATAAATTACTGGAAACTTATAGGGTCATTGGTTCCTTCCCTTCAAACCTAGGTGCCCCGGCCTTCTGTTAAGAAATTGATAACAGCATTATAGTCCACCTCATGCTAATCTAACTTATCGTAAAAGTATAGAGTGTAATGAGGGGTCCTATGGCAGGCCTCAATCGCGAGAGGAGAGGTATCTATGAAGACGCCTCTCACAAAGACCTTTCAATGTTTTGCCTCCATAAAATTTTCATAAAATTCTCACATGATCGTGATGATTGTGGGTTGAAGGGGATCTCAACAGAAGGTAGACCACCTTAACCTCTCAATCCTAGTTATTATCGGATCATGGAATAAGTTCGTCGAAAAATCGAAACGACATTCAGGTATAAGTGGTCTATCTAAGAATTTGTCGAATATTTTCATGGCATCTTTGGAGATGAATCATTCTTTCGGATAGTGAGGAACATCGCGCTCCTTGATTCTTCGGGATGCTATCCTCTTTCGGGAAGTCATAACCGATAATGTCACCAATAATCACAATTTAAAAAAAATGGTGTTCTCTACTCTGAAAATTGTGCAAGTAATTATCGACTAGAGTGAGTGAATATAACTAATTTTTGTTGTGATGGTTGTAACACCGCAAACCCGGCCCGTGCGTTATGAGCGGATTTGGTATGTCACACGAGCAAAACATGTTAAACCCTTTTTGTTCGTACTAAAATATTGCTTTGTTAAAAATCAAGAAAACAAGTTTGATTTGATAAAATACTACTAACCTCAAAGATTTGATTGATAAATCGATAAATTTGAACTAATGATCTTACAAAACCGTGACTTTTGAAAACGACGTTGAAAATTCGAAAGAGAATCCAAGTCTTTTGAAAATATCGTTAATAGTTCGAGAGAAAATATCCGTGTTAAAAATATTTGTAAAAGTTTATTTTGAAATCCATTTGTTAATCGATTTTGGAAACCATTGTTTAAATTTTTAGAAAATTCCCCTTTTAAACAATTTAAGAAAAATAATAAAAACATCCCAACCAAAAAGCAAAAATAAAAATAGTCCAAAGGGCTTATTACAACATTTAACCCCAAAATAGTAAAGTAATAAAATAAATGAGAAAGAAGTCTAAAGTCAAAATAAACCATTTTCGAAGTATGGCCTCCCTCGAGTCATCCATAGCCCAAGTCCATCTCATCAAGCATTACCTACAAGGGTTAAGAGAAAGGGGGGTGAGTTACAAGAACTCAGTGTGAAATCCCTTACAGTTATTCATTGGGCCGAACCCAATTAGCAATATTTTGGGCCTAAGCCCATTTACAACAAACAATAATGTATCAAATATAATATGCATATGATATGCAATTCCCAAACCAAACCTAGTTTTCCATCCGCTACACACCACCCGTACCAACCAACACACCTGTGGGGAGCTTTAGTCACCCACCCCGCCAACACACCAAACGTAGGCATTAAGCCGATTATATCAAATTTGTGGACAAGCCACCAGATTAACAGAATTTACATGGCATCGCCATTTTTTCATATTTGTGGCGAGCCACGGATTATGTAGCGAGCTACGAAACTTCTCTTCATCATTATCCCATCCCATGCAAATCATGTATATAATGCATAGCCATTCACAACAATTTATTCAGATATTTATTACAAAATCATGGCCCATTACAACAATTAATCAAAAGGCCCATTAAGCAAAATATCAGAATTGGCCCATTTAGCAAAATATCAGATTGGCCCATTTAGCAAAATATCAGATCGGCCCATTTATCAAAATATCAGATTGGCCCATTTATCAAAATATCAGATTGGCCCATTTATCAAAATATCAGATTGGCCCATTTATCAAAATATCAGATTGGCCCATATAGCAAAATATCAGATCGGCCCATTTATCAAAATATCAGATTGGCCCATATCACAATTTCGTAATTTCGACCCATAGGGGCATTTTAGTAATTTCGATAATTTACCCACTAAGGGTAATTCGGTAATCTCGCAACCTAAGGGTATTTTGGAAATTTCGCAACCTAGACTTAACTACTAATGTGGAGCATAAAAATCGAAACTGTCCATCTGCGTCGTACTAACTAAATTGACTATAACTTGAGTTAGGAATCTCGAAATCTAACTCCGTAAATTTTCCTTGAGACTAGACTCATATATATTTTTACTATAAGTTTTATAGAATTTTTTACTTAGCCATTTAGTACAGTTTATTCCTTAAAGATTCCCTTGTTTCACTGACCAATGATTCTGATCTCTCTTACCCAAAATTCAAATATCTCACTGTACAGTTTTCATATGTTGCTCCCACTTGTTTCTATTGAAAATAGACTCACTAAGGAATCTGTACATATAAATTATAACTCATAATTCACTTTGTACAATTTTATAAGATTTTTCCAAGACAGGTCAGGGAACCACGAAGTCATTCAGAACCAGTCTCACTAAAATTAAGATATCTCAGAATATAGAATTCCTTTTCCTTCTTTGTTTCTTCCTTATCAAAATAGACATAGTAAGCTTTAATCTGATATCTTATTCACTTTGTAATTCCTTTTCTCTTATTTTTCGTGATTTTTCAAAAACGCATTACTGCTTCTAACTGAAACTATTTTATTACAAAATATGATTACCACTATGATCATACGCACGCCCGAGTGATCACGGATGCCGGTTTTCGGTTTTCTTAGGTATTCTGACCAAATCACAGAACATATCATACAAACTTTCAGAGAGATGTGAGATTACACACCATATCAAACATGTATTCGGAAGGTGCGGGATTACACACTGATTTTGATTTCCTAACGAACCACTCGTCGATGACCTAGAACAATACCAACCAAAAGTTAGCCTCGGATTTCCAAAAGATTTCAGATCACTTACACTTGAATCACTTACCACTATGTCCGAAGGTAGAACATATCGAGTGATTTCGTCCCTAAAACATAATCGATTAGTCGAAACTTCGATCCGATTAACACAATAACCGAGTAGTGATGATCGAATGGACTATGATAAGACTCCTTACCTTAATCGATGATAATCCCAATTCCCACCAATTGAATTATGACTTGAGATGATTAGGCAATGATGTGGTATTCGGCCAATCCACTAGAATACTACAAATAAAAGATTATCAAGATGTGAGGGAGTAAGGGAGAACACCATTTCGGTTTTAGAATCAAGATGAAACAACCAAATAATGAGGACTCTCATTCGGCTAAAGAGAAAAAAAGAATGAAAAGATTTGAATAAAAAAACTTACCCAGTTTAATCAAGAAAGAAAAACCCAACTTGGAAGATGGAGAAGATGATCAATTAGGCTAGGTGGTTTCGGCAAAACAAAGAAAAAAAAGTACTCACTAATGGCTTTAGAGTTTCAGCAATCAAGAAGAAAGAAGAAGAATTTGTTTAATATCAACTTGAAGTTTCGGCTATCAAGGAGGATGGACAAAAGATGAATATGTGACCAATCCAAAGAGAAGAAAAAATGCACTATTGTGCTAGAAGATTTCGGCAAAGAGAGTAGCAATTTGGGAGAAAATGACACAGTTGCAAATGGGATTTTTGGCCAAAACAATACCAAAACCTTACCAAAAGCCAAAGTAAAATTTCAGCTACCTATCTACCCCCAAAACCGTCCACATGCATAGCCATAAGGGTCAAAATTTTTCCAACCATACTTTCCATAACATTCTCCATGAAATAAGCCACTTGTTCCCCTTACTTGCCTTTTCCTTTTGATTCCTTTCCCCAACCTCAACCTTTCCTTAATTCCTTTAGCCACCATACCAAAAATAAAGAAGTCAACCTTGCCATATATATACCTTGGCCGACACTAAGGAAGGAATGCAAAAATAAAAGTCAAAATTGCACACAAAGGGATTCGAACCTCTTCCCTCAAGGTACTACATGTGGAGCCATAACCCTTTTACCAATTGCTCATTTATGCTAGCAATTTACTCTTTTATTTCCATAAGCCTTGATGCCACTTACTATCTCTCCTTAATAGGCTTAAACACAAAATTTTACTAAGGCCCAACTTGAACCCGGAACTTCATAGAAACCTCGTAACTTTCCAAAATCACCTTCCTAATTAATCCAATCTTGAAATAATGCCATTCTCTTTTTTCTCAAAATTTTAAACACTCTTAAGCCCAAGGCCCAATGGGCCCAATTCTTCTAGGCCCAATTTCGGGATGTTACAATTCTACCCTCCTTAAAGAAATTTCATCCTCGAAATTTCCATCCTACTACTAAACGCATCGCTCAAATCACACCACTATGCTTTCGCTGCGTACTCTGATCTTAATAACCACAATGTACTTTTAACAAAATCTTGAATCCTTTTTCACACAACCAAACATCTAACCACAGAAGCAAACAGTTATCTACCATTTATACTTAGAATTTTCTACATTCCATTATCACGTCCAACCAAAACATTCCTGAATTGATGGTGATGAAACAATCCCGAGCCTTATGCTCCTTAGACCCGCATCTCAAGCATGCTCCTGACCTCCTCCAAAGATTCTCCCGATGACGCTTACCAATAATCGCAGTTTAAAAGTTTGGTCGTGCCTTAACATGCTTTATGGAACGAGACTGCGACCCAAAAGAACCGCGATCTAATTTCTTCTTACAGCTCACAGACCCAACTCGAAGCGCTTCACCGATTCCTTTAACCTCTTCCAATACCTCCTTAACTATCTGAGTCAGCTCATTAACCCCAGCTCGATCATGAGATCCCGTCTCAGCCACTGGCGATGCCAACTCCTCCCATTCGGGCACACTCCCCGTTGCTGAAGATCTAGTCCTAGCACCTCGGCCTCTAGCACGTCCACGTCTACTGCGTCCACATCTTCTAGCGTTCATGTTCACTAAGTCAATTTAATCTGATTAAGAGTTTTATGAATCATTATGCTATTTCAGTGTTTATTAAACAATGTTTTATGGAGTATGAGTAGAAAAGTTGTTTTCGAGTGTCAAATCCGCATCCTAGAGTCTCAATCTCTATAGTTTCAACTCCTAAAGCTAACAGTTCTAGAGTATTCTATTTCGTAGAATTTTTGTACCACAATAATAACACAATAATCATAAAATGAAGACAAATACTTACTTGACTTGGTGCCGGATACTCGTGGTGCCATACTTCCTTTAGAACATATATTTATAAATCAAAATTCTAAACAGCTTTGGAAAACGCTTTTGAACCCAAACCACGGCCGAGTTTTGCAACTGGGCTCTGATACCATAAAATGTAACACCCCAAACCCGGCCCGTGCGTTATGAGCGGATTTGGTATGTCACACGACCAAAACATGTTAAACCCTTTTTGTTCGTACTAAAATATTGCTTTGTTAAAAATCAAGAAAACAAGTTTGATTTGATAAAATACTACTAACCTCAAAAATTTGATTGATAAATCGATAAATTTGAACTAATGATCTTACAAAACCGTGACTTTTGAAAACGACGTTGAAAATTCGAAAGAGAATCCAAGCCTTTTGAAAATATCGTTAATAGTTCGAGAGAAAATATCCGTGTTAAAAATATTTGTAAAAGTTTATTTTGAAATCCATTTGTTAATCGATTTTGGAAACCATTGTTTAAATTTTTAGAAAATTCCCATTTTTAAACAATTTAAGAAAAATAATAAAAACATCCCAACCAAAAAGCAAAAATAAAAATAGTCCAGAGGGCTTATTACAACATTTAACCCCAAAATAGTAAAGTAATAAAATAAACGAGAAAGAAGTCTAAAGTCCAAATAAACCATTTCCGAAGTATGGCCTCCCTCGAGTCATCCATAGCCCAAGTCCATCTCATCAAGCATTACCTACAAGGGTTAAGAGAAAGGGGGGTGAGTTATAAGAACTCAGTGTGAAATCCCCTTACCGTTATTCATTGGGCCGGAACCCAATTAGCAATATTTTGGGCCTAAGCCCATTTACAACAACAATAATGTATCAAATATAATATGCATATGATATGCAATTCCCAAACCAAACCTAGTTTTCCATCCGCTACACACCACCCGTACCAACCAACAACCGTGGGGGAGCTTTAGTCACCCACCCCGCCAACACACCAAACGTAGGCATTAAGCCGATTATATCAAATTTGTGGACAAGCCACCAGATTAACAGAATTTACATGGCATCGCCATTTTTCATATTTGTGGCAAAGCCACCAGATTTATGTAGCAGAGCTACCAGAACTTCTCTTCATCATTATCCCATCCCATGCAAATCATGTATATAATGCATAGCCATTCACAACAATTTATTCAGATATTTATTACAAAATCATGACCCATTACAACAATTAATCAAAAGGCCCATTAAGCAAAATATCAGATTTGGCCCATTTAGCAAAATATCAGATTTGCACATTTAGCAAAATATCAGATCGGCCCATTTATCAAAATATCAGATTGGCCCATTTATTAAAATATTAGATTGACCCATTTATCAAAATATCAGATTGGCCCATATAGCAAAATATCAGATTGGCCCATTTATCAAAATATCAGATTGGCCCATATCACAATTTTGTAATTTTGACCCATAGGGGCATTTTCGTAATTTCGATAATTTACCCACTAAGGGTAATTCGGTAATCTCGCAACCTAAGGGTATTTTGGAAATTTCGCAACCTAGACTTAACTACTAATGTGGAGCATAAAAATCAAAACTGTCCATCTGCATTGTACTAACTTAATTGACTATAACTTGAGTTAGGAATCTCGAAATCTAACTCCGTAAATTTTCCTTGAGACTAGACTCATATATCTTCTTACTATAATTTTTCCAGAATTTTTAAACTTGCCATTTAGTACAGTTTATTTCTTAAAGATTCCCTTGTTTCACTGACCAACGATTCTGATCTCTCTTACCCAAAATTCAAATATCTCACTGTACAGGTTTCATATGTTGCTCCCACTTGTTTCTATTGAAAATAGACTCACTAAGGAATCTGTACATATAAACTTTAATGCATAATTCACTTTGTACAATTTTATAAGATTTTTCCAAGACAGGTCAGGGAACCACGAAGTCATTCAGAACCAATCTCACTAAAATTAAGATATCTCAGAATATAGAATTCCTTTTCCTTCTCCATTTCTTCCTTATCGAAATAGACATAGTAAGCTTTAATCTGATATCTTATTCACTTTCTAATTCCTTTTCTCCTATTTTTCGTGATTTTTCAAAAACGCGTCACTGCTTCTAACCGAAACAATTTTATTACAAAATACGATTACCACTACGATCATACGCATGCCCGAGTGATCACGGATTCCGGTTTTCGGTTTTCTTCGGTATTTTGATCAAATCACAGAACATATCGTACAAACTTTCAGAGAGATGTCAGATTACACACCATATCAAACATGTATTCGGAAGGTACGGGATTACACACCTGATTTTGATTTCCTAACGAACCACTCGTCGATGACCTAGAACAATACCAACCAAAAGTTAGCCTCGGATTTCCAAAAGATTTCGTATCACTTACACTTGAATCACGTACCACTATGTCCAAAGGTAGAACACATCGAGTGATTTCATCCCTAAAACATAATCGATTAGTTGAAACTTCGATCCGATTAACACAATAACCGAGTAGTGATATCGAATGGACTATGAAAAGACTCCTTACCTTAATCGATGATAATCCCAATTCCCACCAATTGACTTATGACTTGAGATGATTAGGCAATGATGTGGTATTCGACTAATCCACTAGAATACTACAAATAAAATATTATCAAGATGTGAGGGAGTAAGGGAGAACACCATTTCGGTTTTAGAATCAAGATGAAACAACCAAATAATGAGGGACTCTCATTCGGCTAAAGAGAAAAAGAATGAAAAGACTTGAATAAAAAAACTTACCCAGTTTAATCAAGAAAGAAAAACCCAACTTGGAAGATGGAGAAGATGATCAATTAGGCTAGGTGGTTTCGGCAAAACAAAGAAAGAAAAGTACTCACTAATGGCTTTAGAGTTTCGGCAATCAAGAAGAAAGAAGAAGAATTTGTTTAATATCAACTTGAAGTTTCGGCTATCAAGGAAGATGGACAAAAGATGAATATGTGACCAATCCAAAGAGAAGAAAAAATGCACTATTGTGCTAGAAGATTTCGGCAAAGAGAGTAGCAATTTGGGAGAAAATGACACAAAGTTGCAAATGAGATTTTTGGCCAAAACAATACCAAAACCTTACCAAAAGCCAAAGTAAAATTTCAGCTACCTATCTACCCCCAAAACCGTCCACATGCATAGCCATAAGGGTCAAAATTTTGCCAACCATACTTTCCATAACATTCTCCATGAAATAAGCCACTTGTTCCCCTTACTTGCCTTTTCCTTTTGATTCCTTTCCCCAACCTCGACCTTTCCTTAATTCCTTTAGCCACCATACCAAAAATAAAGAAGTCAACCTTGCCATATATATACCTTGGCCGACACTAAGGAAGGAATGTAAAAATAAAAGTCAAAATTGCACACAAAGGGATTCGAACCTCTTCCCTCAAGGTACTACATGTGGCGCCATAACCCTTTTACCAATTGCTCATTTATGCTAGCAATTTACTCTTTTATTTCCATAAGCCTTGATGCCACTTACTATCTCTCCTTAATAGGCTTAAACACAAAATTTTACTAAGGCCCAACTTGAACCCGGAACTTCATAGAAACCTCGTAACTTTCCAAAATCACCTTCCTAATTAATCCAGTCTTGAAATAATGCCATTCTCTTTTTTTCTCAAAATTTTAAACACTCCTAAGCCCAAGGCCCTATGGGCCCAATTCTTCTAGGCCCAATTTCGGGATGTTATAGTGGTACACATTAGTCACGACCTTCGGTCATCAAAAAAGGAGGTATGGTCACTGCTCAATGAGGAAGAGGATGTTGGAAGGGCCGGGCTGCTGAAATTATGGAAGCAGAATTGGTGGTGGTCGTGGCGGTGGACGGTGGAATGCGCGACGTCATACGGTGGAATGCGCAACGCCAGACTTTGAATGTGGAGCAACAAGGAATCTGGTGTATCATCAGTCACCACTAGTCTTCATCGGGCTTGGTTCTGAAAAATGGCGGTGAATAGAAAAGGATGAGTGTAGAAAATGGCCGTAAGGTGTGCTTTGCCGGCTGCTGGCGGTGATGGTGTGGCAGCTATGTGCAAATAATGTACGACTATTGAAGCCGGTTACAAACGGCAGATGTTTGTTCAAAAGGGGGAATTTTTCTGATGAAGGCAACGCTAGGACGTAGACTTTTATTTGTAGCGTCATTGGGACATGGAGGCTTGGCTTGTCCTGACATCGCTTGCCATTACAAGTTCCTAGGCGTTTAGCTGTTGCTCGTCTTGATGACAAGACCTGTCTCGTCTTGACGATGCGTGTAGCTCACCATCCTGGTAGTTTCGCTATTGCTTGTACCAACGTGGGTTGCTTCTGCTCGTCTTGACATTGGTTAGAAACCCTAAGCTTTTCCTGTTGTGGTTCATCTCGATGTGGGGGAATATGCTTGTCTCGACCTGCCGCCTATTTCGGCCTACTTTTTTCCACAATGTTAAGTCTCCGATCAACTTCCCTTTACGAACTCAGCCTTTCTAAAATAAAATAAAAATAGATAGCTATACTTAAACCTAATAATAAAAATAAAATTAATAAAGCTTAAATTAACACAAATTTAAAATTGAAGTCCTTTTTTAGGATCGGGACGATTCGTATCGACCTTGAAGAATAACTTCCAACTAGTTCTCGAGACTTTGATTCGTCATTTGTTTGTCCCTCGAGAGATATAAATTAGTGTCCTCGGTCGCTTCCAATGATATCGCCTTATCTTCGACCGGCGCAACATCTACATCACGAGCCACTTGGTGCCGAATCTGAGCCAACTCCAAATTTTCCTCCAGGGTATTATTACCTCGAGCCACTTTGCCTCCATGTCATGTGAGGTTTGGTTAACCTGAGCTTTATCTTCTTCATTGAACGAGAATGAGATAAACTTGTCGATTTCTTCGGCTGGCACCTCCTCGGGTATGGCCAAAAAGTGTATCGGCTCGTTACACTTTCATTTAGAATCAAATTTAGTGCTTCTACTTCTACTTCTACTTCTAGATCTATGTCAATTGGATCGGAGACATGTTCCGTCTTATTTAATTTAGTCCCGTCTTTGGATCTAAACTCTTGTTGATTTTCATAATTTAATCCCAAATGATTTTTTATGCTACATTGGTCCCTCGGATTGAAAGTGGACACATCATGTACGATCTCTTCAAATGGAGTCTCTACTTCTGTTTGCTTTAGACGTGATTCCACTAACTGGTCCACTCTTTTTGAAATTCTTCAAATTTATGATCACATAGAAATGACTTATATAAATCCGACCCAGAAGGGATTTTAGATGAATAATCGTAGTCTCCAATCCTGCGATCAGAACTCTGCTGATTTGTTGAGACTTCTTTTGCCTGACTTTGCCTTTGTTTGCTCCGATATTGCTCCAGCAAGTGCCTATATGCATCATCATCCATTAAATCCCATTCTTGCTGAACAAAGTAGTCAAACATATCACATTCTCCGTCGTAACTCTATTGGTTCGTCGAATCTTCGTACAACCAACTCAATTTCGACAGCTCATACACTGACCTACAAAATTCAACATTCATGATTAAATTTAATAATCAAAAAGGTAAAAAAAATAATCCTAAATTTTTTCGAACATTAAAATAAAATAAAAAAAGTTAGAGCATTATCTAACTCGTTCGTCTTTCGATTAATATTATTTTACAGTAATCAACCTAAGAAAAATTTCATCGTCGCAATCCCCGGAAACGACGCCAAAAACTTTATTGCCTATAAATGTGTTATCGTTTATAGTAAAAATATAACACCAATAATATATTAAATTAAATCGACGGTGTCAGCAAGCATACGGGTCAAATTGTAATATAGTAAAGTTTACAATGAAATACTGGTAAGTATTCCGAGGATCGTGCCCAAAGGATTGCAGATTGGAGAAATTAATATTAAATTAATTATAAAAAATAATTACTAATCTAATCGATTCATGAATTAGTAGTGTGAATCCCAATTAAAATATTTATTAAAATAATTAAATTACTAAATCTAAATTAACATAAGGGACTTTCCTATTCCTAGTGCTGATAATGCGAGCCTTTAGCCTATGGTCGATTAAATCCCTAATTAATAAACAAAATATCAACAATTTTCATAATTTAGATTTTAATATTAATTAGATATTAATTAACTATTATTATCTCTCGGATCTACTAATTAATTAATCAGCGGATACTCACTTATCTCCCGACCTCACTTTCTCTGCTTGGAGAACTATGATTTACTCGGTTTGACATATCTCTCGATTGCGTCTCCCCTATGATTTCTTATTACGATTGTCAAGTCTAATAGTTTAATAACACGTAATTAGTACCAACTAATCCTATTATGAACCCTTATTTTGTTGTTAATTATTCGACTTGATTAGTTAATTAATTCAATAATCGAAACATGAAAGATATAAAATAAACACAAGAAATTATTCTAATATTTATACGAAATTTAATTGATCAAGTTAACAAAGCATTAATAAAGGAATAACGAAAGAAATAGGAGAATGTCCATTGATAATTATATTGAAGCATGAATCAAGGGCAATCGCCGCTCGCAATTGTCTTCACATCGAAATAGAAAAGTTCTGACTATATGAACATAAAAAGAAAAGAAAACTAAAACTGAATAGAAAACTGTCTAGGTCCAAAACTGCTTACAGTCCTGATGACCCTAAGGTTGCTTATATAGGAAACAACCTACTTGGTGACCAAACATCCCGAAATACACTTAGATACCAATGAATAATATATTCTTCTAAAAGCTAGGGTCCAAATATAGAAATTTTCTAATTGTGCCGTTCATAGAAATCAACCATTTTCTTCCACGCCCAGTCAAGTCGTTGGGACTTGGAATGCTTATCGTTCCGACATCGACACCATGCAACTTCTTTCCATTTCCTCATCCCGTCGTCATGATGAGAGGTAGTTCCTCGTCACGACGTCGGTTGCGTTCCAAGCCTTTGGCAACATCATTAGCGTATTGGGCTCCTCGCCTCACGACCCGATCTTTATTCCTTGTATTCTTGGACTTGAAATTGTATCCTACACACACACTCACTTAAGTAGCTCATTAGTCACTTACGAGGCCCGAATCGGCCTTACGAGTCATCAACATAGCAAAAAATGTGTAAAAACACTTGTTTTATTAATATTTTAATCCTAATACCTAAATATCAAAAATGTAATATAAAATACTAAATACCTAGAAAACAAGCTCTTTAAGTGTGCAAATGATCTAAAATGACTACTACAAGTGAAGTCAGGTCATCTATCGAATCTTCCACTAAGCAAATTTCAATCATAAAAAGTTCTATAACTTTGCCCTTAGTGGTTAGGTAATCTTTCCACTATTTGCAGTTGACCTTAAAATGCCATTTCTTATTGTAGAAGAAACATTTAGACTTAAATACATCTTTAAGCTTCTTGGTTCTCCTACTTTCCACTTTAGGTGGCCTAAAGGACTTAGCCTTGTTTTTTTTTTAACGTACTTTCCCTTCTCTTTAGAAGAAGAAGCAATCGCTAAGTGTGCTTCTGCTTTTCAGACCTATAACGACTCAAAAGTTAACGGTGTCAAAAAATGCAGTTTTTGAACCCCATTTTTGATGTTCGAGTCTGTAAATATTATTAATTAATATTTACGAGGTTGGTATAAATATTAATTAAAGTTTGGTCTCTTAATTTTGTCAAATGGATAATTAATTAAGGTATAAGTATTAAATTGTAAAAGTTCATCAATATAGATTTTTAAATTCCAAAGGGATAAAAATGGTAATTAAACCATTTTTTTTATTTGATAGTGGAAATGGATGTTGTCATCCACTAACTTAGCTTAATTAAGATTGTAATGGCGATTAGTTAAAAGTTAAGTAAAGTATAAAAGACGACTAAGTGCTTGTTATCTTTATTTTCTCTTCTTCAACATTAAACCTTCAAGAAAAACTAAATTGGAAAGCTTTCAAAGGTTTCAAATATTCGGTCCCTCAAATTGGTAAGTTATTCAAGTCATTTTATTGTAATTTTTATGTTTTTGAGGTTGTGGGGGCTTGATTTAGCTAGCCTATGTACCAATTCATAAAATTGTTAAAGTTTTAAAAAGTTTCCATTGATTAATTCTTGAATAAATTGGTATTAATTTGTTAGATTTTAAGCTTAGAAGTTAGAAAGGACTAGTTTGTAAAGTTTAATTACTAGTCTTTGAACATAAAGACTAAAGTGTGTAAATTTCAAAATTGATGCTAAATTTCTGTAATTATAGATAATAGAGGGTTATAAAATGATGTAATTGAGATCGATTTCGAAATCGAAGCTCAAATTGGAAAGATATTATAATTTTAGTTTTAGGGACTAAATTGAATAAAATAAAAATTTTAGGGGCATTTGAAAATTTAAATTTAATTGATCCTTGTTTATAAAAGGATATTATAATTTTTTTTGGAATTAATGAATTGAATTGAATTATCATTTAGATAGAGAATTGAACCAAACCGAGGATAACTGGGGAAAAGGCAAAATTATCAATTAGTCCTTGCAATTCAACTTGTTTGCTAATTTAACCAGGTAACTTTATATGGTATGATTGTATTTAAATTATTATATATATTTGAATTATGAATATGTGTATGTTTGATAGTAATTGGAATTGTTTACAATTTGGTATAAAAGGTGAGATATGGACTAAACCGTATAGAAATGATCAATTGACTGATTAATTAAATATGATGAATTGAAATTTGAGATAATTAATGAATTGATAGTTGATTATGATTGATATAATCATATTGGTGTGAATTTGATTGGTTATTAAGATAGAGGATTAAATTGAATAAAATTTAAAAAATTGTATAACTTGGTGAAATTGTGAAATTGGCTTGGAATTGAGATAAATCATGATATGCTATGTGTGAAATGATATTTTGATTAATGAATTGATGATATTGAAATCAACAGAATGAGAATTGAACTTAAAATGAAATTGGGTTATTGGTTACCCTATTAACTCTTCGAGTAGAGTCGGATATAATTGGCATGCTATATGTAACACCCTAGGTCTGGCGGGTCTAAGGTTTTGGTGCATAGTAGTAAAATAATCTGCCTGGCAAAGTGTAATCCGCCCAATTTCTTATTTTGGCGTATACGTGTGGGTGTATAGTAACCGCTACATATGCAGGTAAGGATTTTGTTTCATGCTATTCTACTATATTAAGGAAGTTTGTGTTAAGTGATAAAGGGTAAGTATGGTATGAGTTAGCACCACAGGAGTAATAAGCCTTATTTATCTAGAGTACTATGCTAGTTAGATTATAAGTAATCTGGTCAGAAATCAACTGGATAGCCTAGCCTGATAATTGTGAATGCAGGTTTCTTATTTATGTTTCTCTCGAAAACTGTAGACCATTAATAAGGTAAATTCTGAAATGTGTGACAGTTGTTAAGTTCCACTAAGCAAGTGGGTCATATTTATATGTGTGAGAAGGGTTTTGAGAGAAGTTCTTCTTCTTCCTTAAAAATACCATGCTTTGATTCTTTCTTTAAAAAGTATAAATGTATCTATTTCTCACAAAGTTGGAAGCTACGATTCTGGGTTTAATCAGTGGTTATTCCATCTTCATGTAAGTGTTTCAGCTCTGCATGTTAAGTTTTGAAAGTGTAAGACTGTAAGAGTTGTATGAACAATACAGCTTTAAGTACAAGTTTTGCATGAGGTTGTCAGCAATCGAGAAGATAAGTAAAATATATGTATAAGGGTTGTAATAGTAAATTTGTGTTTCTAAGCAATTGTTGCTGCTGGTTCGAAAGAGATGTTTGAGTCTGGAACTTAGAATTTTAGTAGGTGAGTTAAAGTGAGTCTCTACTCTGACTCTTTTATATGAATTGTTCAAATAAGAAGTATATATATACACACATTCATAGATGGAATGATGATGTCTATAGAAAATGGTAAGGGTATGGGTATAGTAAAGATGAGAGATGTTCTGTAATAATATGCATAAGGTTCTATTAAAAGAATAATGTTTGATAAGCATGCAGGTAAAGCTCTGGTATACGAGGTGTATGATTTTGTAAGAAGGTGATTATCTGGGTCAGTAAATATTGAGCTAACGTTCTATTGTGAAGCCTTTGGTAGGGCAGTTATATTTCTAACCAGACTGGCATATCATGGATTAAATTTCAGTGTAAGACCATGAGGTAGAGGCCCGTGAAAACTTGGTATGATTTGGAAACTTTCATGGTGTAGCCTCCAGTAAAATGAAGACTGGGTTGGCAAAACACGATACATGAATGTATGTAAGACCATGTGATTAAGACCCATGGTATGATAGGATATGTCTGTATGTATTGTTCATGGTGAAGCCTTCGATAATGTGTAAATTGAAATGGTAAATAATGATACATGAAATTCTGTATAAGTTTATGAAGGAGAAAATTATGGCATCCTTTGTGAAGTCCGCCAAGACAGTAAACATGAGGTTTCGTATGATGCCTTTATGCCGTATTCTGTTTAGCCTTTGTGGCGTGATCTGTCATGTATGTCTGGTAAGTTGCGTAAATATGTTTTTAAGGTAAATTATGGATAAATTCTGTTGATTATGAAATAATGAATGGCTATGATAAGGTATTGGTATGCTTAAGGTTAAGGGTGGAGTAATATCTGTAAAATAAATGATTATGTTTTGAAAAGAGTTGTGTATCTGTGTGTTAATAAATGTATATGACATGATGGTCTGATAATGTTGGACATGGATATATTCGTAGCTATGTTTGACTTAAGAATTCTACAATGTGGGTACGTTTGTGTTATGAAATGGTTGAATTAGATTTTTCTGGAATCTATTTTTTCTGGGTTGTATAATGACTTCGCCTGTAACCATATGAAATCTGATTATTAATTATTTTGGAGTTTGGGGTTCTGGAGTAAAATGGCATGGAAGTCATTTGATTGATCTACATAGTATATTATCAGTATGGGTTATGTGGTATTGGTTCAGGGTGTGATTTGATTAATAGTTTGTTGGTACTCAGATATGCATAAGTATTCGCCAGAAGTGTATGAATCCACTCGTGATTAATGTTAGCAAACAATTGTTTTGAAATAAGTGCAAGTATTAAGATATGGCCTGTCAGAAATGATTTTTGAAGGTATGTTCTACTAAGAAGTACATATGTAACAAAGAGAATTAAGAAATGTCTGAAAGGATCTTCAGTTAGTCAGATAAGAAATAATTGGAATGTTAAGAGTATGATAGTTTATGTGTATGTGTATATGAAAACTGTAGTGGTATCCACCCAATATAATTGGTTTAAAATTACGGTTGACTTGCTGATGTCCTTCAAAGAATAAGAAGTATCCGCTAAGGTAATGTATAATAATGCTCACTAAGTTCTTTGAACTTAACAAGTTTATTATGGTTTTCGGGTACTTGGGAAATAATTTGCGCCAGGAGGGACGATGCTAGGAGTACGCCAGAGTAGCGGCAAAGTGGGTTATTGTGCATACAATGGAAATTTGGTGTAGTTTTAGGATACATCTTAAGTTTCTATAGTTAACAAACTTCTTTATTGTAATTTTCAGTTTCACGTCTAATGTAATAAGTATTTTTAAATACTCCTTCTGTTTCTAGATATTAATTTTTTCAGTAAAAATGATAAATAGAATATTTAGAGAAATGAAAAATTGTAATATATTTTTGTTAAATTGTTAAGTATTGTGTGTTAACACTTGAAATCCGGACCCGATGAATCGGGTCAGGTTAAGGGCGTTACACCATAAGATAGATAGAGTACGAGTTACTTCGACTATGTGTCCATGAGTGCTGGGCAAAACTTTTACTTTGGAATTTTTCGATGAGGCACTAGGTACCAAATTGGTGTGTTGGTTGGATCTGTATATCCGTTCAAGTCCGAGTCAAGTTAATAGGGATATAAAATGTCAATTGGATAAATTATATCCGAATTGAATTGATATTATGATTTGATGATATAAATGAATATTGTGATATACAAATATCGATAGCATGTGAAAGATCATTCAAACGTATTATATAAGCTCGGAGGGCTGATATGAAAATGTGGAGAATCAATGAATTTGATTTTGAATTTGAATAATGAAATGAAATAGTGATTGAAATTAAATTGAAATTGGATGTATCGTTGAAAAATAGATGGAAAATGATATTGAATTAAATAAATGTTGATTTATTACGTGAATGACATTGAAATGTTGAATATAAGTGAATTGGAATGTTATATGCTTGAATTACTCACCTTGTTTATATGTGGTTGCCATGTTTAGACAAGCTTGTCAAGCTAGTAGCTTATTGTAGTAAATTGTAAATTGAGGTAAGTTGTTGTTTAATTCCTATAACTTACTAAGCATTCGATATGCTTACCCAGTTATTTCTCCTTTCCCTTTGTATATCACCTTGCAGAACATGTTAAGCGGATTATACAAAGCTCACACCATCCTGCTATTGAATCGGTAGCTTTTCGATAGTTTTAAGTTCATGGTTGTGGCATGTATATAGGTGTCTTGATGTATATAAGCCTTTGTGATGTGTTTATGGCAATGAAATTGATATACACATATATGTTATCTAATTGTTGATTTTGCATATGGTTTAAAGATGCATGAATTGACTATTGTGATGCCTAGATGAATGGATATCTTGGTTAGTATGTTTAAGGTAAGTATAGCATCTAAATGGTTATGTTTCAACTTAAGTTGGCATAGTAAAGGCATTGTCATGTGGATAGTTGGATTTGTATGCAATGACATGATAAAGGGTATGTTTGGTTGATAAGGTTGAAACATATGTAATGAACAGTTAATGGTATAATATGCTATAATTTTGTGCTATAAGGTGATATGTCATAAGTATAAATTAAATTTTGGAATGGTTACATTTTTTGGATAAATAGGTACTATTTAATGTGAGAATGTTTATATATGTTTGGGTACATGTTTGAGATGTTTTTGTGCATGAGAGCTTGTACAAATGTTCACCAATTAGTAAATTGAATGTTGGCTATAAGATAGGTACCGAATGGCCTAATTTGTACCAAAAATAGAGTTCACGTCAAGACGTTGGTCAATGGTCGTTGTGATGAGCTTTGGACTTCAAGCCACGACATAACGAGGTACCCCACCATCTCAACGAGGCCAAGTTAGTATGTCACATCGCGACGTTGACTCGAAGTTTTAAAACTTTACAATTTAGTCCTATTTCGTGCTCGGGTTAACAAATAAACTTTCGTAAGCTCGATTAAGGCTCGAATTTGATTAAATATCATATTGTAAATGTGTTTATGACATGTTTGTATGCTGAATGATCATTTTACTGTATAATTGAGTGTAGTTGCTCTGATAATGAATGTGGTATCCTGTTGCTCAAACCTGACAATCGTGTTGGGTAAGGGGTGTTACAAGATCAATTGACCGCGATTCAACATCAACTCATAGGAATGTAACTCTTTCACGAGTTGTGTAAGTAGAAATTTTTTGTTCTCAAGGTTATAAGTAGCACTAAAGCTGCAAGTCATTAGACAAGCTTTTGAACATCATCTCTATTTGCGTGTTTTGGTCCATATTAGCCTCATTATCCGCTACGTCGACAAAGTAACCCATAAGGGTAATCATATGGTCTTTGACCGAAGTTCCGGGTTTTTACTTAGCATTCATCAAACTAGTTATAGCCGACTATAGAGCCAAGTCTTTTTAAACTAAATTCCTCAAGGGATATAAAAAATAAAATAAATTGGCATCCTCAAACTTTGATTTCACTTTGGTATAACTCAATTCCTTGATAGATACAACAAAGCCAAATCAATTGACTTCCTTAGACTTTGATCCCCCTTTAATTATGAGATTTCAATCCCCCAAAGGATATAACAAAGTCAAATAAATTGACTTCCTCAGACTTTGCTCCCAATTAATCGGTAGAGCTCAATTCCTCAAAAGGTGCATTTTTACTCCTTTAAGGCATACATCATCACTCCCTTAGAGGATTCATTCTCATTTTCTTATGGAATACATCATTACTTTCTCAGGAGAAACATTCATGACAAATTAATTCTAACCTTATAAGTTTCTCCTTACTTGCACTATATAGCTCCTTAACAAGGTAGTTTATAACTTGCCTTGGACTTAAGGGAGACATATTGTTAAACCTACCAAAATTTTAATATGCGGGCCCAAGATAATTAACAATCTCCGAGGCCCAAGCTTTGGTAAGTCGACAGATGGCATGGGACAATTGGAAGATGCATAACTATCAAGTCTAGAAAAATGGTTCCAAATAGAGGTCAGATGGCAAGGACAACAAAGAGGTTGAAGGCATATTTATGAAAAACCAAGGACATGTGCCTCAACTAACCATGTACTGGTCTCCACAAACCACAAGAGTAATAACCTCAGAAGTAATTAACAACTTATGATAAAATGTGACTATAATTTGTGAAAATATTTTCTTAAGCTTACCATCATCTTCTGTAACCTCTCAAACCTGGCCTAGACATTATGGCTAGATTGAGAAGGCTACATTAGCCACTGAAACGGCTAAGCTAACTTACATTTCTTTTGAAGCCTTTAAATAAACCCATTTTAGAGAAAATTGTAGTTGTACTTTGAGTTAGCTTAAAAGCATTCATTCATTAGGTCGTGTATGCTTAGGATTCATTTTATTGTTGACAGTGTTGTTTTAGAAAAATCGTTTGCTTGTCGCTCTTCTTTTAAAAAAAACTCGAAGTTAAACCAATGCAGCGGAAAAACCATTTTTCAAGTCATTTTGGAAAATTAGTTGCCTTATCGATTTGTTTTTCAAAAACAGTTCCTTTGCAATGTAGTGGAAACTAGGGAACAGTATCAAATTTTACTTAAGCCTGATATCATGCATTATCCGGTTATTATGCTTGAGTAATTCATGCATGCAAAAATCCCCAAAAGAAAAGTTACCAAGCCACAGACTAGAAATAATTAAAAATTACAAGCCAAAACCAATAAAGACTTAATAATACTTAATTAAAATAATAATAATTCGAGGTCCAAGTTGATTCTCTGAATGCCGAGTCCGGTCCTAATTTTAAGGTTTACCTGAAAAGTTAAACACTATTGGGGGTAAGCTTATGAAAAGCTCAGTGTGAGTCGAATAATTATTTAAATGGGAAAAAACATCAAATACAGTGAAACTTATTAGCATTAATAGAAGAGAACATAACCATCATAGGAATTTCATGTCATTACTTAGCCATTATCAAATTGATGTCAAACGGTGTATAAGCATAGGTCATCATTCACTCGAGTAACAATCAATAATTTCGATACTATTCAATACAACAAAATACAATGCGTAGCATAAATCAATAACATTCGAATATGTCCTGCAGATGATGCAATGCAAAAATGTTCCTACCCATACCATCCGCTACACACCACGAGTTCCCCAGAACCCGTCTGCCAAACTCTAAAACATTATGAGCATAGCTCCATGTGGTAAAACCATCGAATAATCAATAATGCAAAAAATCTACCAAATATTAAATAGTGCGATACAATCGCCAATAACATATAATATGCGATAAAATCGCCAATCCCCTCGGTGCTCCAGTGCGCAAAGGAATCGACTACGAATAATGCAGGACTTAATATGTCACGCATTTCTCTGGAACTCCTCCACAACCACAAAATCCCAACCCAATGCATATGCAATATGTCACACAATCTCCTACATAATCATATCTGAATACTTTTCACGTTCATTTGACATGCTCAGCATGTCCTCAATAATCACATACTTTCAGTAAATGGAAATAGTGTTCCATTCTTTCAAATTACCATTGTGTTGGTAACAATCAATATCGTTCAATTTCACATACTTTATGGATTTTCATTGTGCATAAATAGCACCCTTTTCAGTACACAATATAACAAATATCTCATGTGTTTAAATCATACATAAGCTTAATATCTCAACACATTATTTCATTCATTCAAACATTCTCATATCTCATAACTCAAATATGCAATTACAAACTCAATCAAACATCCATACTATCAAACTAGCAATTTTGCCAACATGCCAATCTTTTAAGGCTTGAAACATACCTGGTTCGGCCACTCAAAAAATCAATAATTTGGCCATTAAGTCAATCCAGTCAGCAAGCTAATTTATAATATATAATATGATATTTAAAATTTTCAAACAATTTTATGAGTTTAGGACCCACACCTTATTTTTCGCTTCATCACAGCACACTAGCGAATCTTCCAATTTTCCTTAATAATTCCTTAAACGAACCTATACCAAAATTCAGTATAAATTCAATAAATTTACCATTAAACCAGCCCCCAAAAACCCACTTATGAGTTCAAACCAATCGTTTACATTATAACTATTTTATGAATCCAAACTAGTTAGATTCCTTACACTGTATCGATGCAAACTGTACGTACAATCGTTCTTCGTCTTTACGGATGATTTGGGGCATTTGGGTCAGCACATAATTCCATAATATATTGGAAAATCAGTATCTAGTTAATTATTAAATTCATTCATTTAATCAATTCATAACCTTTACCCAACAACTATGTCGAAATAACAAACTAGTTACCCTTAATTGCACTTACGCTTCACGATTTGTGGGATTCGAATGGCCAATCGATCAAGAACGTTTTTCCATAATTGAAATGGATTTAAAATCTTATTAGGAGGGTTCAAGAACTCAAATTAATTCTGGAAAAATATAGGAAAGATCCAAGAAACAAAACAACCCCTTTTCTTGCCCATAGGTGCACGCACCACCACCTGCCGTGGCCAAAATTGGGGCTGAATTTTAAAACGGTTTGAGATTTCATTAAAATATATAAAAATACCTTTGAAATCATTTAAAATCCACCAAATTTAAGATTTGGATATTTTGGTTTTTAATGGACAAGATTAATTAAGAAATTGAAGAGAGAAGAGACCTTACCCAAGCTAGTCGAGAGAAACGGCAAAGGCACTTTCTTGGCAATGTTCGGGATCGATCTTGGAGTTCAAGATTTCATATTCAGGGCTGATTTTAATGAGGAAAAATGACAGAAATATGGTGGAGAATATGTTAACAAATATTGTGGCAAATAGAAAAAGAAAAAGAAAAAGAAAAATAAAGAAAGAGATGGTAAAACTAGGTGTAGGCGACGATAACAATGGAGGAAAGGAAAAAAAATTAAAATCAAAGAGAAGGAGAGGAGGAGAGAAACGGCTAGGGCAATCAGGAGGAGGATTAAAGGCTGATTATTAGTGAAAAATTAACATTAAAAAAGTGGTTTTTGTCAAAAAATTATATTATTTGCATGGGAAAGGAATTGAAGTTAGGACCTCAAGGATAAATCCACTAATGTTTAACCATCAAAACAATAAATAATTCTTGATATAATTTGAAATATTTATTTTAAAAAAACAAGGCATGTCACATACTAGGGTTTAAGGCAAAATTTGTAAAATAATAAAAATGATGTGAGAGAAGGGATTTGAACTTGGGTTTCAAGAAATGTTACACTATTTGAACTTGGGTTTCAAGAAACGTTACACTAACACTTAACCAACAAACCAATACCTCATTTATTTCCTAAAAATGCATAGATAATTTAAAAAATTAAGGCATGATCACTCTCTCTCGATTCGCAAACCCGATTCTACTAACCCTCGATTTTTGAGATGTTACATCTTCTATCTAACTTAAGCATTGAACATTATTTTAGAGCACAAGCTTTGATACCCTCATAGTTTACCTTTTGTATTGTAGGCCTCCAATCAATCTTAGTCTAGAATACCTTCAATTGATCTTCGCCCCAAAGTGATTGAAACAATATCCTATCGTATTTTATTTATTTTTATCATAGTTTTATAATGTAATTTTTGATAAATCTAAATTATAAAGTTATTTTAATACCTTTTAACTTACAATTTCATACAAGTTAAGGGTGTTTGATAATAATTTCTGTTGTTATTTATATAAATTTATGTTAATTGTAATTTGTTATTAGAATAATGCACTTTGGTTGATTTATATGCTAGAACATGAAATTTTCATCCATAAAGGTGACTGGTGAACTCAAAGGAAAGAAGGAATTGAAGTTCAAATGCTGACGCTTAATACCACAACAAAACTACAACATATGACCTATGAGATTGGGCTGAGATGTTGTCATCTGGACACCCCAAATTGGCTTGTTGGACCTCAAAATACTCCTTAACCCAATGCTAGAGAGGTCCACTAGGTTTGGATAGCCCAAATCGTCCAAATATGCCTAAACTGTGCACAAAAGGGGAGGAAGACTTGGTCTGCACCTACCTCAATTACAGGGGAGAAAATCAAGCAACTATCAACCACCAAGGAGGGAATTTCGGCAGCCACCAATCAGCATGGAGAAAATCAAGTAGAAGTTAGCCACGGGGGATCAAGGGGGATTAACAAGTATAAATAAGGGCACTAGCTACACCACAACACACCACATTTTGAGAGTATTCAACTTAGATTTGAAAGCAGTTAAAAGAAAGAAAGAAAGAAAAAGCTTGAGAGCGTTAAGGTGAAAGAATGCCTAGGAGAGGAGGAAAGCCACCGTGAGAGAGCAAGCAGAAGTTAGCCACGAAGAACCACTGCATTCAGATATCATCTTTTCTTAAACATTTAATAGACTTGGAGAATCGCCATTGGCTATTTATCTTTCATCTCTCCTTTACCCTACCTGTTGTTTTGTCATATTGATGAACATGATTGCAAATAATCTTCTTGCTTTCAATTTAATGATTATTAGTTAATGTTGTTTTGCTAGAATGATTATGGATATTTGATATGCTATTGTTGATTCTTTGTTATTAATGTTTGCGCATATGATTGTTTATTCATTCAAGTAATTATATGTTCAACTTATAAATGCATGACCATCATTGGTAAGTAAAATGAATTAATTATTTAATCTGAGAAGAGGTAATAATCGATAGACACACAACTTGAATGGTGCATGTTGATGTCGATATCAAAAGATAATTTCTGCATGCATAGTCCTCATGAACGAAGCCTAGGAAGGTGATCTTAATGTTAATTAGGCATAGATATATGTTAAGTAACTAAAAGATTAATGTAGGACTTTGAGAGAAGCCTACAACTTGAAGAAATTGGATTAATAAATCATCATATTGCCATGAATTAATTGTAACATTTTATCACATTGTCTTCAATGATTGCATATTAAAAGAGAAATGATTATTCTAGCCTTTCATGTCATTGTTGGTTAATTTAGAGTTAAACTTTTCTACTGACATTCTCTTTTGTGTTGCTATTTAATTTGTTTTGCATTCTTATTTTAGTTTAGGTTAGTTTAGTTAAGTCCTTAAGTAAATCCTCACATCCAAATCTTTATTACTACCAAAGTGTTTAATAATTAATTTTGCAATTATTGATTCACATATACAGTCCCTGTGGAGATGATATATCTATACTTACTACTTTATTACTTGTTTACGACTGTGTACACTTGTACATCATTCGAAAATTTGCACACAATCATATTTTGTCAAATTACTACACATAGCATCTTTTCCCTTTCATATATATTAGGGATGATGTAACACCCCATACCCGACTCGATCGTCGAGTCCAAGCTACGAGATGCTACAATCGTTGAAGAAGCAATTTCAAACCATTAAACAACATTCGATCATTCAACACGTATAACTAACATCCATATACATAATATGTTACTCTATCATTTTTGGGTCCTATATGAGCTTACGAAAGCTCTTTTGCTAACCCGAGCTTAAATTAGGACCAAATTGTAAGGTTTGAAAATTTTTGGGCAAACATCGCAACCTCACTTTCTCCACGTCCTGATGTTGGCAAGTTAGCATGTCACACTGCGATGTCCCTTATTATTGACATCATGTGGCGGCGTTGGAAATTGGTGGTCGTGATGAAGACACTGTTTTTGTCAAAAATACCATTTTGGTTCCCATTCAAGATATGCAATACTACCTAAATGATTCATACAAATTTATACCATCAAAAGTAACTCAAATTCATACCATTTCATGCCAAACAAATCACCTAACCATTCCAATCAAAACCAAATCAAACATGAGCTCAACCTATTCAAAATCAATTCATTTTATTACATTAATTCAAATGCCAAATCTACCTATATCAAAACATGATAAGGCATGCCATTCAACTTCCACACATACATATCTATACATTTTGCAATCAATCATTTAACATAATATTCAATACATGTTCATCATTTAGACTTTATTAATCCATTTGTTCACTAAAGTATATTAATTATGCCATTCAAGTTTTCCACAAACTAACCTATCCATTTCATTTTGTACACTATGAACTTATATGACCTTATCTTGAACCAAACAAACATACCTCAAACATACTTCCAAGCATCACTTTCAAATATGTTAATTCCAACCATTCATTAACTTAGCTACCCATTTCTACCTCATTTTATAACATTCCACATGCCAAAACATATAAGAATATATCATCACTCATTCTAGCATGAAACATGAATAATAACATATATTTACCAAGTCACAAAGGAAACATATTACACAAGATGGGCTATGTCACATTTGCCATATAACTAACTATCTACATGTAACATCCCGCCCGACGTAGTCCTAGTGTTCGAATACTATTTATCGAAGTATGGTGTTTAGAGTACATTTTGAGTGGATAAGGTATCAATTGTGACTAAGTATGTAATTCTGTGAGTGCGCCCTTGGGCGAAGCTTGTGATAGGTGAGCTTGATGGTTTGGCAGACTCTTTTGAAGAGAGTACACCACCCCAGCTGTTAGATGAATATGTTAAGTCATTAGTTTGATAGAACCAATTATTATATTATTATATTATATTCTAGTTGAACACTTTAGTTAGACAAATGGGAATTGGTTAGAGTAGAACTAAGTTACTGTAGCCGATAAGACTCACATTTATGATGAGAAAGAAAGTTTTTAGTTACAAGAATCGAGGAGGTTAGTGGGATAATTAGATTTATCCACTAAACCCAACTTCTTGTCTATTTTTATAAAGTTGGTATTAGCTTCTTGAGCAAGCTTTTACGTCTTCTCTTGTATTCACACTTTATTCTTAAACTTTCTCTGCACTTTTCTCTTGGAAAGCCTAAGACCGGAGACCTGCTTGAAGATTTGGGTTCGCTGTACTCAGACAACTTTTTCATTGTTTTAGCACCTGGTAAATGTCAATGAACCCTAGGTTATTTTCATGGTTATTTACATGACTTTAGAGTTGCACGCTTGAGCGTCAGTTTTGAGTGTAAGGAAGGAAACTTCAAGAATCTGGGTTTTGTAATGATTGTACTTGCAAGTTTATTTAGTTTTCTGGTATATAGTCTAATAAGTTTAACTATTTATATTATAGCTCAAGAAACTTTTGAAGGTTCTTGTGAAAAGGGCAACAATCCTGTTGTTTGAACTTGCTGCATTTTTTGGTGAGTTCCTTCTTACTTCATGTGTGTGTAATGCCTTTTTTTATGTTTGGTTTAAGGTAAGTATACATATCCTGTGAAGATGAAATGTTTGTACAAGAGTAATGAATGCTTGTTGTTATCAGTCTAGTTTGGTCTAGCTGTGTTAAGGTTTAAAAACCTTCTTTTGTGTTTAAGTCACTAACCCTCACTTTTGAATGAATAACATGATCTGATACATGGAAATGAATTCATGGCGTTGCCTTCAATGAGATGAGCATTGAACTGGCAGATCGTGATACATGAAAATGGTCAAGTAGCCTCTGGTAGGGAAAACGTTATTGCAAACCAGATTGACAAATCATGACAAAGGAAAATGAATGAAAGAATGATATGGCTTTGTATATGTGTAACAGCCCGATTTAGGGTGTAGTCAGAATAGTGGTGCGAGACCACAAATTTGAAGTAGAAATATGTGTTTAAATTATTTTTCAAGGCTTATGAGGTATTTGCATAATTGTGTGAAAATTTCATGAAGAAATTTTATTAATTAGTGATTAAATTGTCCATTAGGACTAAATTGTAAAGATTAGAAAATATGAGTTTCTAGAAGTTTTAAGTATGAAATAGCATCATAAAAATTATTAGAAGTCCTTATTTAGCAATTAGACCATTATATAATAAGATGGACAAAAATGGACATGGGAAGGAAAAATCTCAAGAAAGAACATTAAGGGCATTTTGGTCATTTGGTTAATTAATGAATTAAAAAGGGAAAAATAAGTCAAAATCTTGTCCATCTTCTTCCTCTAAGTGCTGAATTTTGCAAGGACTCCGTAGCTAGGGTTTTGTTCATTTTCAAGCTCAAAGTAAGTGCATCCTAGCCCCGTTTTTAATGTTCTTCGTATTTTTGAAATCCTTGTAGCTCGGTTTAGCTATATTTTGAGCTAGGGTTCATGTTCAAAAATTTACCCATGTATGACATGCATGTATTTTTGTGTTTTGTGGAAGATTATGAAAGTTTGATGTAGAATAAACATCTTTTACTAAGGGATTTTCATGAAAAATACATGTAATGACCAAATTGCAAAAGTTATGAAAATGGTCATACATGAGTGAAATAGTGGAAATTGAATGTTGTTATAGTTGAGAATATGATTCGGCTAGGCTTGAAATGTAAGAAAGTTAAAGAAAAATCATTTTACGAGACTAGGGGCAAAAGTGTAATTTTGAAAAGTTTAGGGGCAAAATAATAATTTTGCCAAAGTATGAGTTATGAGTCAATTTAGTCAATGTGAGTATTAAACAAGTTGAATTGTTATTATAGATCAAGAAATACGAAGCCCGGACTGAAACCGAGGCAAGAACAAAGTCGAGGACTAAATTACATATCTACGTACATTTTGAACACCGAGGTAAGTTTGCATGAATTTAAAGTTTCACATATGTTTTATTAAATCATTTATTATGCTGTATTATGTACTCTATTTACATGAAGATAAGTAAATGATATCTTGATGAGAAAATGAAGATGAACATGTATGAGAAAGTCCCGGTTGAAGACTCAGAATGATGAGGATACTAATATCACAACATGAGACAAGGAAAGTCCGTGTAAGAACATGTCAAGACATGGCATCGGCATAAGGCAAGGATATCATGTAAGTCCATGACAAGTCATGGCATTGAAAAGTTATCATAAGGCAAAGGTCCCATGTAAGTCCAAGCCAAGGCTTGGCATTGGTGAATTCATAAGGCAAAGAAGTCATGTAAGTCCAAGCCAAGGCATGGCATTGATAAGATTCATAAGGCAAGGAAACCACATAAGACCATGTCAAGACATGGCAATGGTAAGTTTCTAAAGGAAACAATTAAGGAAGGTCTCGTGTAAGACCATGTCTGGGACATGGCATCGGCACCAAGTTAAGGAATCCCATGTAAGACCATATCTGGGATATGGCATTGGCATCATGAGGCGATCCCATGTAAGACCATGTCTGGGACATGGCATTGGCATTGAAATACATGTTGATGAGATAGAGTTACCTCAATTATTCCGGGTAATTCATCGGGAAAAAGAGCCAAGTATGAAAGAGGTAACAATAAAGATAAGCAAGTAAAGACAGTAATAAGTTATGTTATTCAAGGTTGACAAAGAGTATTATTGAGTTAAGATAAAAATGAAGATCTGAGTTTATGTTTTCTTTAGCAAAAGTGCTAATTCATGTGAACAAGTGATACAGGTACTATGATTTAAATACAAGTATGAAATTTTTATGTATCCTGTGGTGAGTAAGAGTAAGTACGAGTAAGTAAGCTCAAATGCTTAAAGTTTATGTTATTCTTGTTTCATGATGGATGAGTTTATTATGAGCAAATATGTTACTATATAATTTTTCATGCAACTTACTAAGCTATATGCTTACTTCTTTCATTTCTTCTTTCCTTGTAGTTTCGCCAAGTTAATTCGGGGATCAAGGACGTCGGAGCTTGGATCACACTATCAATCATTATTTTGGGGTATAGCCAAATTTTTTATTTTAAGTATAGCATGTATAGGAATTATGTCATTTTGAGCTATGGTATAATGGGAGCCAAAGTGTTGGTTATTAAAGTGACTACTCCTTTTGTATATGGCCAAAGAGATTGGCCAATATTGCTAATTATTACGTATATTAATAACGATGAGTTTTTATGTATTCTACAAGTGAGGTTTTAAGTGTAACACCCCTAAACCGTATCCGTCGCCGGATTAGGGTTAAAGGCGTCACCGGACAGATCAGAAACTTTTACAGACATTTCATATTACAAATCATCAATCACAATCAAAGTGTCCCTTTTATAGGTCAACGAGACCATAATCATGCTTTCGAATAAGGTCGGGACTAAACCGAAGACATATGGAATTTCTTGGAAATTTAAAACTTTTTCAACACTGCAGAGGTCACACGCCCGTGCAGTCAGGCCGTGTTCCTCACACGGCTACCAGACACTCCCATGTGTCCTGGCCGTGCCAAAACAGAGCATGTATACTGACTTATTCACACGGCCACCAGACACACCTGTTAGGCTAGCTACTGACTTGTTCACACGGCCACCAAGCACGCCCGTGTAACCTACTCAGGCACACTTCGAAGTGACCCTTGAGCCACACGGAAGAGACACACGCCCGTGTCTCTTGGCCATGTATGCAAAATATGCCACTTGCAAGGCCAAAATGCCACCCACACTTGGGTCATCCCTACAAGCATAAACAAGCATATTTTTCAATACAATGGCAACCAAAAATACACATAATGGTCATCATATTATCCCATTCAATCTCATTTCTAAACATGTCAATTTGCACAATTAATTCACATGTAAATCCAACCATAACTCATCCACAACTTCACTAAATCACTATGGCATCAATTCATCAATAAACTTACCTTTCATAAGGCCATTTCATTACCATCAAGCCATACCAAAACATGCATCATATACCATATTCACTCATGCATATTACCAACATTTATCTAGCCAAATCACATGGCTATTTACATCTCAAACTTATACCAAATAACTAGCCTATACATGCCATATTTAGCTATATTCACATTTTCAAAATACCAAAACAAGTTGGAGTAGTGTGATGACGATCCTCGACGGTCCCCGAGCCTTCAGTAGCTTTGACGATCTGTTACAAAGTAAACACACACACAGAGTAAGCTTTCCAAAAGCTTAGTAAGTCATATACAAATGAACTTACCATAAAATGCTCATAGCCATATTGATACAATGACATTAATGTTTTCTCAATGCAAATTCATCACATATTCTTTGGCCCATTTGCTTAGCCATAGCTTGCCACAATTCTCAACTCAATTATCACATATTCACATAGCTCATTCAAGCATATATTCACATATTATCTCATCATTTCCATACACATATTCATCTTAGTAAGTTCATATAAACACTTACCTTTTTATACACACATAGTGTACTTTTTAAACGTACCTGAATCGGATATACAACTCACATAGTCGTTCATTGCTCAGACTTGCCCGTTGAACCGTTCGGAACTAAATAGGATACTCAGAGTGCTCGAAATAGTCGTACAATGCCAACGTCCCAGACGTGGTTTTACATGTAACCAGATATTGGTGCCACTTTCCCAGACAGGGTCTTACACGAATCAAATACGATGCCAATATCCTAGACATGGTCTTACACGTAAATCTCATATCGATGCCATCGTCTTAGACGTGGTCTTACCCAAAATCTCGAATCAATGCCAACGTCCCAGACGTGGTCTTACAAGATATCACATAACGGACACCTATGTCATGACGTATACTATCCTATCTATTCCTAGGTTCAGACGGGACTTCTCGGACATTAACCATCTCTCGATACTTTCTCGGAATCCATATATTCATCATTTCAAGTGTGATTCATAGCAATTCAAATTTCATATATTCACAAATAAGTCAATTCAAATACATTTATTTGTATATCGACTTACCTCGGATTCGGATAGTTGATCGGATTCGGTTATTCGACTACTTTCGCTTTCCCGCGATCTAAGTCTGTTTTCTTCGGTTCTTGATCTATACATATTCGAATTTAATCCATTTATTTACTAATTCATTCAATTAAATCCAAGAACACATATTTAGGGCAATTTGCAAATTAACCTCACCTTTTCACATTTGGACATTTTAGTCATTAATTTAGAAAACCGCAAAATACATAAAATTATCATATACCCATGCTTAGCCGAATACACACTATACTCATATCAGTCCATACATTTCATTTATTTCACAAATTAGTCCTTCAAAATATTATTTTCTCAATTAAATCCAAATTACTCAAAATTACAAAAACTCCAAAGACAAACTATGTTAATCAAACATATATCTTCCAAATTTCATCATCAAACATCATAAATCCCATAAATTCATCAAGAGCTCATTTCAAAAACATTAGCAATTCTCAAAATTAAGACATGGGTTTCAAAGTTTACGAAGCAACGATTGCAAAAACGTAGAAATTATCGAAAACCGATTAAAAACATACCTTGAATTTGACTTGTAAGTAGCCGAATATGCAAAGCTCAAACCCTTGTTTTCTTTTTCTTATTTTCGGTCATAATAAAAAAAGATGAACATGGCTTTCAATTAGTTTTGTTTAATATGAAATACATTATTTATTCTTTTACTAAATTAACCTTCCATTTAACAAATAAAACATATATATAATAAGGTTATTTTGTCATTTAACTAACCACTAACTAAATAATGGATTAATTGCCTCATAAGGCCACAACATTTAAAAGCCACAACACATAGGTGCTTTAACAAATAGCATGCAAATATTACATTTAATGCAATTTAACCCTTTTCTCAAATTTAAGCATACAGACGGACAAATTAACTTACAAAAATTTCTCACATACTGATTCACATATCAGAAACACGGAAAATAATATTAAAATATTTTATTGACTCAGATTTGTGGTCCCGAAACCACTGTTCCAACTAGGGTATAAACCAGACTGTTACAATTCTCCCCCCTTAAGGATTTTCGTCCCCGAAAATCTTACCGTTGAACAGATTCAGATATTGCTGTCTCATTGAATCTTCAGGTTCCCACGTAGGCTCTTCCAATCCGTGTTGATGCCACAATACTTTTACTAACGGAATTTTCTTATTTCTCAATTCTTTCATTTCACGAGCTAAGACACGGATCGGTTCTTCTTCGTATGTCATATCAGATCAGATTTCAATCTCAGACGGAGCAATTACATGTGACGGATTGGATCGGTATCTACGGACCATCGAAACATGAAATACATTATGTATCTTTTCTAGCTCTGAGGGCAAAAATAATCTGTTCGCAACTGGACCAACTCGCTCAATAATTTTATACGGTCCGATAAACCTTGGACTCAACTTGCCTTTACTTCCGAATCGAATTATTTTCTTCCACGAAGATACTTTTAAGAAAACTTTGTCACCGATTTCAAATTCAATGTCTTTTCGTTTCAAGTCCGCATAAGACTTCTGACGATCAGACGCTGCTTTCAGACTATCACGGATCACTTTCACTTTCTGTTCAGTGTCTTCTATCAGATCAACCCCGTGTATATTATTTTCACTGAGCTCAGTGCAATACAGAGGTGTACGACATTCACGTCCATACAAAGCTTCATAAGGTGCCATTCTGATCCTCGACTGAAAACTATTATTATATGCAAATTCAATCAATGGCAAATACTGATCCCACGTACCATCAAACTCAAGGATACAACATCTCAACATGTCCTCGAGTATCTGAATAATCCGCTCGGATTGACCATCCGTTTGCGGGTGAAAAGCTGAACTGAAATGCAATTTTGTGCCTAAAGCTTCTTGTAGTTTCTTCCAGAACCGTGATGTAAACCTCGGATCTCTGTCTGACACAATGGACAATGGTACCCCATGCAATCTCACAATATCTGAAATGTAAAGCTTGGCTAATCTATCAAGTGAGTAATCAGATCGTACCAGAATGAAATGGGCTGATTTCGTCAATCTGTCAACCACAACCCAAATTGTATCTTTCTTTCTCGGTGTCAGAGGCAATCCAAAAACAAAATCCATCGTTACTCTATCCCATTTGCATTCGGGAATCAGAATTGGTTGTAGCAAACCAGACAGAACCTGATGTTCAGCTTTAACTTGCTGACATACTAAACGTTTCGAAACAAAGTCAAAAATGTCTCGTTTCATACCAGACCACCAATAGTGTTGTTTCAGATCATGGTACATCTTTGTACTTCCCGGATGAACAATAGACGACTGTTGTGAGCTTCGTTTAAAATTAATTGAATCAACTCTAAATTTCTCGGAACACATAACCGATCTCAGAACCTCAAACAATCATCAACATCCACTCAAAATTTATAATTAGAATTTGAATCACACTGAGCTCGTTTAGCTATCATTTCATTATCAACTTTCTGAGCATCACATATTTGTTGTAAAAATAACGGTTTCGCTTTCAATTCAACTAACAGTGAACCATCATCAGACAGATCTAAATGAGCACTCATAGCACGAAATGCAAACAGTGACTTTTGACTCAAAGCATCGGCAACGACATTTGCTTTACCCGGAAGATAATCTATCACAAGCTCATAGTCTTTCAACAGTTCTAGCCATCTTCTCTGTCGTAGATTTAAATATTTTTGAGTCATCAGATACTTCAAACTTTTATGATCTGAAAACACGTGACATTTCTCACCAAACAGATAATGACGCCAAATCTTTAATGCAAACACAATCGCAACTAGTTCAAGATCGTGTGTCGGATAGTTCTCTTCATGAGGCTTTAATTGTCTCGAGGCGTAAGCTATTACTTTGCTTTCCTGCATCAGAACACATCCCAGACCATTCAATGAAGCATCACTGTATATCACGAATTCTTTACCTGATTCTGGCTGTACTAGCACTAGAGCTTTGGTTAACAGAGTTTTCAACTGATCAAAGCTTTTCTGACATTTATCGGACCATTCGTATCTCACATCTTTCTGGATCAATCTAGTTAACGGAGTAGCTATCATCGAGAATCCTTTTACAAATCGATGATAATAACCAGCGAGTCCCAGAAAGCTACAGACTTCAGACACATTTTTCGGAGGTTTCTATTCCAGAATAGTAGAAATCTTGCTCGGATCAACTCGTATTCTAGAAGCCAATACAATATGTCCCAGAAAACTGACTTCACGTAACCAGAATTCACATTTACTGAATTTCGCATACAATTGCTTTTCTCGCAGAGTTTGCAACACAACTCTCAGATGTTCAGCATGCTCATTTTCATCACGTGAATAAATCAAAATGTCGTCAATGAATACAACAACAAATCGATCTAGGTATGGTCTGAAAATTCTGTTCATCAGATCCATAAAAACAGCAGGAGCATTCGTTAGTCCGAAAGCCATAACTAAAAACTCATAATGCCCGTACCTCGTTCTGAAAGCAGTTTTCGGAATGTCTGAATCTTTCACTCTCAATTGGTAATATCTCGATCTCAGATCTATCTTAGAAAACACAGTGGCTCCTTTAAGCTGATCAAACAAATTGTCAATCCTGGGCAATAGATATTTGTTCTTTATGGTCACTTTGTTCAACTGACGATAATCAATGCACATTCTCATCGTGCCATCTTTCCTTTTCACAAACAGAACAGGAGCACCCAAAGGTGAGAAACTCGGTCTTGCGAACCCTTTGTCAGTCAACTCTTGCAACTGTGATTTTAACTCTTTCAACTCTGTTGGTGCCATTCTATACGGAGTTATCGAAATAGGTGTCGTACCAGGCAATAGGTCTATACCAAATTCAACTTCACGTATCGGAGGCACTCCCGGCAATTCTTCAGGAAACACATCAGAGAATTCACAGATAACTGGCACTGAATCAACTTTCTTTTCATACACTTTCGAATCAATCACATAAGAAAAATATACCTCATATCCCTTTTTCACATATCTTTAAGCTTTCAACACAGATATCACAGCAGGCAATCCATTCAAATCATTAGACTCAACCCGAACTATTTCATCATTCAGACATCTCAAATCAATAATCTTTCTTTTACAATTCACCACAGCATCATGCAATGTCAACCAGTCCATACCTAGAATGATATCAAACTCATCAAATGGTAATAGCATCAAATCAGTAGGAAAACATATATCTCGAAACATTAACTGACAATTCTTGCATACTTAGTCAACCATGACACTTTTACCTAAGGGGTTCGATACTTTTATAACAAACTCAGTAGACTCTACAAGCAAAGTCTTACTGGATACCAAATTCATGCATATATACGAATGAGTAGAACCAGGGTCTATCAATGCAATCACAAAAGTATCATAAAGTGTAAAAGTACCAGTTATAACATCAGGAGATGAAGCTTCCTCACGAGCTCGGATGGCATACGCTCTAGCAGGCGCTCTAGCTTCAGATATTGCAACTGAGTCTTTTGTAATTCTCTGACTACCACTGACATTTCTTACGTTTCGGGAGTGTCTACCTCTCGCAGAAACATTATCAGATCTCGGATTCTGAACAATCTTTGGCTCAACAGACTCTGGGCAATCACGAATAAAATGATCTAACGATCCACATCTGAAGCAAGCCCGATCATTCAATCTACAACTTCCCGGATGTCTTTTACCACAATGCTTACACTCAGGTCGTTCGGATCGAACATTTCCAACACTTGACATTGATGTTGCCGGAGCTTTGGAACTCAAATATGATCTAGCTCGATCTCTATTAGAATATCCCATATTAACTCTCGAACGACTTTGTTCATCTCTAAATTTTGTTAAAGCAGACTGAGATGATTTGCTCAGAAATCTCTTTCCCACATCTCTGACTTCTGACTCAGCTTTCCTTTTATCTTTCCCGAGTGCCTCAGTTTTACATGCCCGATCAACAAGTACAACAAACTCTTTTATCTCTAGAATTCCGACTAACAAATGAATATCTTCATTGAGGCCATCTTCAAATCTTTTACACATTATTGCTTCAGACGATACACATTCCCGAGCATACTGACTCAATCTTACGAATTCTCGTTCTTATTCAGTAACAGACATACGGCCCTGCTTTAATTTCATAAATTCTTTTCGTTTCTGATCAATTAAACTTTGACTGATATATTTCTTCTGAAATTCAGACTGAAAGAAGTCCCAATTAACCCGTTCCTTCGGAACAAAAGAAATCAGAGTCTTCCACCACTGATAGGCCGCGTTTCGTAACAATGATACAACATATTTTATACATTCTTCTGGTGTCAGTGACATTTCATCGAATACTCGGATAGTGTTTTCTAACCAAAACTCGGCTCTCTCAGTATCGTCGTCATTGGTGGACCTGAACTCTTCAGCCTCATACTTGCAGATTTTGTCGACCGGAGGCTTATTCAACAGATTCAGATTCGTAGTCGAAGGCATAGCAAATGTCTGAGGGGGATTAAGCAGGGGCGAAGGTTGCGAAACAGTCAGATTATTTCTCACAAACTGAGTGAACCACTCACTCATCATCTGGAAGAAATATTGTTTAGCTTCTCCCTCTTGACCGCTCGTAGCCGGTCTCGAATCAGATGGCGCTGTCCCTTGAGCGGGAGCAGCCGCATTACTTTCTACATCATAAGCTACGGCTCTTTCAGGATCCATTTCTATACGAAAATCACATTTTACACGTCAGGATTCATCACACTATCACAATTAAGATATATGGCATGTATAGCTAGACTCTTACACGCTACATTAGTCGGAGAATCGACTAAACCGTAGCTCTGATACTAACCAAATGTAACACCCCTAACCCGTATCTGTGTGCCATGGCCGTGTAAAATTAGGCTAGCTACTGACTTGTTCACACGGCCACCAAGCACGCCCGTGTAACCTACTCAGGCACACTTCAAAGTGACCCTTGAGCCACACGAAAGAGACACGCCCGTGTCTCTTGGCCATGTATGCAAAATAGGCCATTTGCAAGGCCAAAATGCCACCCACACTTGGGTCATCCCTACAAGCATAAACAAGCATATTTCTCAATACAATGGCAACCAAAAACACACCAAATGGTCATCATATTATCCCATTCAATCTCATTTCTAAACATGTCAATTTGCACAATTAATTCACAAGTAAATCCAAGCATAACTCATCCACAACTTTACTAAATCACTATGGCATCAATTCATCAATAAACTTACCTTTCATAAGGTCATTTCATTTCCATCAAGCCATACCAAAACATGCATCATATACCATATTCACTCATGCATATTACCAACATTTATCTAGCCAAATCACATGGCTATTTACATATCAAACTTATACCAAATAACTAGCCTATACATGCCATATTTAGCTATATTCACATTTTCAAAATACCAAAACAAGTTGGAGTAGTGTGATGACGATCCTCGACGGTCCCCGAGCCTTCAGTAGCTTTGACGATCTGTTACAAAGTAAACACACACACAGAGTAAGCTTTCCAAAAGCTTAGTAAGCCATATACAAATGAACTTAGCATAAAATGCTCATAACCATATTGATACAATGACATTAATGTTTTCTCAATGCAAATTCATCACATATTCTTTGGCCCATTTGCTTAGCCATAGCTTGCCACAATTCTCAACTCAATTATCACATATTCACATAGCTCATTCAAGCATATATTCACATATTATCTCATCATTTCCATACACATATTCATCTTAGTAAGTTCATATAAAAACTTACCTTTTTATACATACATAGTGTACTTTTCAAACGTACCTGAATCGGATATACAACTCACATAGTCGTTCATTGCTCGGACTTTCCCGTTGAACCGTTCGGAACTAAATAGGATACTCAGAGTGCTCGGAATAGTCATACAATGCCAACGTCCCAGACGTGGTCTTACATGTAACCAGATATCGATGCCACTTTCCCAAACAGGGTCTTACACGAATCAAATACGATGTCAATGTCCCAGACATGGTCTTACACGTAAATCTCATATCGATGCCATCGTCCCAGACGTGGTCTCACACGAAATCTTGAATCAATGCTAACGTCCAAGATGTGGTCTTACATGATATCACATAACGGACACCTATGTCATGACATATACTATCCTATCTATTCCTAGGTTCGGACGGGACTTCTCAGACATTAACCATCTCTCGATACTTTCTCGGAATCCATATATTCATCATTTCAAGTGTGATTGATAGAAATTTAGATTTCATATATTCACAAATAAGTCAATTCAAATACATTTATTTGTATATCGACTTACCTCGGATTCGAATAGTTGATCGGATTTGGTTATTCGACTACTTTCGTTTTCCCGCGATCTAAGTCCGTTTTCTTCGGTTCTTGATCTATACATATTCGAATTTAATCCATTTATTCACTAATTCATTCAATTAAATCCAAGAACACATATTTAGAGCAATTTGCAAATTAACCTCACATTTTCACATTTGGACATTTTAGTCCTTAATTCACAAAACCGCAAAATACATAAAATTATCATACACCCATGCTTAGCCGAATACACACTATACTCATATCAATCCATACATTTCATTTATTTCACAAATTAGTCCTTCAAAATATTATTTTCTCAATTAAATCCAAATTACTCAAAATCACAAAAACTCCAAAGACAAACTATGTTAATCAAACATATATCTTCCAAATTTCATCATCAAACATCATAAATCCCATAAATTCATCAAGATCTCATTTCAAAAACATTATCTATTCTCAAAATTAAGACATGGGTTTCAAAGTTTACGAAGCAACGATTGCAAAAACGTAGAAATTATCGAAAACCGATTAAAAACATACCTTGAATTTGACTTGTAAGTAGCCGAATATGCAAAGCTCAAACCCTTGTTTTCTTTTTCTTATTTTTGGTCATAATAACAAAAGATGAACATGGCTTTCAATTGGTTTTTTTTAATATGAAATACATTATTTATTCTTTTACTAAATTAACCTTCCATTTAACAAATAAAACATATATATAATAAGGTTATTTTGTCATTTAACTAACCACTAACTAAAGAATGGATTAATTGCCTCATAAAGCCACAACATTTAAAAGCCACAACACATAGGTGCTTTAACAAATAGCATGCAAATATTGCATTTAATGCAATTTAACCCTTTTCTCAATTTAAGCATATAGACGGACAAATTAACTTACAGAAATTTCACACATACTGATTCACATATCAGAAACACGAAAAATAATATTAAAATATTTTGCTGACTCGGATTTGTGGTCCCGAAACCACTGTTCCGTCTAGGGTATAAACTGGACTGTTTCATTAAGAGTTGTTCATTATACGTAAAGACTATGATATGTAGTGTTTGAGTTGGTATAATTAAGTTTTTGTTTCAGGGTGGCAATTTGCTTGGAAAATTGCCTCTAAGTGTCCACACGGGTAGACACACGGGCGTGTGTCTAGGCCATGTGTGACACACGGTTAACCCATATGGGTATGTTGGTAGACCGTGTGTCCCCTGCACTTAATTACAAGAATATGGTTCATCACACGGGTCAGCACACGGGCGTGTGCCTTGACCGTGTGTCATTAAGGGTTTGATGATGTCATAGTCAGAGAGCTCCACGAGTAAGAGGCATGGGCGTGTCTAGGTCGTGTGAAGGACACGGGTTATAGACACGAGCGTGTGCTCAGCCTAGTGAAACAAGTCAGTGTGACCACGGGTGTCGAACACGGGCATGTCTTAGGGGCACACGAGCGTGTCCTTTAGACAACACGGGCTTTTGGCCCTTGTTTAGGCCAAATTTTTTAAGGAGCGTGAAAGTTTTCGGTTGAATCCTGAAACCTTTTGGAAGTATGTTTAAGGCCTCTTAGGCCCATGAAATGTATGTTATTAGTAAGGAAGAAAAGTTTTAAGATGGAAAGAATTTTTATAGCCCGATAATACAAGTTCAAGTAAAGTTAAGTATAGTAACGCCTCGTATCTTGTTCCTACGTCGGATACAGGTAAGAGGTGTTACATTTAGTTGTATCAGAGCTACGATTTAGTCAATTGTATGGCTAACGTAGCGTAAGTATGGGTCTAGCTATACATGCCATACATAAGAGTATTTACATATTGATAGTGTGACGACTCCTGACGACTTAAAATGTGTTTTCATATAGTAAATGGATCCCGAAAGAGCTGTGGCGGATGATGTAGAAAGCAATACACAAGCTCCCACCGAAGGGACAGTGCCTAATGTGAATGAGATTAGACCCACGACAGTAAGTCAGAGAGGAGGAGAAGAGGCTAGGGAAGCCTTTTTTCATATGATGAATGCTTGGTATACGGAGTTCGTTCGCACGAACCCGAATGCACCACCCCCTCCACCCCCGCCTATTCCTCAATCTACCCCTGTAGCTCTTCAAGTGGTAGAAGTGGTAAGAAGAGAAACGCCTCCGGTTGATAAAATTCAGAAGCAAGGAGCTGAAGAATTTCGGGCGAGTAAAAATGATGATCCGGAAATAGCTGAGTTTTGGCTTGAAAACACCATCAGGGTATTTAATGAGTTGTCGTGCACACCTGAAGAGTGCATGAAGTGTGTAGTTTCTCTCTTAAGAGATTCTGCATATTAGTGGTAGAATACCCTTGTGTCGGTTGTACCAAGGGAAAGGGTCACATGAGAGTTTTTCCAAGAAGAATTCAAGAAGTATATTAGTCAGAGATTCATCGATCAGAAAAGGAAGGAACTTTTGGAACTGAAACCAGGTAAAATGTCAGTAACAGAGTCTGAGCATGAGTTTGTAAGGCTCAGTAAATACGCCCGAGAGTGTGTATCCACAGAAGCTATCATGTGCAAGAGATTTAAAGACGGACTAAACGAAGACATTAAATTGTTTGTTGCTGTCCTAGAATTGAAAGAATTTGTTGTACTGGTGGATCGGGCTTGTAAAGCCGAAGAATTAGTAAAAGAGAAAAGGAAAGCTGAAATGGAGTCTCGTGACTCAAGAAAGAGACAGTGGAGTAAGTCATTCCAGTCCTCGTCCAAGAAGTCAAGAGACTTCTCCACTCGATCAGCTACTTCCACCGAGTTTTCGAGCAGAAGCAAGGGTAAGCAGTATTTGGGGAATAAGGCTCAGACTACTTCAGTCGCTGGTGTTGGGAACATTCGATCTAATAGACCTGAATGCCCACAGTGCGGTAGATGACACCCCGGAGAATGCCGAGCACATAAGAGTGCTTGTTTCAAGTGTGGTTCCCAAGACCACTTCATAAGAGAATGTCCTGGGATGATGAAAGAAGAGAAAACCCAGAGTGCGAAATCCGGGAGTATTGCTAAAGGAAGACCACAGAGGAACCCGAGAAGTGGGGCGAGTAGTAAAGGTAACCCCAGAGAGCAGGCCGCGAGACCCGAGGGTAGGGCGCCTGCGAGGACTTATGCCATTCGTGCTCGCGAAGAGGCATCGTCTCTCGATGTGATTATGAGTACATTTTCTCTTCATGAAACTAATGTAGTTGCTTTAATAGATCCCGGATCTACTCACTCATACATTTGTATGAAATTAGTATCTAGTATGAGTATGCCCATAGAGTCTGGCTGAATTTGTGATAAAGGTGTCTAATCCACTAGGCGTATGTATTAGTTGATAAAGTATGCAAAGACTGTCCATTGATGATTAGAGGTCATTACTTTAAGGCCAACCTCATGTTATTACCATTTGATGAATTCGACATTATCCTTGGTATGGACTGGTTAACCACTCACGATGTGATAGTAAATTGTGGAAAGAAATATATTGAGTTGAGATGTGAAAATGGGGATACCCTTCATGTTGAATCAGATGAACAAGACAGGTCGCTGGTAGTGATCTCTCATATGACGGCTCAGAGGTATGTAAGAAAAGGGTATGAGGCATATCTTGCCTTTGTGATGAATGCCAAAGAAATCGAGTTAAAGGTTGAGTCAGTGCCGATAGTATGTGAGTTAGCTCCCGGTACTGTACCGATATCGATTGCTCCATACAGAATGGCTCCAACAGAGTTGAAAGAATTGAAGGCACAGTTGCAAGATTTAATGGACAAAGGTTTTGCTAGACCGAGTTGTTCTCCATGGGGTGCTCCGGTATTATTTGTGAAAAAGAAAGAAGGCTCTATGAGACTGTGCATAGATTACAGGCAGGTTAATAAGGTAACTGTGAAGAACAAGTACCCATTGCCGAGGATCGACGATTTGTTTGATCAATTGAAGGGAGCCACTGTGTTTTCTAAAATAGACTTAAGGTCGGGATACTATCAGCTGAGAGTAAAAGACTCAGATGTGCCAAAGACTGCATTTCGGACAAGGTATGGGCACTATGAATTTTTAGTCATGCCTTTTGGTTTAACTAATGCCCCTGCGGTGTTTATGGATCTAATGAACCGCATCTTTCGGCCATACCTAGATAAGTTTGTGGTTGTTTTTATTGATGATATATTGATATATTCCCGATATGAGCCTAAACATGCCAAACACTTAAGGACAGTTTTACAGATTTCACGAAATAATCAGTTATACGCCAAGTTTAGCAAAAGTGAGTTTTGGCTTAAGGAAGTTGGATTCATGGGGCATATTGTTTCGGGAGATTTAGTCCGAGTTTATCCAAGTAAGATCTCAGCCATTGTTGATTGGAAACCGCCGAAAAATAAAACTAAAGTTAGAAGTTTTCTGGGCTTAGCTGGTTACTATAGGCGGTTTGTCAAAGGATTTTCAATGATAGCGACTCCAATGACAAAACTGTTGCAGAAGAATGTAAAGTTTGAATGGTCAGAGAAGTGTCAGCAAAGTTTCGAGAAGCTTAAGGCAGTGTTGACAGAAGCTCCAATTCTAGTACAACCAGAGTCGAGGAAAGAGTTCGTGATCTACAGTGATGCATCCTTAAATGGATTGGGATGTGTACTTATGCAAGAAGGCAAGGTGATAGAATATGCCTCTAGACAGTTAAAGCCACATGAGAAGAATTACCCGACGCATGATTTAGAGTTGGCTGCCATTATTTTTTCATTAAATATTTGGAGACACCATTTGTATGGTGAGAGATGTCGGATTTTCACCGATCACAAAAGTCTAAAGTACTTGATGACTCAGAAGGAACTAAACTTAAGGCAGCGAAGGTGGCTAGAGTTGATTAAGGATTATGAGTTGGTCATCGATTACCATTCAGGAAAGGCGAACGTAGTCGCCGATGCTTTGAGTAGAAAGTCCCTATTTGCATTGAGGGCCTTGAATACGCATATGACTTTGGCCAACGATGGTGCTATTCTAGCTGAGTTGAGGGCTAGACCGATGTTCCTTCAAGAAATCTATGAGGCTCAAAAAGATGACAGTGAATTATAAGCCAAAAGAGCTCAGTGCGAGTCGGGTGTTGAATCTGACTTTCGGATCAATTCAGATGGGTGTTTAATGTTCAGAGATAGAATATGTATACCGAGGGATGATGAGCTCATTCGTAAAGTTTTGCACGAGGCACATAGCGGATGTTTATCTATGCATCCGGGTAGCACCAAGATGTATAATGATTTAAAGAAGTGGTATTCGTGGCCGAGTATGAAGAAAGATATCTCTGAGTTTGTTTTGAAATGTTTGATTTGTCAGCAAGTAAAAGCCGAACACCAAGTACCTTCGGGTTTACTTCAACCTATCATGGTACCCGAGTGGAAGTGGGATCAAGTTACCATGGATTTTGTAACGGGCTTGCCATTGACACCGAGCAAGAAAGATGCAATATGGGTTGTTGTCGATAGACTTACAAAGTCAGCCCATTTTATACCAGTACGTGTTGACTACTCACTTGATAAATTGGCGAACTTGTATATTTCAGAGATAGTAAGGCTTCATGGAGTGCCTTTATCGATTATATCGGATAGAGATCCGAGATTCACATCCAGATTTTGGAAGAAGTTGCAAGAGGCTTTGGGCACAAAGTTGAATTTTAGTATAGCTTTTCACCCTCAAACTGATGGATAGTCTGAGAGGTTAATACAAGTGCTTGAAGGCATGCTCAGATGTTATGTTCTTGAGTTCCAGGGCAGTTGGTAAAAATACCTGCCATTGGTAGAATTTGCCTACAATAATAATTTTCAGTCAAGTTTAAGGATGGCGCCTTATGAGGCTTTGTATGGGCGTAAATGCCGAATGCCTCTATATTGGACTGAACTTAAGGAAAACCAGATCAACGGGGTTGATTTGGTGAAAGAAACTGAAGAGAAGGTAAAGGTGATTCGAGACTATTTAAAAGCTGCTTCTGATCGACAAAAATCTTATTCAGATTTGAAGAGGAGAGAAATTGAGTATCAAGTTGGGGATAAAGTATTTTTTAAAGTGTCACCATGGAGAAAAGTTCTTAGATTTGGTAGAAAGGGGAAATTGAGTCCGCGTTTTATCGGACCATATGAGATCACTGAAAGAATAGGGCCGGTTGCCTATCGATTGGCTTTGCCACCAGAGTTAGAAAAGATTCACGATGTATTTCATGTGTCCATGTTGTGACGCTACCGATCAGACCCCTCGCATGTGATAGTACCGACCGAGGTTGAGATACAACCTGATATGACTTATGGTGAGGAACCAGTAAAGATTTTAGCTCGGGAAGTCAAGTAATTAAGGAATAAAAGCATAGCACTTGTGAAAGTTTTATGGCAGAGACATGGGGTAGAAGAGGCTACATGGGAGCCCGAGGAGGCTATGAGGAGTCAATACCCAAACCTTTTTACCGGTAAGATTTTCGAGGACGAAAATCCCTAAGGGGGGAGAATTGTAACAACCTAATTTAGGGCCTAGTCAGAATAATGGTACGAGACCACAAATCTGAAGTAGAAATATGTGTTTAAAAGATTTTTCAAGGCTTATGAGGTATTTGCATAATTTTGTGAAAATTTCATGAAGAAATTTTATTAATTAGTGATTAAATTGTCCATTAGGACTAAATTGTAAAGATTAGAAAATATGAGTTTCTAGAAGTTTTAAGTATGAAATAGCATCATAAAATTATTAGAAGTCCTTATTTAGCAATTATACCATTATATAATAAGATGGACAAAAATGGACATGGGAAGGAAAAATCTCAAGAAAGAACATTAAGGGCATTTTGGTCATTTGGTTAATTAATGAATTAAAAAGGGAAAAATAAGTCAAAATCTTGTCCATCTTCTTCCTCTAAGTGTCGAATTTTGCAAGGACTCCGTAGCTAGGGTTTTGTTCATTTTCAAGCTCAAAGTAAGTGCATCCTAGCCCCGTTTTTAATGTTCTTCGTATTTTTGAAATCCTTGTAGCTCGGTTTAGCTATATTTTGAGCTAGGGTTCATGTTCAAAAATTTACCCATGTATGACATGCATGTATTTTGGTGTTTTATGGAAGATTATGAAAGTTCGATGTAGAATAAACATCTTTTTCTAAGTGATTTTCATGAAAAATACATGTAAGGACCAAATTGCAAAAGTTATGAAAATGGTCATACATGAGTGAAATAGTGGAAATTGAATGTTTTTATAGTTGAGAATATGATTCGGCTAGGCTTGAAATGTAAGAAAGTTGAAGAAAAATCATTTTACGAGCCAAGGGGCAAAAGTGTAATTTTGAAAAGTTTAGGGGCAAAATAATAATTTTGCCAAAGTATGAGTTATGAGTCAATGTAGTCAATGTGAGTATTAAACAAGTTGATTTGTTATTATAGATCAAGAAATACGAAGCCCGGACCAAAACCGAGGTAAGAACAAAGTCGAGGACTAAATTGCATATCTACGTACATTTTGAACACCGAGGTAAGTTTGCATGAATTTAAAGTTTCACATATGTTTTATTAAGTCATTTATTATGTATTATTATGTACTCTATTTACATGAATATAAGTAAATGATATCTTGATGAGAAAATGAAGATGAACATGTTTGAGAAAGTCCCGGTTGAAGACTCGGAATGATGAGGATATTAATATCACAACATGAGATAAGGAAAGTCCATGTAAGACCATGTCAAGACATGGCATCGGCATAAGGCAAGGATATCATGTAAGTCCATGACAGGTCATGGCATTGAAAAGTTATCATAAGGCAAAGGTCCCATGTAAGTCCAAGCCAAGGCTTGGCATTGGTAAATTCATAAGGCAAAGAAGTCATGTAAGTCCAAGCCAAGGCATGGCATTGATAAGATTCATAAGGCAAGGAAACCACGTAAGACCATGTCAAGACATGTCAATGGTAAGTTTATAAAGGAAGCAATTAAGGAAGGTCTCATGTAAGACCATGTCTGGGACAAAGCATCGACACCAAGTTAAGGAATCCCATGTAAGACCATATCTGGTGTCGTAACCGTTTTTTTGTAAAACGGGTCGACTTTGGTTTTGAAAATGAAAATGAAAAATGGGAGTCGCCACTGATCCTTTTTGTTGGGGTGTGATCGAGTCACCTTGTAAAACGGTTGTTTCTAAAAAACAATTTGATTTATCAAAACAACGATTTCGGTCTACGAAATTCTGAAAACGGGTTCGGGAGTCAGTTACGCACGAGGAAGGGTTAGCACCGTCATTTGTCAAATGAGAAACCGGAACTCAGTAAGTTAGGGCTCGATTTCTCGAAATTCTAAATACGGAATATTACCTTTACTAAAAAAACTTATCTCGGGGTATCTAGATGTCATGGCCAGTAAGTTAGGGCACAACACCTCGAATTTTCGAGAACAAGTATTTTATTCAAAACTTGTATTGCGATTTAAAAGGGATATTCCGTTATTCAGATTGAATGAGAAAAACCAGAACTCAGTAAGTTAGGGCTCGATTTCCTCGAATCTTTAATACGAAATATCGGTTATTTTAAAAACCTGATGCATCGGGTAAAGGTCAATATAACACAAATTTGTAAAAAAAAAATGATGGTACAAATGTGCATGATGAAAGAATAACAAATGCGTTAATATGAATAACAATAATGAAGACGAAAATAAAATAAAATAAGTAAAAAAATAGAAATAATAATAAAAATAAAATAAAATAATAATAATAAGTAATAAATACAAAGAGAAAATATAATTATAATAGTAATAATAATAAAAATAATAATAGTAAAAATGACAATAGTAATAGTAATAATAAAAGAAAATAGTAACAATAATATGTTAATATATATTTATTAATAATGATAATAATAATAGAAAATATAAAAAGAATAATAATAATAATAATAATACGAGTGGTAGTAAAGTAATAATAATAGCAAATATACTAGTAATAATAATAGTAATAGTTAAAAAGTAATAATAATTGCAAAAATAATAAGAAGGGGACTAAATCGAAATGAAAATAAAATATAAGGTTCAAATCGTAATAAATAAAAATAAAAGAATGGGATATGGACTTAAAAGGAATGCGCGCAAAATGAATAGGGATTAAACGTGAAATTATTCCCCAAATCCCTAAACGCGCCGTTTCACGTCCGTTTTGAACATACCCAGGGACCAAATTGAGACAAAATAAAAAAAACGTGGCCAAATTAAAAAAACAGTAAAGGACTAAAATAGAGCAGTTCAAAAAGGCGGAGGGGCTAAAAAGGTAAATAACCCTTTAATAAAAAACGCGCAGATTGATAAACCAAAATAGTAACATATTTTAAACCCACATTTAGCATGCTTTTGGGTGATTTAAGCCTTGAATTGTGTAATTTGGTGCTCTTAATCCTTTGTTTTCATGTTTTATACTCAGGAAAGCACCGGAGGATGAAAATAACGAGAAACGGGCTTAAAACGGACTAAATGGGCCAAATCACGAAATCGACACGGCCTGGGCCCAAGACCACACGACCGTGCCTCATTATCAGACCTGAACACGGCCTGGCCACGACTTACACGGGCGTGTGCCATGGGCGTGCCTCTACCACGGCAAAGAGGAATTCTACTCGGATTAGGATACTTGGAGGCAAAGAAACACATTCCAAAGTCTATATAAACACCCAAATAGGAATTTCACTCAGATTAGGATACTTAAAGGCCAAGTAAGGCATCTCAAAGCTTATATAAACACCCTAGAGGGCAACTTAAGCGGGGGGTTCGACAGAGCCCTCTGTCGGGGCATCCAGCTAGGCCAAGGAGCCTAGCCAGAAAGATCAGAATTGTGGAAATTACTTGAAGAAAGCCAGTTGATTCATCTCAAGAAGCCGGAGTTATACTCAAGACGGAGGATCTCTCTTCAATTCCTTCAGGGGGTTTTAGAGTTTTTCTTATGTTTTGTTTTATCTTTTCTTTTGAGATGTATTCTATTATCATTGTGAACTAAACCCTCAAATACCTGAGGGGGATGAAACCTAAGATGAATCTTGTTATCGTTTGCTGAACTATATGATAAATATTTGATTTGTTCTTAATTATGTGTTCTTAATTCTTGTGTTGATATTTCCAGGATATTAATTAAAGTTTGATTTGCTTAGGTGGAGGAGAAAAAGTCCCTGCCTAAGAGTAGATCTAGCATAATTAAGCGGAGTTGATCGCACGCCTAGAGATAGGGTGACGATATTTTGCCGGATTAGGGTGAAACCTAATATGGGAGTCCATAGATCGAGTTAATGCAATTCTAGGGGTTTTAATTAGAAAGAGATTTCAATTAATCAACCTAGGGTTAGACGTTAGTCGCCTCGAGAGAGGGGTTAATATACATTAGGGAATCTTACGGATCAAGTCAAATGAATAAATCGTCTGCAGTTGAGTTAGATAACAAGTGAAGTCTAGGTGGATTCTTCCTTGGGTATTGTTTTAATCAATTGGTTTTTCCCACAAGTATTTCCCCAATTTCATTCTTTTTGTCTCATCGTCTTTAGCTTAGTAGTTAGTTAATTTTCTAGATTAAACCGATTCACTTCAATTTTAAGGCTAAATAATAAAAAGAAAGTTAGTATTAGTACTTTCGGTTCCTTTGGGTTCGACAATCCAATCTTGCCACTAAGCTATACTACTGTTCGATAGGTACACTTGCCTCAATCGTTGTCATAGTTAGTTTTTAGGCTCGATCATTCTCATTATAAATTTTAAGACTGTGACACACCGATCAAGTTTTTGGCGCTGTTGCCGGGGAACTGAAATATTAAGAACACCCAATTTTTATTACTTTAGCCATATTTTATTTGTGCAATTAAATTTTATTTCTATTTTCTTAATTTTTATTTTATTTTCTTTTGACTGGTAATTTTAGTTTATAGAGGAGATGGCACTGAATACCTATCGGTGGCAATTTATGAGGACAACGCCAATGAAGCGCGCTGTGTCTTCAACCTCGACGCAATAACTGTGCTATCAAATCGGTTAGAATTGTTAAATAAAAAGATTGATGGTTTGTGTTCTTTGCGAGTACATCCAGATTATACAATCATGAAACAAGTAGAGGTGTGGCGAATCCTGAGTACCCATCCTACGGACATGGCATGGAAAGCGAACAAGTCAACTATATGGGTAACTATCCTAGACCTCAAAATAATCTTTATAGCAACACTTATAATGCAGGTTGGAGGTACCATCCCAATTTCTCGTGGGATGATCAAGGTAGTCAAAGACCGCAACCTCCTCCAAATTTTCAACAACCACCTCACCAGCAGGAACATGAGCCAAACCTTGAGGAGATGCTGACAAAATTCATAGCGGTGACAGAAACTCACTTCCAAAGCATCAAAACAGCACTCGAAAATGAAGAAGCATCGATTGAAGGGATCAAGAATCAATTAGGACATCTTGCTAAGCTGATCTCAGAACAACTACAAGAAAGCTTGCCAATCAACACTGAAACTAACCCAAAAGAGCAAATTCAAGTCGTAACAGCTCATGACAGTGAAAGGTTAGTGGAATCTGACCCGAGGCAAGAGCCTGTGGTAAGTGAAGGTAAGGTTGGGGTAAGCCAGGATTTACCAAACCTGGTAATTACAGAGTACCAACCCCGTGTGCCATACCCCAATACGATAAAGAAAGATCACACAGAGGAACAAGTCAGTAAGTCTCTTAAACTTCCAAAGAAATTTCATATTAACTTGTCGTTCCTTGAAGATCTTTCACAGATGCCAGATCCTAGACCTCGTGTCAATAAAGAAGAAATTCATGAGGAACGAAAGCTTCGAATCGATGAACTAGACGAGTGGAAGATACACTTCAAAGAAATACACGAAGAAAAAATGAGGCAACTCCACGAGAAACTTAACGATGGGACAACCCAGCTTAAGATAGGAGATCAGGTACTCAAAATCTTCCCAGATGGAACAGTCGAGGTAACTAGTCCTAAAATCAGCACCTTTAAGGTAAACACTACTCGACTTAAACTTTATATCAATAACCGAATAGATTGCATGAGAAAGGATTTTCACCTCCTCAAACCACCCTGATTATGCGAATGAGAGGTAAGTCTAGCTTAAGAATTTAAACAAGCGCTTCTCGAGAGGCAACCCGAGCACTAACCCTACTAATTAGTTTAGTTTTATTTATTTCCATGTTTAGGAGCAGGTTTTCTATACTCACACGGCCTTGCACACGGCCGTGGCCATGGCCGTGTGGGTACCATAGGTAGGTAAAAGGGGCGTGGCCATTGACGTGTGGCAACAGGACAAAATTTTTCCCAAAACACGGGTTGCATCTCTATTTAAACCCCCTTCTTCCTTTTTCTTTTCCAGTTGTCTTTCTTCTTTCATTTTCCATTATTTACTTTTACTTTTACTTTTATTTTCTTTATTATTTTCTTCTTTTTTCTTCATGCCATTTAGATTTAGCTTAGGATACAATAAAATCAGGCCGGCTGCTTCGAGGATTCAAATTCAAATAGTTCATGGAGCTCCCCCACATTCACCTCTGCCAATCCTATCCGGTTTCTTTTCATTAACTCCATCCAAAATTCAGGAAGTGTCACTTCTCTCCCTATCTTATGATTTTATTATTTCGCTATCATCAATCTTTGTACATTGAGGGCAATGTACATCTTAAGTGTGGGGGGTTAACTATAGTATTATTTGAAAATCCCTGAATTATATCTTGTTTCTTTAAGTAAGTTTCTTATATTATGATTAGAATGAAATTTCCTATGATTTATGATTTTTATTGATATGTTTTAGATTAAGTCATTGATAATTGTGCATTGATGATTAAACTTTAAGATACTAGAGAGTCAAGCATGATAGGTCTATTTTTCAAAATAAATTTTTTTTAGGTTGTCTACCTAAATTTGAATATTACTTTGAAGTTTGAAATTTACGAGGTTGACATCAAAAACCCATAATTTTTGTGAGATTTTGAGCCTTATAGAGCATGTATTCTTTTTCTTGCTCACTTTATTGATTATGAGTGTGTCAACATTGATTTGTTATTCTAGAACTTGCATCGATTAATCATGTCGAGACCACACCTTTGATTTGATATACTAAGATGATAAAGGCACCTAGAATTTAACCCACTTACTCCACTAAAAAGCCTACCTTCACAATTAACCCCTAGTGAACCTCGTTTAATCCTAACAACCCTTTTTATTGACTCACCCACTGATTTTAACCTAAAACCCTTTGTAATTGTTATCACCATTCCTTTTGACTACCCTTATATCGAGATTTGATTTGATCGGTTACTTAACTATTTTCTTTATTTCAGTTATTATAGTTCTATATTATTAATACTTGATTTGTTCTTAAAAAAATGAAGTATATTCATTATTAGTTCTATGTTCTATGAGCTCAAAACAGTTAAATTCACATCTTTAGAAGAAGCTCGTGTTATTATTAGTGTTATGAGTTTTCAATTGATGTAATTTTTTTATATATTCAGTTCGTTGTTTCTAGTTATGTAATTTGTCATGTAAATCTCGATTCTAACCCTCTAATTCAGCCTTTACCCACACCTTTAACCAAGCCCCGTTACAACCCTGTTAAAGACCTTTTGATTTGTGTATCATCTCATATTTCAGTGGTGGAGATTTGATTTTCATGCAAGCCTATAGGATTAACTCTTCATATTTGACTTTTGAGTGCTTAATTCTGAACCTTAAACACTCTGAGTGATTTGAGTGAATCTTTAGTGATGATGTTAATTCTTGTCGATTTTGAATCAGAGGTAATTATTTAGATGAGGGGAAACACCTATGTTTTTATGCTACAAGATGTATGACTTAGACTGTTTGAATCTTTAGTACTCTTTGAGTTGAATTATCCATGTATGAATTATCTTTGAATTATGATGAAACACTATTGATGAATATTGTGAATTGAGGGAAGTTCGTTTTAATCATGAGTTGAGAATTTTGCTTGAGGACAAGCAAAAGCTTAAGTGTGGGGGTATTTGATAAACCAAAATAGTAACATATTTTAAACCCACATTTAGCATGCTTTTGGGTGATTTAAGCCTTGAATTGTGTAATTTGGTGCTCTTAATCCTTTGTTTTCATGTTTTATACTCAAGAAAGCACCGGAGGATGAAAAGAACGAGAAACGAGCTTAAAACGGACCAAATGGGCCAAATCACAAAATCGACGCGGCCTGGGCCCAAGACCACACGGTCGTGCCTCATTATCAGACCTGAACACGGCCTGGCCACGACTTACACGGACGTGTGCCATGGCCGTGCCCCTGCCACGGCAAAGAGGAATTCTACTCGGATTAGGATACTTGGAGGCAAAGAAACACATTCCAAAGTCTATATAAACACCCAAATAGGAATTTCACTCAGATTAGGATACTTGGAGGCCAAGTAAGGCATCTCAAAGCTTATATAAACACCCTAGGGGGCAACTTAAGCAGGGGGTTCGATAGATCCCTTTGTCGGGGAGTCCAGCTAGGCCAATGAGCCGAGCCAGAAAGATCAAAATTGTGGAAATTACTTGAAGAAAGCCAGTTGATTCATCTCAAGAAGCCGGAGTTATACTCAAGACGGAGGATCTCTCTTCAATTCCTTCAGGGGGTTTTAGAGTTTTTCTTATGTTTTGTTTTATCTTTTCTTTTGAGATGTATTCTATTATCATTATGAACTAAACCCTCAAATACCTGAGGGGGATGAAACCTAAGATGAATCTTGTTATCGTTTGCTGAACTATATGATAAATATTTGACTTGTTCTTAATTATGTGTTCTTAATTCTTGTGTTGATATTTCCGGGATATTAATTCAAGTTTGATTTGCTTAGGTGGAGGAGCAAAAGTCCCTGCCTAAGAGTAGATCTAGCATAATTAAGCGGAGTTGATCGCACGCCTAGAGATAGGGTGACGAGATTTTGTCGGATTAGGGTGAAACCTAATATGGGAGTCCATAGATCGAGTTAATGCGATTCTAGGGGTTTTAATTAGAAAGAGATTTCAATTAATCAACCTAGGGTTAGACGTTAGTCACCTCGAGAGAGGGATTAATATACATTAGGGAATCTTACGGATCAAGTCAAATGAATAAATCGTCTGGTTCAGAGTTAGATAACAAGTGAAGTCTTGGTGGATTCTTCCTTGGGAATTGTTTTAATCAATTGGTTTTTCCCACAAGTATTTCCCAAATTTCATTCTTTTTGTCTCATCGTCTTTAGCTTAGTAGTTAGTTAGTTTTATAGATTAAACCGATTCACTTCAATTTTAAGGCTAAATAATAAAAAGAAAGTTAGTATTAGTACTTTCGGTTCCTTTGGGTTCGACAATCCGGTCTTACCACTAAGCTATACTACTATTCGATAGGTACACTTGCCTCAATCGTTGTCATAGTTAGTTTTTAGGCTCGATCATTCTCATTATAAATTTTAAGACTGTGACAGACCGATCACGGATCCTCTGGAGCGGGTCGGGTCGCGCGCTGGTTAAGGCCATACGGCGTCGTTTTGGCACACGGACTGAAGGCCTAAAATGGCGCCGTTTTGCTTGCTTATAAAAGGCATTTTTTTAAAAAAATTTCATTTCTGCAGTTTGATTTTTAAAAAAGGGGGGGTTTCTTTGTTTTCTTTGGACAAAGTCCAGATTCCAGCCAAAGGGGCCGCCGTGGCTTCACCGTCGCTGCCGTCACTAGGCACAGTGCACGGTGGCCAGAACCCCCTAAAAGTGAGTTCTTTATTTTATTTTTTCATATCTTGATATATTTATACGTATATATATATGTAAAAACTATTTTTTTAGAAAAATAATAAGATGCATGTACATGACAGGTTCAAAAAAAGAAAAAAATGAAGAATACAAAGTACCCTTGATATGTTTTCGTAACTTTCTTGCTTACTCTCCTTTGATTTGTTTTATCTCAATCGTTCTTATCTGTATTTTGAAAACTATATCTTGTATTGATAATCTGTCCGAGAGTTACAATGGTTTTTGGCCTTGGATTTTATAACCATTTTACAAGTTTTATTATTGTGCTGTCTTTTCTTCTTTCACTCTTTGCAGGTGGCGGTGCAAGTGGTGGCCAGTCTTTGCTTAGCGTGGCGTGCTAGGGGTCGAGATGTGGCCCTAGGTGCGGCGCACCTAGGGTTTGTAATTTTATTCTTTTGTTTTTTTCTATTTTCTATTTTGGGGCTAATTGGGCTTAAATGTTTAGTTGGGTCGTAATGGGCTTATTATTAGTTTGTTTGGGTTAAGTGCTGATTTTGGGTTTTAATTGGACCCGGGTAATAATTGGGTTTTACAGCTGCCCCTCTTTGCTCATTGTCGTGTAACGGGAACGGAGCAAAGACTTTTAAGAAAGACCAATTTTGCCCGGTCTCGCTGAGTCTTGACTTCTTTGGTGCTCTTTTTCTTTAGGTAGCCTCGTTCTAGTCCACCGCATCTTGTTGCTTTGATCTTCTCCACCGCTACTTCAGAGATAGGACCTGTAGCTTCAATTTGCTCCTGCTGCAACTTTGAGGGTATGAAATTTGTTTATTTTTAACTTGCTCCACTGTGAATTCAGGGTAAGAATTCAGGGAGAAGAGATTCGTAACCTCAATCTTCTCTTACTCCACTGAAACTTCGAGGAGATAATAATTCAGAGAGAAGAGATTCGTAGTTTCCATCTTCTCTACTGAAACTTTAAAAAAATAAGGGTTGATCCTTATTGTAAATTCAGGGAGGCGGGATTTGTAATCTCAAACTACTCTACTGGAACTTCGAGGAAATGAGAATTCAGGGAGAAGAGATTCGTAGTTTCCATCTTCTCTACTGAAACTTCAAAGAAATTAGGATTTATCCTCATTGTAAACTCAGGGAGGCGGGATTTGTGATCTCAACCTACTCCACTGGAACTTCGAGGAAATGAGAATTCAGGGAGAAGATATTCGTAGTTTCCATCTTCTCTACTGAAACTTCAAAGAAATTAGGGTTGATCCTCATTGTAAACTTAGGGAGGCGGGATTTGTAATCTCAACCTACTCCACTGGAACTTCGAGGAAATGAGAATTTAGGGAGAAAAGATTCGTAGTTTCCATCTTCTCTACTGAAACTTCAAAGAAATAAGGGTTGATCCTCATTGTAAACTCAGGGAGGCAGGATTTGTAATCTCAACCTACTCCACTGGAACTTCGAGTATATGAGAATTCAGGGAGAATAGATTCGTAGTTTCCATCTTCTCTACTGAAACTTCAAAGAAATTAGGATTTATCCTCATTGTAAACTCAGGGAGGCGGGACTTGTGATCTCAACCTACTCTACTGGAACTTTGAGGAAATGAGAATTCAGGGAGAAGAGATTCGTAGTTTCCATCTTCTCTACTGAAACTTCAAAAAAATAAGGGTTGATCCTCATTGTAAACTTAGGGAGGCGGGATTTGTAATCTCAACCTACTCCACTGGAACTTCGAGGAAATGAGAATTCAGGGAGAAAAGATTCGTAGTTTCCATCTTCTCTACTGAAACTTCAAAGAAATAAGGGTTGATCCTCATTGTAAACTCAGGGAGGCGGGATTTGTAATCTCAACCTACTCCACTGGAACTTCGAGGATATGAGAATTCAGGGAGAAGAGATTCGTAGTTTCCATCTTCTCTACTGAAACTTCAAAAAAATTAGGATTTATCCTTATTGTAAACTCAGGGAGGCGGGATTTGTAATCTCAACCTACTACACTGGAACTCCGAGGAAGTGAGAATTATGGTTTTCGATCTGTTTCACTACTGTTTAGTGAGATAAGATTTGCAATCTTTAACTGATCTGCTCCACTGCAAACTCGGGGATGCCAGACTGGTATCTTCGATCCGCTTCACTGCAATCTATGGAAGACAAGATCTGCTGTCTTCAATCTGCTCCACTGCAAATTCAGGGATGCCAGACTGGTATCTTCGATCCACTTTGCTGCAAACTCAGGAAGACAAGATCTGTGAATTCACCGATGTTGCGACACCGTCCCCTGGGGAACCTTATCCTGTATAATCAGTTTTATGTGTTTATGCTTATGCAAAATGGTTAGGATGCAATGATCAGAATGAATCCAATGCTCCTAACTAAATGTATAATGGATGACATTTGCATGAATGCAGAATGTCATGAGAATGGTCTTTTTACAATGATTAGGGTGCAATGATCAGAATGAATCGAATGCTCCTAACTAAATGACTATGGATGACATTTGCATGAATGAGAATGATCCTTTGTTAAATGTTTAAGGTGTCATTGTTATTCATCAAGGCTTTATCCCTGACGTATTATGCTGTCTTCTTGCTCGGCTGGTATTTTGACAGCAAACCCGTAGAAACGATCATACTTCACTCAACCGATTTGCCCCACTATAACTTCAAAGTCCACCGTGATACCTCTGGGACCTGGGGCTTGTACCATCTTACTATGATTCAGGGGGGTGAAATTTTTTCAATCCATCCCACCGTCATTCAGGGGTAAAGAACTTGTTCAATCAACTGATCACTCCCTGGGAAATTCGCCCAAATGTGTATTCATGATATTCGTGTGGATGCAGAATATCATTCTTCTTGAGAATGATTCCCCTCTTATGCTTGAGTTGATATTGCTCTCTGACGTAATATCTTGTAATTTTGTTTTACCACCATTTTTGACAAAATCCGAAGAGATAACCTTATTTTGGACTCAGATATCTCCAACTTTTAAGCTTGGTGAATCCTAAACAATAATCCTGTTTCAGGCTCTTGTATCATTTAGAAGTTTCTAGAGTAATATGCGAAACTCCTTTTATGAAAGTATTATCAATCCACTAATCGTTCTTTCAATGTAAAATGCCTAAAAAAGGTTGTAACAATGGACAAAAAGGAAATTGATTGGAAGCATAGCTCGAAACAAACAAGTTAATCAAAGCTAGCAAATGCAATCAAGAAGGAAATTTATTGGTAGTGTATTTTGAAAAGAATAAGATAATCACAAATAACAAATTTAAAATGGGTAAAATGGAAACTAGGTGCCCCAAATATCGCAGCCTGAGCTTCTCTGTTCAAACTTCTTGAGGACCATTTTAAGCTCAATATGTGTTTAGGGGATCCAGAGTACTTTGTCGATGCCTCAAGACGTAACATACTTCTTCATTGTTAATTCAAGCATAGCAAGACTACTGTATGCCCCACTTTCGATCAAAATTTGAGCTGCCCTTTTTGGGTTTTCAGCTCAAATCCCTTTTGGTCTCAAGGCGCCCGTTGCGGGTTTTCGCCTTGGCCTCTCTTTTTTCTTCTTTCTTCTTTTTTCCTTCTTTTTTGTGTTTTTTTTTATGTTTTTCTTTGGAAAACTTTTTATTGAATCTGAATTCACCGGATTGGGCAAGCCCTTGCTATCCATCTCGGTCAATATCCATGCTTCCCCAGAACAGGCCTTCTTTGTTGCATAAGGTCCTTCCCAGTTTGGCATCCACTTTCTTCTGAAGTCCCTTTTGCATGGGAAAAATCTTCTTCAAAGCCATATCATGAAATTTTCTAGGGCGAACATTTTTGTTGTAAGCTCGCATCATCTGACCGTGACAGATAGCTTTTAACATTTTCTCTTCAAATTAAACTGATCATATTGGATCCATTCTGCCTCATCCAATTTCAACTCTTGACAAGACTCGAATAAAAGGAATCTCGACTTCAATGGGCAAAATCACTTCCATTTCATGAACCAATGAGAAAGGTGCTGCCTCGACGAAGGTCCTGGCCGACGTTTAATAAGCGTAAAGGGTAAACGTAACTTCTATATGCCAATCTTTGCAAATCTCGATCATTTTTCCAATGATTCTCTTTTTTTTATATTGAGAGTGGGGTTTGATGACTGTCGACATTATAAGATTGGCATAAGAAGCGACTTTCACCCTTTTGGTGAAGTAACCAATGACCATGAATATGAATTGATGTTGGCCAAAATCTTTTGAGGAGATTGGCTTGATGACGTCCATGCCCCACATTTAGGGAATCTGTGAGGAAATAGAGGAGGCGCATAAGTCCTGTATTCATCCATCTGGCATTTACAGCATAACTGATGTAATCCCCTTTCTCGATAAACCGATAGCCCGAACCTCTTGATTAGCTTGGCCATTGTAGATCCATTAACATGGGTTTTTTAAACCCCAATCTTAACAGCATACCCATATTTCAGTAGCTTGGTGTTCCTTGATATGATCTTGAATTCTTGAAAATAGCTCAATGATGTCTCACCTTATTTCTGTGGTGAGTTAGGCTTCGATCTTTACCCCTTTTCCTAAGCTCGCAAAGTACACTGACCTTTTGCAAAGTAGAGTCTATTTTCACTCGTTCTACCATGCTTAAAAAATCAAAAGATAGGCTACAATCTCCGTCATCTTCAGAGTCCTTAGATCCCCTAGACCCATATCTCATTCAAAAAGGGAGTCAGTAACAACATCGCTCATGTGGCTGATATTTGGGTACCTAGGTACGAAGGCAGAAAATCCAAAGAATAAATAATTTTAAGGATGATTATTTGTAAAAAAATGTACAGTATGAAATGTAAAGAATGAAAATATTTACTTAGAAAGATGCATTTTATTGAAATAAAAATTCTGGACACAAGCCTACTTCACAAAAGAAATCTTATTGCTTCTAGGCTTAAAGCAACAAGTATGTTTTGCACATTACTCTAGATTAGCTTTAAAAATACATGTTTCTTCCATAGTCTCATTGTTCAAAACACTCTCAAGTACATAAAGACAGATGCTCGGAAAACTTTTATTCCTCGGTTCCCTCTTCGGATATGCCATTGGTGTTCTGATTTCCCGATTTCTAGGCTTCTGATGACTTCTTCAAGGAAACGCAACTCTCCTACCCCCACTTTCAATTACCACATTTTATTACTTCATCATCAAACTTCACAATGCCTATGTTGATGAAATTTTCCACCAATTTCTTGAAAGTAAGGCAATTTTCTATCGAATGGCCTGTGATCCCCGTGTGGTACTCACACTGAGCGTTTGGGTCATACCATTTTGGGTATGGAGGTTGCATCGATTTTGGATAGTGGGGGGACACAACGTGTGCATCAAATAAACTTTGATACAACTCCTTATACGTCATTGGGATCGGCGTAAATTGGAGTTTTTCAGTATTTTCCTGGTGCGAGATTTTTTTCTTGATGAATCCGGATACCCAGTAGTCACCATTTTTGGCTGATTAACGGTAATCGACTTTGAGTGCCCCATGCTTGTATTATTCACTTCATTTTCTTTCTTCATTGTGGCCATTCTCTTGTTACTTTCTCCTGCCTCTATCCTTCCGTTTTTATGGCATTCTCAATCATTTCTCCAGTCATTACAATGTCCGAGAAGCTCTTTGTAGCACTCCCTAGCATATGAGTGATAAACGGGGCTCTCAGTGTATTAATAAAGAGCATGGTCGTCTCTTTCTCTAAGAGTGGTGGTTGGACTTGCATCGCCACCTCCCTCCACCGCTGGGCATACTACCGGAAGCTCTCATTTGTCTTTTTCTCCATGTTCTGGGGTGTAATCCTGTCGGGCGCTATGTCTGTCACGTGGCTGTATTGTTTTATGAAAGATTGAGCCAAGTCTTTCCATGCACCAATTTGGGAACGGGTTAACTGATTGTACCATTTGGCTGCTGCTCCCACAAGCCTATCTTGGAAGCAATGGATTAACAGTTGGTCATTATTAATGTACCCCGTCATTCTTCTACAAAACATAGTAATATGAGCTTCGGGGCAACTTGTCCCATTATATTTCTCAAATTCAGGCATTTTAAACTTATATGGAAGCACCAAGTCTGGGACCAAGCTTAAATCTTTGGCGTCAACTCCATAACAGCTATCGACACTTTCTATCGCCTTAAACTTCTCCTCCAACCGTTTATATCTATCTTCTAGCTGCTTTGGTAATTCTACTTTTGTCCTCTCTCCTTCAGCTACTTCATCCAAATCAGGGACATTAGTATTGATTGGATTATCTCCTGAACCTGAGCCAGTTTAAAGATTCATTGAAGCACCAGCTTGGAATTGTTGAGGCCCGATCGTGATGGATGGTCTTTGTAAAGTTACTCGATGTTGTGCTTGCACATGTGGTGGAGTAGAACTCGGGGGTGTTGAGGATACTCATTATTCTCTTCTGTATTAACCATGGGGCTCTTTCCTATATCCATAAGCCCATTCAACAGCTGCATCATCTGAGTCATTTGAGACATGATATTTCTCTGAGATTCCATCATTTTGTCCGTCATGTCCTGCTGGATCTTAACCAGCTGCTCTTGCATTTGTGCTTGCATCTGTTCTTGCATCTCTTTCTGTATTTGTTCCAACCTTTCTAGTCCCTGATCCATTGCTTTCATTTTGCGACGGGTATTGTGACGGTATGTAGTAGGTGGGTTTTCGTTGGTTTCTAGGGTAACTGTCATAATTTTTAATCTATTAGAATCTTTCTACAAATTTAGTGCATGTGATTTGGTGTAATGCAAATGCATGAAATGTAATGCCAATGCATGTAATGAATGCAAAAAGAAATAGAGGCATTGATTATGAATTCAATTCCATTAGAAGAACTTTTCTAGAAAATAAATTTCTTTACATAAAACGGATTGCATATACGGCTTTGTCCTCATAGTCCAGGTGCAAAAAAACAATCCTTTTGTTCGTATCCGGATGTTATGGTCGTGCCCCGTGAACTTTCTCAATAGATGCCTCTTCTAGCTCCTTGTTGCTTGGTTCAGGCCGTACCTCTTCACTCACTTATCCTCCGCGATGTTCATGATGACTCTCGAATAATCCTTGTCGGCTTGAATCCTCGGGCAAAGTCCTGTATTCTTTTGCGGACTATCAACCCTCTCTCGTTGTTTACCTGGACTATGTTCGAACGACCGTATTATAATCCACTTTATCAAGTAACCCATTTCCTTATGACAAACTCTTCTATTTAGTAATCGAATATGAATCAACACATCCTTTCTAAGATGATGCGATGCAAGGCAATCATAAACAAAACAAAACAAAATACGTCAGTACAGAAGAAATAATCAACAAAATAAAACACCTATCTGGGTGACCACTAGGGTTTGGTACAATTCTACCTAGGGTAGGCTCTTAGGGCTCACAATATGTGATTCGGTTCTAAGGTAAAGGGTACCTGAACCAGCAGATTCCTCGATCTTCACCCATTATAGGTTCATATAGACCGAGTTCAGTTCAGGGGATACATTTCCCTATGGCTGCACAGAGATGAAAATCTCACAAAGACATAGGTACGAATGTATCCCGAAAGCGATCCACTATCCTGCACGGAGGTGAAAACCTCACGAAGGAGTAGCTTCTCACTCCCACTTAAAAGGGTAAGACCAAAATGGTCCCTATGCAATATGATGCGAGACTCAAACCACAGTAATTATGAAATAACAATACGAACAAATGCAATAATAGGATCGTAATTTTTCAAATCAGATTTTCAATTTTCGACAACAAGACAGAAAACAATCAATTTTTACGGTTCGACTCTCTCTTGTCCCCAATGGAGTCGCCAAGCTGTCGTAACCATTTTTTTTGTAAAACAGGTCGACTTTGGTTTTGAAAATGAAAATGAAAAACGAGAGTCGCCATCGATCCTTTTTGTTGGGGTGTGATCGGGTCACCTCGTAAAACGGTTGTTTTTAATAAATAATTTGATTTATCAAAACAACGATTTCGGTCTACAAAATTTCGAAAACAGTTTTGGGAGTCGGTTACGCACGAGGAAGGGTTAGCACCCTCGATACGCCCAAAATTGGTACCTAATTGATTATCTAATGTCTTAATGTCGAAAATTTGAAAAGATTTGAAAATACGATCCTCTTTTATTTTTAAAAAATTAAACAAATCAAAATGGATGATAAGACCCTCCTATTTCGAAGAGATAAAATGTCATACCCAGTAAGTTAGGGTACGACACTTTGGGTTCCCGAAACTGAGCTTGTCTTTTGACTTTAAAACTCGGATTTAAGTTTGAGGAGGATATTCAATCATTTGTCAAATGAGAAACCTAACTCATGTAAGTTAGGGCTCGATTTCTCGAAATTCCAAATAATAATATTACCTTTACTAAAAAACTTATCTCGGGGTATCTAGATGTCATGGCGATGAAGTTAGGGCACAACACCTCGAATTTTCGAGAACAAGTATTTTATTCAAAACTTGTATTGCGATTTAAAAGGGATATTCCGTTATTCAGATTGAATGATAAAAACCAGAACTCAGTAAGTTAGGGCTAAATTTCCTCGAATATTTAATATAAAATATCGGTTATTTTAAAAACCTGATGCATCGGGTAAAGGTCAATATAACACAAATTTGTAAAAAAATGATAGTACAAATGTGCATGATGAAAGAATAACAAATGCGTTAATATGAATAACAATAATGAAGACGAAAATAAAATAAAATAAGTCAAAAAAATAGAAATAATAATAATAATAATAATAAATAATAAAAAAATAATAATAAGTAATAAATACAAAGAGAAAATATAATTATAATAGTAATAATAATAAAAATAATAATAGTAAAATGACAATAATAATAGTAATAATAAAAGAAAATAGTAACAATAATATGTTAATATATATATTAATAATGATAATTATAATAGCTCAAATAGAAAATAATAATACATTAATAAGAAAAATAATGATAATAATAATAATAATAAATATAAAAATAATAATAATAATAATAATAATACGAATTGGTAGTAAAGTAATAATAATAGTAATAATAATAATAGTAATAGTTAAAAAGTAATAATAATTGCAAAAATAATAAGAAATGGACTAAATCGAAATGAAAATAAATATAAGGTTCAAATCGTAATAAATAAAAATAAAAGAAGGGTATATGGACTTAAAAGGAATGCGCGCAAAATGAATAAGGATTAAACGTGAAATTACTCCCCAAATCCCTAAACGCATTGTTTCACGTCCGTTTTGAACATACCCAAGGACCAAATTGAGACAAAATAAAAAAAACGTGGCCAAATTAAAAAAAAAGTAAAGGACTAAAATAGAGCAGTTCAAATAGGCGGTGGGGCTAAAAGGGTAAATAACCCTTTAATCAAAAACGCGCGGATCCTCTGGAGCAGTCGGTCGCGCAGTCAAGGCCATACAAATCGTTTTGCTTTGGCACATTGAAAGGCCTAAAACGGCGCCGTTTTGCTTGCTTATAAAAGGCATTTTTTTAAAAAAAAAATTCATTTCTGTAGTTTGATTTTTAAAAAGGGGGTTCTTTGTTTTCTCTGAACAAAGTCCGTTTCCGCCAAAGGGGCATGCTGTGGCTTTAATCGTCGTCGTTGTAAATCGTCGCCACACCGCAGCACCAGTGGCCTAACCCCCAAAAGTGAGTTTTTATTTTATTTTTCATATCTTGATATATTTATACATATATATATATATATATATATATATATATAAAACTGCTTTTTTAGAAAAATAAGAAGATGCATGTACATGACAGGTTCAAAAAAAGAAAAAAATGAAGAACACAAAGTACCCTTGATATGTTTTCGTAACTTTCTTGCTTACTCTCCCTTGATTTGTTTTATCTCAATCGTTCTTATCTGTATTTTGAAAACTATATCTTGTATTGATAATCTGTCCGAGAGTTACAATGGTTTTGGCCTTGGCTTTTATAACCATTTTACAAGTTTTATTATTGTGTTGTCTTTTCTTCTTTCACCCTTTGCAGGTGGCGGTGCAAGTGGCTGGCGGTGCTGCTTGGCGGTGGCAGGCTAGGGGGTCAGACAAGTGGCCGCACCTAGGGTTTGTAATTTATTCTTTTGTTTTTTTTTCTGTTTTCTGTTTTGGGGCTAATTGGGCTTAAATGTTTAGTTGGGTCGTAATGGGCTTATTATTGGTTTATTTGGGTTAAGTGCTGATTTTGGGTCTTTATTGGGCCCGGGCAATAATTGGGTTTTACATCTGGGATATGGCATTGGCATCATGAGGCGATCCCATGTAAGACCATGTTTGGGACATGGCATTGGCATCGAAATACATGTTGATGAGATGGAGTAACCTCAATTATTCCGGGTAATTTATCGGGCAAAAGAGCCAAGTATGAAAGAGGTAACAATAAAGATAAGCAAGTAAAGACAGTAATAAGTTATGTTATTCAAGGTTGACAAAGAGTATTATTGAGTTAAGATAAAAATAAAGATCTGAGTTTATGTTTTCTTTAGCAAAAGTGCTAATTCATGTGAACAAGTGATACAGGTACTATGATTTAAATACAAGTATGAAATTTTTATGTATCCTGTGGTGAGTAAGAGTAAGTACGAGTAAGTAAGCTCAAGTGAGTAAGTAAGCTCAAGTGCTTAAAGTTTATGTTATTCTTGTTTCATGATGGATGAGTTTATTATGAGCAAATATGTTGCTATATAAATTTTCATTCAACTTACTAAGCTATATGCTTACTTCTTTCATTTCTTCTTTCCTTGTAGTTTCGCCAAGTTGACGTCGGAGCTTGGATCACACCATCAATCATTATTTTAGGGTATAGCCAAATTGTTTATTTTAAGTATGGCATGTATAGGAATTATGTCATTTTGAGCTATGGTATAATGGGAGCCAAAGTGTTGGTTATTAAAGTGACTACTCTTTTTGTATATGGCCAAAGAGATTGGTCAATATTGCTAAGTATTAAGTATATTAATAACGATGAGTTTTTATGTTTCTACAAGTGAGGTTTTAAGAGTTGTTCATTATGCGTAAAGACTATGATATGTAGTGTTTGACTTGGTATGATTGAGTTTTTGTTTCAGGGTGGCAATTGGCTTGGAAAATAGCCTCTAAGTGTCCACACGAGTAGAAACAAGGGCGTGTGTCTAGGTCGTGTGTGACACACGGTCAACCCATATGGGTGTGTTGATAGACCGTGTGTCCCCTGCACTTAATTACGAGAATATGGTTCGTCACACGGGTCAGCACACAGGCATATGCCTTGGCCGTGTGTCATTAAGGGTTTGATGATGTCATAGTCAGAGAGCTCCACGGGTAAGAGACACGGGAGTGTCTAGGCCGTGTGAAGGACACGGGTTATAGACACGGGCATGTACTCAGCCTAGTGAAACAAGTTAGTGTCGACCACGGGTGTCGAACACGGGCATGTCTTAGGGGCACACGGGCGTATCCCTTGGACAACACGGGCGTGTGGCCCCTATTTAGGCAAAATTTTTCAAGGAGCGCGAAAGTTTTCGGTTGAATCCCGAAACCTTTCAGAAGTATGTTTAAGGCCTCTTAGGCCCATGAAATGTATGTTATTAGTAAGGAAGAAAAGTTTTAAGATGGAAAGAAATTTTATAGCCCGATAATACAAGTTCAAGAAAAGTTACGTACAGTAATGCCTCGTATCTTGTTCCGGCGTCGGATACGGGAAAGGGGTGTTACAATATGGAATAGGGTTTGTAGCTAACACGAAAAAGGTAGTCTGTATGATTGCATGGGCGTAGTGTACACGCCAAAGGAATAGTGTCCGATGTATAACCTATTTGTGTTTTGTGTTTACCAACTGGTGAACTATGTGACCTTGCTGAGTTGGAAAGGCTTACTTGAATTATTTGTAACCATTGCAATGTTTTCTTCTGGAGCTCACTAAGTTCTTTGAACTTACCTAGTTACCTTTCCTTTTCAAGCCTATTGAGGAATAAAAGGAATCTCTGAATACTACGCCAAAGGACAACCGTTGTCATGAGAATCCTTGTATTTTTTATTATGCATGACATGGGGATGATGTCAAATGTCCATAGTCGAAGAACATAATTTTTATTTAAACTTGTGCTTACAAAAATATGATTTCAATGAAGTTTTAATAATTTTTTTATGGTTTTCAAAGTGTATCATCTTATTTGTCTTTGATTGAAAAATAGTTTATATTTCATACTAGCTTAGACTGTAGTAAATTGGTATATGCTAGATATGGTTTCCAAGAAAATGATTTTAAGGCAGTGACACGCCATCTCTGGATCCTCTTTAGGATCGGGTTTGGAATGTTACACTACAATGACCATTTGCTCTCTAAGATGCCCCTATATACATGCCACAAAATTTGGACCCAAAAGAACATAATTCTACCATCTTTTGATAGTGTGAACTTCATGTTGATTCGGCTCGACAAGTTCCACAAGGTGACGATCTAAAAGGGAATGAAAACTAACGAAAGTAAGCATATAGAATGCTTAGTAAGTTCAAATGAAAATTACTATGTTTACCTTGTTCTTTTATAAGCATATTAGCTACCTAAATTGGCATAGCTTTCGCTTTTTCATGGCACATAACAACATTAACAAGTGAGCATGTACCTATACATATTTATCCATAATATTTAAACATTATAACAGTTCAAACATACCAATTTATACTACTTCACATAACTTATCACAAAAGCATACTCAATTAACAATTTATAAGTTTATATCATGTATACATAATTCATTTCAATCATATTTTTATCATCAATACACATGGATGAATCATTTACAATTAAATCCTTTCAATAACACTTCAATTTGAGGACCAAGTTCATTTCATCCATTTTCAAATTTCCAATTTCATTTATATCATTTCGCTCGATGGAACCCTAGTAAATGGACACGGATACACGGGTAAACTACACCACACCAAATTGCTCGTCCAAGCAAAAACTACACCACGCCAAGGCACCAATGTGCAAAGCCTATAAGCACTATATGTATATTCATATGCTAATACATCCCTCCACCATACCAGGGTCTCTGTAGAGACATATAATACTCGATGATCTGCAACAAATAATGGATCTCGATATAACCTGTGATAATTTTCGTATAACCTCACATCCGTACAAGCACGCATAAGACCCTATTGGCATGAAAATTGTATCCTAATGTAACAGCCCATATTTCGGTGAAATCGGACCAGTGGTTTCGGGACCACAAATCTGAGCCGAAAATAAAATTTATTTTTATTTTATTACATGGTCCGTAATATGATTGAAATGTCATGTGAAAATTTCGATACGAAAATTTTATCGATTAGGTGTTTAATTAGGGAAAGGACTAAATCACATAAAATGAAAAAGTTGAATTCTAGTAGCTATAAGTATTAAATAGCTATGGAATTCAAAACTTGAGGTCCTTATATGGTAATTAGACCATTAATAAAAAGTTAGTAGATATTTCTGGATGATTCATCCATGGAAAATGAGAAAAAAGCTAAGGTCTAAATTGGAAATCAAAATTATTAAAAGATGATAAATTATTAAATAGAAACAAAAATCATTTTTATCATCTTCTTCCCCAAAATATTCCATGGAAATCCTAGGAGAGAGGAAGAAGACTTATCAAGCTTATTTGGGTAAGTAATCAAGCCCCGTTTTTAATAATTTTGATATTTTTGAAACCGGGATAGCTTAATCTATCTATTTGAGGGGATCAATTTGTAAAGTTATCAAAGTATGAAAAATGGTTTATGGTTGTATATGCTGAAAATTAGAAATTTATGGTAGAAAATGAAAGGTTGTTGATAGATAAACAACTTTTACAAAGTGATTTTTTATGAAAACATGATTTAGGGACTAAAATGCAAAGTTGTGAAATTTGATGAAAAATGCTGAATTTTTATGAATACATGTGCTATAAATTTTTTCATGGGATTTTGGTTAGGCTTGGAATAGGGAGTAAATTGTACAAGTTTCATTTTTCGAGCCTAGGGACAAAATGGGAATTTATGAAAAAGTTAAGGGCAAAATAGTAATTTTGCCTAGGATGAAAATCGAGTCCACTTGAATATGAAATATGATAAATTTTGTAAAATTTACTCGTACAGATCCGGATAGACCAAACTCAGAGCTAGAACGAGGAAAAGAGGAAAATGTCGGATTAGTAGATTTTACGTACACGAACATTTGTCGAGGTAAGTTTCGTGTAACTAAATTGTATATGTTTTTATGCTTAAATTAAATGTTGTGTTTGTGAATTGTATAAATGCCATAAATATGTGAAATGATCACATACTCGTTATAGCCCAATAAATGAAAATGCCCGATAAATGATAATGCCTAATTTAATGATAGAAGGGTTATTCTTGTACTTGGTATGAATATTGAATGTGATTAAAAGAATTATTGTATACAATTGTGATAAATAGATGAAATAATCACATGAGTAATTATGTTCGGGAAAATGTTAAATCCCGTTTGAGTAAATGAAAATCGATGGATATGTGATTTCCCGAAATGAATGAGGCCCTGCATTTGTTGCTGATGGGATTTAGCTCGGTTAAGTAATCCTATTGACCTCATTTCTAAAAGGATTTAGCCCGGACGGGTAATCCTGATATAAGTCCTCTCGAGCATATGTTATGGATTGGATTTAGCCCAGACGGGTAATCCAGATCAAGCTCTTTAGAGCATATGTCATAAAAAGGATTTAGCCTAGACTAGTAATCCTGTTGCTTTTATATATATCTGGCTCGAGAGTGTACTCTCTGAAATAGTACCTTGTAGGTACCATTGGACATGAATTGAAGGATTCTGATTTGTACACCTCAAGTGTACTAGCTGTGTATCCATTGATATTTCAAATAAATTCAACGGGTAAAAGTTCTTAATATGCGAAGATACGAATAAGAAATGAGTTATTACACATATCGACCTGAAATACATGAAAATGACGATACGTTATGATTGATATATGGAAACATGAGATGATGATATTTGTACATGGAATTCATTTGATGAATATGTTTATTCTTGATAATAGACTTGTACACTTTGAGTGTGCTATTACTCGGGTGACATTGATATTTTGAGTAATATGAGTAAAGTTCTGATATGAAATGATCTGAACTCGAGATGAACTATTATGAATTTATACCTGTAATATAAAGAGATGATTTATACATGTTAAATGAATACATGTTGTAGAAAGCTTATGTGCATGGAGACTTGATTGTTGTTGAGCCCATATATGTTTGTGATGTTGTTATGGATTATATGACTAACAAGGGCAATGAGGATATGTGTAGGGCTTGAGGGAAAATTGATTGAATTTGGCTTACATAGTTACCTTAAAATAGAATGAATGGTAAGTTAAGTACCATGTTATACGAACTTACTAAGCATTTTATGCTTACTTAGTTTTTTTCCCTGTTTTAGACTAAATCGGAAGCTCGTTGGATTGAAAGCTTGGCGGAAATCACTCACACTATCCATCGGCCTATTTCGGTGAATATGGTAAAGCAATTATGGTTATAATGGCATGTTTCGAAACCATTTTTATAAATGTTTATAAAAACGGGGATCGACTTTAAAAACAAAGATGGAGTCGCCACCGATCTTTTTTTCTTAGGTGTGATCAGATCACCTTATAAAACATTTTTATTTCAAAACACTAATTTTGGGCTACGAAATTCAAGAAAACAAGTTTAGGAGTCGGTTACGTACGAGGAAGGATTAGCACCCTCGTAACGCCCAAAATTGGTACCAGATTGATTAGTCATTGCCCTAATGTTGAAAATTCGAAAAGATTTGAAAACATGATTTCTTTAAAAGTTTGAACAATTTGAGTTGGAATTGGAGATTCCTTTGTTCCGAGAGCATACAAACATCACATCCAGCACGTTAGGACGTGATGTTTTAAACCCTCGTAACCAAAATCATCTCATGATTTACAAAATTCATTAAAAGGATATTTAGTTATTTGGACGAACAAAAAAACCGAAACCCAGCACGTTAGGGCACAATTTCTCGAACTTCTAAACACGAAACATTGCCTTGTTTTCTGAAATCCTTATCTCGAGATAACAAAACGTCATATCCAATGAGTTAGGACACGACAATTTTGAATTCTCGGAAATAAGTTTTTATTTAACTTTTTTTTAAAAAAAAGAAAGTAATAAGCTCTTTGAACTCGAAAAGAAAAATCGAAACCCAGTAAGTTAGGGTATGATTTCTTTCGAACCCTAGAATGCAGAGTATTTGCTTATTTCAAAACCAAATTTTTGTTGCATCAAAGAAAATATAACATGATCGTAATAAAATAAAGAATAAATCATAATGCCAATATGCTCAATGGAATAAAAGTGTAACACCCCAAACCCTGGTCTATGCATTAAGACCAGATTTGGTATGTCACACAAAACGAACATACATCTAGTCATTTATTGATTTAAATAAAACAAATCATCAAAACTATTTTGGAATTGAAGTTTATTAAAAACCGAGGTTAATTTAAAATCTATGATTTAAGACATAAGAGTTTATAAATTAAAACTTAGAAATTAATTGGTAAAAATTTTACGAGAAGTTTAAAAGAGTTCAAAAGGAAATTTGAAAACAAGATTCTTAAAGAATTTTACAGAAAAATTTACGAGAATAAAATATTTAAAAAAACCCCTTTTTGCACGAGAATTTAAGAAAACATTTATAAAAAATAGAATAGTCCCATTTTAGTATTTAAACATAATTAAAATCCATCCACAAGTAAAAATCCATAAAAATAATACCGAGGCCTTATTACATCATAGCTGAAATAGTAATTAAATAAAAATACTTAAGGGTAGTTCAAAGTTCACAAAACCATCATTCAAGTATGGCCTCCACGAAGTCATCCCCGCCCCAAGCCTCCATTAATGATCATTACCGAGATGGGTAAAGGAAACGGGTGAGTTACTTAGAACTCGATGTGTAACCCACTTACCAAGTCCATCGGGCCGAAACCATTTAAGCATTTAATTGGGCTTGAGCCCATTTACAAATGTACAATATAACAAGTATAAAATGCATGTGATATGCAATTCCCAACCAAGCCTAAATTTCCATCCGCTACACACCACCTGTACCAACCAAAGACACACACAGTGGGAGCTTTAGTCACCCACCCCGCCAACACACCAACTGGGCATTAAGCCATATATTAAACTGGGCATGAAGCCATCAACTGGGCACGAAGCCATTAACTGGGCACGAAGCCATTAACTGGGCATGAAGCCATCTTCTCTTCGTCAAATATCCCAACCCATGCAATCATGTATATAAAATGCATGACAATTCATTCATATATAATAATTCCAACATAAGGCTCATTATAAAAGTTATCACAAACTGGCCCATTTCACATTTTGGCCCACATAATCTCATATCACATTTGGCCCATTTAACAATTATCACATATGGCCCATTTATCAAATATCACATATGGCCCATTTATCAAAATCACATATGGCCCCTTTATCAAAATCACATATGGCCCATTAAGTCACTTTTATCGATTTAGCCCATTAAGGGCAATTTCGTAATTTTCATAATCTTGATACCAATTTCATAGTTTTTACGATTAAAGTGATAAAATAAACCATTTTACCCGATTTCACCAACTTTGTGATTTTAATCTAGCATTATTATGATGTGGTTATCTAACCCGCGAGATATGGTGTAAGATTACACACCTGATTACGGTGAGGACTATACTTTCCCAATCGTCGATACCTAAATACGTATCACACTTGGTTAGAACACTAATACTTAATATAAATCTATGCTAAAGATAAGCGATCTAGATCCTTACCCTCGGAATCTCGAACAACTACTATTTGGCGGTTCTCCCTGGTTGACGGTTCACAACCCGGTGGAAAATCCCGGTTAGCTAATGGCTCCAAACTACAAACAACTTCGAATAATTGATTCTCCCTGGATGAGGGTCCACAACCCGGTGGAAAATCCCGAATTGCAAAGCGAACAAATTTCTTCGCTTGAATCTAGAGGGAATAGCGAATCCACCCCTCTTCCGAACACTATTCACCACCCTTTTCGACCCTATCTTGCTTGCCTCCATTGACAAAAGAATATTAGTCCAACTAATATTTTGGAAATTAAGTTTATAGGTTTTAAGGGCGAAATCGGCTTACCACGAAATCTTACGTTCACGGGATGAAAATCGAGCGATAACGTTCCTAAGATAAAGCCGATTAGTAACCCATCTTTGACGAAATAACGAGTAATATGGAAGTCCTTGATAGAAACCCTTACCTTAACACTTTGAACCGAATCCTAGCGATCCACGATGATTACGAACACTCCAAGTTTCGGCCTTCTCTATATCACTATAAAGACGAGAAAGATTGTCTAAGATAAAGAGATAGAGGATACTTTCGGTCAAAAGACCCTCCCGAACAAAAGTAGATTCGGCAAAAGAAAGGATAATAAATAAAGAAATCGAAGAGGGTTCTTACCAATTAATCAAAACGAATGCAAAGAAAATGATTGATAAAAAAATATATAAGAAATGGAAATTTCGGCTATGAAGATGATTATTAACATTCAACCATGGTGAAATATTTTGGAAAAGAAATAGTGATGTTAAGAGTTCTTTACAAGAAGAAAGAAATGAGAAAAAGAAATAAAAGAGAAAGCGTTTATGTGTCAATTTTCAATGATGGAAGATTAACAAAGAAATATTCTTGGGGTTGGTGTATATTCGGCCAAAAAGAAAGAAAAAGAATATGACCTTTCAAGATGGTATGGTTTCGGCACAAAGAGGAGAAACTTGGGAAGAATGAAAGATGATATTAATTTGGTCTAGAAGAAATGACCAAAACCAAAACAAAATTTACCTATTGCACAAGACACAATCGGCTAGGGAGAGAAGTTGTGAAGAGAAAAGAAAAAATGCACTAATTTACTAAAGCATTATGGCCAACTAGCTCCTAATCCTTACCAATATTCGGCCAACCCCTTCTAACCCCAAAACCGTCCAAGTACATTGGCCAAAAGTCAAAGTTTAGCCACCCCAAAGTTTCCAAAACATCACCCTTGTTTCATGCCTTATGTCCCCCCTTACTTGCCTTTTCCATATGATTCTTTTCCTTAAGTTCACTTTTACCATATCTCTTAGCCATCATACCATAAAAATAAAAGTCTAACTTACCAAGAATATGATGCTTGGCCGACACTTGCTAGGAAAGAGCAAAAATTAATATTCACAAAATGCATACTAGGGGATTCGAACCTCTCCCCTCAAGACCATACATGTAGCGCATAACCTCTTCACTAATGGCTCTTTTATGCTATCTTTTTATCACTTAATTTCCTTAAACATCAAGGTTACTTGTTCCACTTCAATAAAGTATTCATTATTAAAATTTATTCTAATTCTGAATAAATCCCGAGCCTTCTCAAGACTATATTAAACACACAAATTGAATCATTCACAAGCTAAGCACCAAAATTATGCAACATATCGATACTCAATTTTTAGGATGTTACAATTCTACCCCCTAAAAGAAAATTTCGTCCTCGAAATTTACCTGGTTAAAAGAGGTGAGGATATTGTTGCCGAATTGCGTCCTCAGGCTCCCACGTAGCTTCCTCCGCTCCGTGATTACGCCATAGAACCTTAACCAACGGTACCGACTTCTTTCTTAGCACCTTAACATCTCGATCTAAAATTTTCACCGGTTCCTCCTCAAATGACAAGTCCGACCATATCTCCACTTCTTTTACCGGTACTAAATGAGACGGATCCGATCGATAACGCCTTAACATAGAGACATGGAAGACACTATGAATCTGACTCAACTCTGGAGGCAATTCAAGCCGATAGGCCACTGGTCCTACACGCTTCAATACACGTGCGGTCCAATGAACCTAGGGCTCAACTTGCCCTTCCTTCCAAATCTGAAAATCTTCTTCCAAGGTGAGACTTTCGAAAGACACGATCTCCACCGCAAACTCAATATCCTTACGCTCGGATCCGCATACGATTTTTGTCTATCCGCTTCCTTTAACCGCGTTGCTCAAATCACCTTTACATTTTCTTCCATCTCGGATACCATTTCAGGACCCAACAACTGCCCGTTCCCCCAATTCACCCAACAAGTAGAGTCACGACACCTCACGACCATATAACGCTTCATAAGGTGCCATTTGGATCTTTGGATTGGTAATCGTGTTATATCGCGAACTCGCCAACGGTAGAAAATCTTCCCAACTACCTCTGAAATCAATCACACAACCCTTAACATGTCTTCCAAAATCTGGATTACTCTTTCCGACTGACCATTTGACTGAGGATGAAAAGCCGTACTGAAGTCTAACTTTGTTCCCAAAGCCTCATGCAAAGCTTTCCAAAACCGTGATGTAAACCTAGGATCCCTGTCCGATATAATAGATCTTTGGTACCCCATGCAACCTCACAATCTCCGTCGTATAACTTAGCCAACTTCGCAGCGAGTAATCCGTCTGGCGGTAGAAAATGGGCAGTCTTCGTTAACCGATCCACTATCACCCAGACGGAATCTTTCTTAGTAGGTGTTAAGGGTAACCCACTAACAAAGTCCATTGTTATCCGCTCCCATTTCCATAAAGGAATCTTTACCGGTTGCAATAAGCCCGACGGTAATTGGTGTTCCGCCTTCACTTGTTGACAAGTCAAGCACTTACCCACGAAATCAATAACCTCTCGTTTTAACCTTGGCCACCAATACTGCTCACGGAGGTCTCGATACATCTTATTTCCTCTGGGGTGCATAGCATAAGGGCTACTATGCGCCTCCCGCAGAATCATTTGTCTCAAATCCGAATCCATGGGCATATAAACTCTTCCACGAAAACACAGCACTTCATCCTTGTTCATTCCAAAATCCCCTATTACACCACTTTCAACTTGTTGCATTAACGGACCCAACTTTCCATCTGATAACTGCTTTTCCTTGATCTGTTCTAACCACAAAGGCTTAACCTGAAGTTCCGCTAGCAGACTGCCATCTTCATACAAATTGAGATGAGCAAACATTGCTCTTAACTCCGATACTACCTTACGACTCAACGCGTCTGCCACTACGTTAGCCTTTCCAGGATGATACTCGATTGAGAAGTCATAATCCTTTAACAGCTCCACCCACCTCCGTTGTCTCAAGTTCAACTCCTTTTGGGTAAGGAGGTATTTAAGACTCTTATGATCCGTATAAATGATCGACTTCTCACCGTAGAGATAGTGCCTCCAAATTTTTAAAGCAAAAACCACCGCAGCCAACTCCAAGTCATGGGTAGGATAGTTGACTTCGTGCGGCCTCAACTAACGAGATGCATAAGCTACCACTTTACCACCTTGCATCAACACACATCCCAAGCCCGTATGTGATGCATCGCAGTAAATAATGAAATCTTTTCCAGCCTCAGGTTGAATCAGTACTTGCACTTCCGTCAAAATATTCTTTAATTTCTCGAAACTCTCTTGTTGTTTATCGGTCCACACATACGGTACTCCCTTTCGCAACAGCTTAGTTAGGGGTGCAGCAATCAACGAAAACCCCTCAACAAAGCGTCTATAATAATCGGCCAAACCTAAGAAACTCCAAATCTCAGCCACTGACTTCGGTGGTTTCCAATCCAACACAGCCTCTACCTTTCGAGGATCAACTCTTATTCCTTCAGCTGACACCACATGACCCAAGAAAGTCACTTCCTTCAGCCAAAATTCACACTTACTGAATTTGGCATAAAGTTGCTTATCTCGCAGTATTTGCAATACTATGCGCAAATGTGAGTCATGCTCTTCTTCATTCCTCGAGTATACCAAGATATCATCTATGAACACCACCACGAACCGGTCTAGATAGGGTTGAAAGACTCGATTCATCATGTCCATAAATGCAGCTGGTGCATTGGTCAAACCAAACGGCATCACCAAAAACTCATAATGTCCATAACGAGTTCAGAATGACGTCTTATGAATATCTGCCTCCTTAACCTTGAGTTGATGATAACCCGATCTCAAATCAATCTTGGAGAAAACTGAAGCTCCTCTCAACTGATCAAACAGGTCGTCGATTCTCGGAATGGATACCTATTATTGATCGTCAATTTATTCAACTGCCTATAATCAATACACATACGCATCGACCCATCCTTCTTCTTGACGAACAAAATCGGTGCTCCCCACGGACACACTTCTCGGTCGGATAAATCCCGATCCATTAATTCTTAAATTTGTGCTTTAAGCTCCGCTAACTCCTTCTACGCCATTCTCAGAAGCAGCAACACCGAGCCGTTCGAGCAAAAGCTCAATGCCAAATTCTACTTCCGATCCGAGGTAAACCAGGAAGTTCTTCGGGAAAGACATCTGAAAATTCTTTCACCGTTCTCACACCTTCCACTGATAATTCCTTGGCATCCAAAGCACTAATGAAGGCTACGAATGCTCCATACCCTTTTCGCACCAACTTTTCTGCTTTTAAAGCAGATACCACATTTGCCAAAAAGTTCCTTCGCTCGCCTATCATTACTACCTCCTTATCATCCAAAGTCCTTATTGACATCCACTTTTCAGCACAATCCAATTGTGCCCGGTGCTTCACCAACCAATCCATGCCCAAAATAAGATCGAACTCGCCGAAAGGCAATTCCATCAAATCCGCCAAAAATATATCTCTTTGAATTTCTAAAGGCACGTCTCTATACAATTTATTCACAAATCACAGACTGTCCTAAAGGACTAATTATCGCCATCTCTCTATCGGTAATCTCGGATCTAATATTCGTGTTTCGGATATGGCACTAGCAACATACGAGTGGGTAGACCCGATATCTATCAAAGCGAATGTGTACATCAAAGATGAAGAATGTACCGATTATCACATCGTGCATTGCCATCCTCCCGATGCTTGACCGCATAGACCAACCCCGTGTGCCTTGCCTCGCGTTACCTCTAAAGCCATTACCTCGACCGGTGCACCTTGACCACGTCCAAACCATTACCACCACGACACAGTCCACGGCCTCTCGGTAGGCTCTTTGGCGCCTCTAGGCTGGCCAGTGCATCGAGTTACGAGCTTCTTGAGTCGGAGCAGTCCGTCGAGGGCAATTCCTAAACTGATGGTCCTTAGAACCACATTTAAAACAACCACCGGTTCTCTTTCAGCATTCCCCGGGGTGTCGTCTCCCACAGTCAGCACATTCTTGAATTTGATTGGTAGCCACAGGTGCTCTAGCTTGAGCTAGCTCATCATTCCGAGGCCTCTTTTGGAACCTTTTAGCAGAACCCGAGTACTTAAAATCCCTCTTACCTCTGCCTCTTTCCCGATTCTGGCGTTCTGAGTTCTTAGCCTCTTCGGCTATCTTGGCTTTCTTAGCCTCTTCGGCTATCTTGGCTTTCTCCACAAGCGTGGCAAAAATATTTTCTTGTTGTGGGGCTATTAGTACCCGTAACTCATCGTTCAGCCCATCCTCAAAATGTACACAGCGCTCATGATCAGTTGGCACTATTGCGCAAGCATATCGGCTTAAGCGAAGAAATTCTGCCTCGTAAGCTGCCACTGTCTTATTCCCTTAAACTAGATTTAGGAATTCCTTCCTCCGGGCATCCAGATAACTTGCCCCGACATACTTCCCTTGGAAAGCAGCTTTGAAAAAATCCCAAGTAACACGTTCAGCCTGGGTGCCTTCTCGCATAGTAAGCCACCATTGATACGCCTCGTCCTTCAACAAGGACACGGCTCCTCTTAGTTTTTGCTCGGCAGTACACTCCAAGTCATCCATAATCCGCTCTACAGCCTCGAGCCAATATTCCACAACATTTGGGGCTACACCAGATGTAACACCCCAAACCCGGTCAACACACCACGACCAAATCTGGCATGTCACAGAGAGAAAACGTTTCGAAGAAAACAAGTTACCGGTTTAATTTCAGTGAAAAACTCTTTGTTTGCTTTGTTATTCATTACTTAAGAAAACGTCTAAGTCTATCGAATCCCGGAAGAAATTAACTTAATTACTTGTAAGACCGTTTTGTATTTGAGCTTTGGAAATCTTAGGTTTGAAATTCATTTTAAGTTAACTTTGTTATCATGTGAGTTGTATTACCCGACGATAGAGTTTAGAAAACTCGTTGCGAAGCCTAGTTTAGAAAACCTCAATTTTCAGGTTATTAACATGTCAAGTAGCTTACTTAGCCATATTTGAAAACTTTAAGCGGATTAACTGAAAACCCAAAATAAAAATAAGTAATGGCCTTATTACAAACCCAAATAAAACTGAAATATAAAGTCAAAGTACCTAAATCGAAAATCCATGTAAAACCGAAAACAAGTATCGCATGGTCACCTCGAGTCCACCCGGCTCCTCATCCGCGATCTACGAGTCACCTGAAAAGATTAGGGAAGAGGTGAGTCACCAAGACTCAGTGCATAATTCCCCCTCCCGATTATAGCAACATACTTACACAGATCATAGTCAAGCAACCATATCATGCACCCAAACCTAGCCATCCATAACTCCATTTTCTACCCCGTGTGGTACCAAACCATTGGTGGTGCCAAACCACTGGTGACCCAAAGTCACTGATATCAATTATAAGTGGTGCCAAACCACTGGTGACCCAAAGTCACGAACAATCCATATGTGGGGCCAACCCACATTGTGATACCAAATCACTAGCGACAATCCCGTTTTATCAAACGTGGGGCCAACCCACTGTGGTGCTAAACCACTGGGACGAGTCGCTATGAGGTGCCAAACCTCTGGTGACCCAAAGTCACGAAATCAACTGTGGTACAAAAATACTGGTGACCCAAAGTCACAGATATCATTCTTCCCCCTCCTCTCATATCACCCACAATAATGCAATGCACATACACATCATGCCACCATGCTTAATCATTAAACATACAGTGAAACATAGCATATGCAATTTCATCAGAATCAAATATCTTAACCTTATCAAACGGACTTACTCGAATCCTTGCTCTTACCCATAAGGGTACCAAATCGAAATCTACACAGTTTCGGCTTTTAACGTAATTTAGGTTTTTAGCAAGTTTACATAGATTATGAAGTGTGTAAGATACACACCTGGTTACTAATGCGATTACTGAATCCCGAAGATCCCGATCTAACGCACTAGATCCCCTTTTCCTACATTCGGCCAAACCAAAATCATTAGCAAAAGTCATTCGGCTTCACTTGTAAATCCCGAAAAGTTAACGCATGGAACCAAAATCCTTACCTTGACTCATTTCGTACTTTATACAAATCCCGAAGCACCCGATGACAAGCCTTCCTTACAATCGGCCAAGATCTTTAAACAACTTAAACTTAATAGCCTTCGACTTTTCAAATGAATAAGGGAATGGTTAAATCGACATGAAACCTTACCACAGTCTTTTTACGAAACCGATCAATAGAGAGTAGATAACCCCGATCCACTGCCTTAATATCCCGAAAAACCTAGGAGAATCTGATTTCACAGATGAATGAGAATCAAGACAAATACCGAAATTCTGCTTTTGTTCCATGTGAGTCAACAGAGAAAAGAGAAGAAAATAATAGAGATTCGGCCAAGAACACTTACCCACTCCAAAACCAATTAGAACAGAAGATAAGAGAGATCTACAACGCAACGAGAGAAAAGGAAAGAAAGAGATCTTCAATGGTTGATATTTGGCCAAAGTGTTGAAATAAGAGGAGAGAGTAGAGAGAGATTTCGGCAATGGTGGTGGAATAATTAAGGGAGATTCGGCTAAAATGAAATGAGAGAATGGAAGGGAGTGTTCGGTTAGAAGCAACAAGAGAAGAAGGTTTTGTTTTCGGCACAAGAGAGGGGTTGAGAGAAGAAAACTATCGATTTGAGAAGGAAAGATGTTGATGCGGTTTTGAACAAATATGAGAGAAAAGCGAGAAAGAAATGGAAGAGTAGGAGATTCGGCCAAAACGAAATGAGAGAATGGAAGGGGAGCATTCAGTTTGCCTAAGAGAGAAATCGACAAAGACCTAAGAGCTTTCGGCTTTTGCTTCAACACGGTGCACTAAGGGAGAAATCGACAAGGGCTATGGGTTTTCGGCTTTTGGTTCCCCACCAAATGCACTAAGGCTTGACTTAGCCGAAAATATCCACCTAGCCTGCCTAAGGAATTTCGGCACCTCCCCCCTTAGTCTTCCAACCGATTACTCCTCCTTACACAATTCAAAATTCGACCAACTACTCAAACTCCTCCTGTCCACTTGTTCAAACGAGTTTGAATTGCTCAAACTCCTAAATTCTCTCTTCTCCACCCGTTTAAATCTGTTGACTTGTTCAACAGTTATCCACCAGAGTTTTAGCTGAGCACAACTCTTCTCCTCTCTGGCGTCAAAAAGGAATTCCCAAAGAGGGAATCCTGCAGCTCGAACCTCAGCTCCCTTTCTCTGCTTGTGGCATCACTTCTCAAGGCCCTAAGTGGCGCCTTCTTGCCACTTTACCAAGGTCATTCTTGTGCTTAACTTTACCACGGAATATACTTAACCCCTAGCTCCTTCAGCTCCCCTTAACCAAAGCTTAAAAATAAAAATTTTCCTATAGTTCGGGCCTACCCTTGACTTCTCTCTAGACCCTCAAACGTCTCAATTAATATCACAACCAAGCCATACACATGCAAACAATTCAAACACAATAGCCCCTAATTAAGGATGTTACAGTTCTACCCCCCTTAAAAATAATTTCGGCCTCGAAATTACCTGGTCAAAAGAGTTGAGGGTATTGCTGTCTCATCACATCCTCTGGTTCCCACGTAGCCTCTTCCACGCCATGGTTTCGCCACAACACCTTTACCAACGGAACTGACTTCTTGCGCAAAACCTTCACATCCCGATCTAGAATCTGCACTAGTTCCTCTTCCTTAGTCAAATCTTGGCTCACCTCAATTTCCTCCACCGATACAACATGCGATGGATCTGAACGGTAACGCCTAAGCATAGAGACGTGGAACACATCGTGTATCTGACTTAGCTCTGCTGGTAACTCGAGCTGATCAGCTACTGGTCCCACTGGTCTCAACACCTTATATGGGCCAATAAACCTTGGACTTAGCTTGCCTTTTCTTCCAAATCTCAGCACTTTCTTCCACGGCGAGACCTTCAAAAAGACCTTGTCTCCCACGGTAAACTCTATATCGCTCCGCTTAAGATTGGCGTAGGACTTCTGCCGGTCCGAAGCTTCCTTTAGACGAGCCTGAATCAATTTGACCTTATCCTCAGTTTCCGTAACCAACTCCAGACCCAACATATGACGCTCACCCAACTCTGTCCAGCATGTAGGTGTACGACACTTCCTACCATACAACGCCTCATATGGTGCCATCTTAGTGCTTGCCTGGTAACTTTTATTGTACGCAAATTCAGCTTACGGTAGAAATTCTTCCCAGCTGCCTCTGAAATCCAAAACACAGCCTCTCAACATATCTTCCAAAATCTGTATAACTTTTCCTGACTGCCCGTCTGTCTGTGGATGAAATGCCGTACTAAAATCCAATCGCGTCCCCAAAGCCTGATACAACGCTTTCCAGAACCTCAACGTGAATCTTGGATCCCTATCCGAGATAATCGACACTGGCACACCGTGCAACCTCACTATCTCTGCCACATACAGCTTAGCTAACTTCTGAAGCGAGTAATCAACCCTCACCGATATAAAATGAGCTGATTTCATCAAACGGTCCACAATCACCCAGACTAAGTCCTTCTTACTAGGCGTAAGGGGTAGCCCACTGACAAAGTCCATGGTAATCCTTTCCCACTTCCACTGTGGAATCTTCACCGGCTGAAGTAAACCCGACGGCAACTGGTGTTCAGCTTTGACCTGCTGACACGTCAGACACTTACCCACAAACTCGGTTACTTCCCGCTTCAGACCTAGCCACCAGAACTGCTCTCGCAAATCCCGGTACATCTTGCTACCTCCAGGATGCGTAGCGTATGGGCTGCTATGTGCGTCCTGAAGAATCCTCTACCTTAATTCGACGTCCTTCGGCATACAAGCTTTCCCTTGAAAACACGATTACTTCGCCATCGGACAAGTCAGAACCTTCTAACTCACCATTCTGAACTTGCAACCTCCGAGCATTCAAACCCTCATCCACTAACCGCTTTCTCCTTAACTCGCTCTACCCAAGTCGGCTTAACCTCGCACTCGCCAATAGACTCCGTCATCATACAAGCTAAGATGAGCAAACATCGCTCTCAAGTCCGATACTACCTTACGGCTCAACGCGTCTGCCACCACGTTAGCCTTGCCCGGATGATACTCAATCGAGCAGTCGTAGTCCTTTAACAGCTCAATCCATCTACGCCGTCTCAAGTTCAAATCCTTCTGAGTCAAAAGGTACTTCAGACTTTTGTGATCCGTGTAGACTATCGACTTCTCTCCGTACAAATAGTGCCTCCAAATCTTCAAGGCGAAAACCACTGCAGCCAATTCCAAGTCATGTGTCGGACAGTTAACCTCATGCGGTCTCAGTTGTCGAGATGCATATGCCACTACCTTCCCTTCCTCGCAGATTAGCACACATCCCAAGCCAAGATGTGTGATGCATCACAAGATGAGCCGTGAATTCTTTTCCCCGCCTCAGCCGAATCAAACCGAGCTTCAGCTTAGAATCTTCTTCAACTTGTCAAAACTTTCCTGTTGCTTCTCGCACTGCATAAATGGAACTCCTTTCCTCAGCAACTTGGTCAACGGTGCTGCGATCAGAGAAAATCCCTCTACAAATCTTTGGTAATATCCTGCCAGACCAAGAAAACTCTGAATCTCTGCCACTGACTTAGGCGGTTTCCAGTCCAATACTGCCTCAATCTTGTGAGGATCCACTCTAATCCCTTCTGCTGACACCACGTGACCCAAGAAAGTCACCTTCTTAAGCTACTTACTGAACTTGGCAAATAACTTCTTCTCCCTCAGAATCTGTAAAACTATCCGCAAATGCGCATCATGATCCTCCTCAGACCTTGAGTACACCAAAATGTCGTCTATAAACACCACGACAAACTGGTCCAAATACTGCTGGAACACCCGATTCATCATGTCTATGAATGTTGCCGGCGCGTTAGTCAACCCAAACGGCATTACCAGAAACTCGTAGTGCCCATACCGAGTACGAAACGCCGTATTGTGAATATCAGCCTCTTTCACCTTTAACTGATGATACCCTGACCTTAGATCGATCTTTGAGAAAACCGATACACCCTTAAGCTGATCAAACAAGTCATCTATCCTGGGCAACGGATACTTGTTTTTGATCGTTAGCTTATTCAATTGGCGGTAGTCTATACACATCCGCATTGTACCATCCTTCTTCTTCACAAAGAGCACTGGCGCTCCCCAAGGCAAAACACTTGGCCGGATAAAACCCCGGTCCAACAACTCCTGAATCTGAGCCTTCAGCTCTACCAATTCTTTCGGCGCCATCCTATACGGGGCAATAGACACTGGCGCAGTTTCGGGTAACAGATCTATACCAAATTTAACTTCCCGATCCGGAGGCAGACTCGGAAGTTCTTCTAGAAATACGTCGACAAATTCCTTCACCGTTCAGATATTCTCTACAGCTGACTCATTGGCCTCCAAGGCACACACACGAACCATAAACGCCTCACAACCCTTTCTGACCATTTTCTCAGCTTTCAAAGCAGACACCACGTTGGACAGATAATCTCTTCTATTACCTATCATCACCACTTCTTCACCCTCAACCATTTTCAAAACCATGCGCTTAGCCACGCAATCCAGACTTGCTTGGTACTTCACCAACCAGTCCATCCCAAGAATCAGATCGAACTCCCCAAACGGCAGTTCCATCAGATCAGCCACAAACACTACCCCTTAGAGTTCTAGGGGTACATCCCTATACAGCTTATTTACTTCTGCAGAGTGACCTAGAGGGCTAATTACTGTCATCTCCCTAGAAGTAGTCTCAAAGTCTAGGTTCATGGTCTCTACTATGCTACTAGCAACATACGAATGCGTCGAACCCACATCTATCAAAACAATATATGGTAACCCAAAGATTAAGAACGCACGGTTATGGACGTCCGATCGTCGCCGCTTTCCTCTCGACGCCTCACAGCATATACCAATCCAGCCGCTCGCCTCGGTGTTGCCGCACTGCACCTCGCCGGTGCCCATGCCCCGACTGAACCATTACCTCGTCTACGTAACCATGACCCCTCTGCGGTTGCGGTCCTTCATTCCTAAACTGAGCACGACCCTGGCCCTCAGACTGAATCCTGGCTAACTTCCATGGACAATCCCTCACACGATGATCTAACGAGCCACACTCAAAGCATCCTTTTCCACCAATCCAACATTCGCCCTAATGAGATTTCCCACCGATTACAATCATACCAACCACGATTAGCGAGAGTGCCTCTGAATTGATTTGGCCCACCATGCCTAGCCCTTTTCTGAGAATTACCGGCCGACCCAGATGATCCAAAACCTCTCTTATGTCTATTCCTGTCCTGATTCTGTCTCACAGATTCCTTTACCTCTTCGGCTCTCTTAGCCTTTTCTACTAACACGGTAAACTCTCGCTCCTGCTGTGGAGCAATCAGTAATCTCAGCTCATCCCTCAATCCGTCCTCGAACCTGACACATCGCTCGTGCTCCGTAGCTACAATACCCCGAGCATACCGGCTCAACCTTAAGAATTCTTCCTCGTACTCCGATACGGACTTACTCCCCTGAACCAGTCTTAGAAATGCCTTTCGCTGCGCATCAATGTAACTGGACCCAATATACTTCTTCTGGTACGCTGCCTTAAAATAGTCCTACGTGAGATCATCCGCTGCAGCACTATCCCGAACCGTGAGCCACCACTGGTATGACTCATCCCAAAGAAGCGACACTATCCCTTTCAGTTTCTCCTTAGCAGTCAGATCCAAGTCGTCCATGATACGCTCCGTCGCCTCCAACCAATACTCAGTCGTATTGGGCGTCACACCAGAAACACCTCGGAATACCTCGGCTCTATTGGCTCGGAGTCGCTCAGATACAGACTTTCGAGCTCCCGTGCCTCCACCTGCTCCAGCCACCCTCTCAAGAACTCGCAGTATCGCCTGCGACACTGCGTCATCCCCTGTCTGATCCTGAAACTCAACACCTGTAGCTGGTGGTGGTGGTGGCATCTCATTTTTCACCCCTGACCAGACCTCACTAGTTCAGACACAGTTATCCTACCTCGATCGCGTCCACGCGTATTACGACCCCGACCTCGAGTGCTCATGTCTAACGTCTTGACTTATCGGATTTAAAAGTTTTATGCGTCAGTCTTTATTCCACTATTATTAAGGCACAGTCTTATGAACAGTTTCTATTACAGAGTTTTGTTTTCGCGAGTCCACAGAGTCATATAGATTCCAGTCTCTAGGGTAGTCCACTATCACTTATTCATTCATATCATATATCATTACAATTATTTGCAAACAACAGTTAGGGGTACTTACCTGGGCGGATTGGTGCCGGAGACTCGGTGCCATGCCTTTCAAACCATGTATTTTCCAACAAAAACTTTTTAAAACCACACTTTAAAACATTTTGGGCATCGGGCCCACAGTCGAGCTTGTGAACTTGGCTCTGATACCAAAATTGTAACACCCCAAACTCGGTCAACACACCACGACCGAATCTGGCATGTCACAGAGAGAAAACGTTTCGAAGAAAACAAGTTGCCGGTTTAATTTCAGTGAAAAACTCTTTGTTTACTTTGTTATCCATTACTTAAAAAAACGTCTAATTCTATCGAATCCCGAAAGAAATTAACTTAATTACTTGTAAGACCGTTTTGTATTTGAGCTTTGGAAATCTTAGGTTTGAAATTTATTTTAAGTTAACTTTGTTATCATGTGACTTGTATTACCCGACGATAGAGTTTAGAAAACTCGTTGCGAAGCCTAGTTTAGAAAACCTCAATTTTCAGGTTATTAACATGTCAAGTAGCTTACTTAGCCATATTTGAAAACTTTAAGCGGATTAACTGAAAACCCAAAATAAAAATAAGTAATGGCCTTATTACAAACCCAAATAAAACCGAAATATAAAGTCAAAGTACCTAAATCGAAAATCCATGTAAAACTGAAAACAAGTATCGCATGGTCACCTCGAGTCCACCCGGCTCCTCATCCGTGATCTACGAGTCACCTGAAAAGATTAGGGAAGAGGTGAGTCACCAAGACTCAGTGCATAATTCCCCCTCCCGATTATAGCAACATACTTACACAGATCATAGTCAAGCAACCATATCATGCACCCAAACCTAGCCATCCACAACTCCGTTTTCTACCCCGTGTGGTACCAAACCACTGGTGGTGCCAAACCACTGGTGACCCAAAGTCACTGATATCAATAATAATGTGGTGCCAAACCACTAGTGACCCAAAGTCACGAACAATCCATATGTGGGGCCAACCCATGTTGTGATACCAAATCACTGGCGACAATCCCATTTTATCAAATGTGGGGCCAACCCACTGTGGTGCTAAACCACTGGGACGAGTCGCTATGAGGTGCCAAACCTCTGGTGACCCAAAGTCACGAAATCAACTATGGTACCAAACCTCTGGTGACCCAATGTCACAGATATCATTCTTCCCCCTCCTCTCATATCACCCACAATAATGCAATGCACATACACATCATGCCACCATGCTTAATCATTAAACATACAGTGAAACATAGCATATGCAATTTCATCAGAATCAAATATCTTAACCTTATCAAACGGACTTACCCGAATCCTTGCTCTTACCCATAAGGGTACCAAATCGAAATCTACACAGTTTCGGCTTTTAACATAATTTAGGTTTTTAGCAAGTTTACATAGATTATGAAGTATGTAAGATACACACCTGGTTACTAACGCGATTACAGAATCCCGAAGATCCCGATCTAACGCACTAGATCCCCTTTTCCTACATTTGGCCAAACCAAGATCATTAGCAAAAGCCATTCAGCTTCACTTGTAAATCCTAAAAAGTTAACGCATGGAACCACAGTCCTTACCTTGACTCCTTTCGTACTTTATACAAATCCCGAAGCACCCGATGATAAGCCTTCCCTACAATCCGCCAAGATCTTTAAACAACTTAAACTTAATAGCCTTCAGCTTTTCAAATGAATAAGGGAATGGGTAAATCGACATGAAACCTTACCACAGTCTTTTTACGAAACCGATCAATAGAGAGTAGATGACCCCGATCCACTGCCTCAATATCCCGAAGAACCTAGGAGAATTCGATTTCACAGATGAATGAGAATCAAGACAAATGCCGAAATTCAGCTTTTGTTCCATGTGAGTCAACAGAGAAAAGAGAAGAAAATAATAGAGATTCAGCCAAGAACACTTACCCACTCCAAAATCGATTAGAGCAGAAGACAAGAGAGATCTACAACGCAACGAGAGAAAAGGAAAAAAAGAGATCTTTAATGGTTGATATTCGGCCAAAGTGTTGAAATAAGAGGAGAGAGTAGAGAGAGATTTCGGCAATGGTGGTGGAATAATCAAGGGAGATTCGGCTAAAATGAAATGAGAGAATGGAAGGGAGTGTTCAGTTAGAAGCAACAAGAGAAGAAGGTTTTGTTTTCGGCACAAGGGAGGGGTTGAGAGAAGAAAACTGTCGATTTGAGAAGAAAAGATGTTGATGCGGTTTTGAACAAATATGAGAGAAAGGAGAGAAAGAAATGGAAGAGTAGGAGATTCAGCCAAAACGAAATGAGAGAATGGAAGAGGAGCATTCGTTTTGCCTAAGAGAGAAATCGACAAAGACCTAAGAGCTTTCGGCTTTTGCTTCAACACGATGCACTAAGGGAGAAATCAACAAAGGCTATGGGTTTTCGACTTTTGGTTCCCCACCAAATGCACTAAGGCTTGACTTAGCCGAAAATATCCACCTAGCCTGCCTAAGGAATTTCGGTACCTCCCCCCTTAGTCTTCCAACTGATTACTCCTCCTTACACAATTCAAAATTCGGCCAACTACTCAAACTCCTCCTGTCCACTCGTTCAAACGAGTTTGAATTGCTCAAACTCCTAAATTCTCTCTTCTCCACCCGCTTAAATCATGACTTGTTCAACAGCTTATCCACCGAGTTTTAGCCGAGCACAACTTTTCCCTCTCTCAAGGCCAAAAAGAATTCCCAAAGAGGGAATCCAGCAGTTCGAACCTCAGCTCCCTTTCTCTGCTTGTGGCGTCACTTCTCAAGGCCCTAAGTGGCGCCTTCTTGCCACTTTACCAAGGTAATTCTTGTGCTTAACTTTACCACGGAATATACTTAACCCCTAGCTCCTTCAGCTCCCCTTAACCAAAGCTTAAAAATAAAAATTTTCCTATAGTTCGGGCCTACCCTTGACTTCTCCCTAGACCCTCAAACATCTCAATTAATATCACAACCAAGCCATACACATGCAAACAATTCAAACACAATAGCCCCTAATTAAGGATGTTACACTAGAAATACCCCTAAAAGTCTCAGCACCATTAGATCTGAGCCGCTCCTATATTGATCCTCGAGCCACTGGCCCCGTTCTAGCCCCAGCAACCATTTCCAAAACTCGTAACATTGCCTGAGACAAAGCAATGTCTTCCCTCATACAGTCGTGGGATCCACTATCCGACACAGGTGATTCTGGTGCATCCATTTCCGACATATGTCTCGATGCCTCGGACATGGCTCTAGCGCCTCGGCCTCTTCCACGGCCACGTCTACCACGTCCATGTCCTCTAGCGCTCATAATAGCTAATTTGGTTTAATCTGATTACAAGTTCTATGAATCAGAATACTATTTCAGTGTTTATTAACGATATTTTATGAGATATATAAGAGATAGAGTTGTTTTCGCAATCACATCCTATAGTCTCAATCTCTACAGTTTCAACACCTAAAACTAGAAGTTCTAGAGTGTTCCTATGATCATATCACAATAATAAACATTCAATATACGAATACTTACTTGACTTGATGCCGGATGCTCGTGGTGCCATACTACCTTTAAAACATAAATTCTATAAATTCGAAACAGCTTTAAACAAAAATTATTGTTGAACCCAAACCACAGCCGAGTTTTGAAACTGGCTCTGATACCATAAAATGTAACACCCCAAACCCTGGTCTATGCGTTAAGACCAGATTTGGTATGTCACACAAAACGAACATACATCTAGTCATTTATTGATTTAAATAAAACAGATCATCAAAACTATTTTGGAATTGAAGTTTATTAAAAACCGAGGTTAATTTAAAATCTATGATTTAAGACATAATAGTTTATAAATTAAAACTTAGAAATTAATTGGTAAAAATTTTACGAGAAGTTTAAAAGAGTTCAAAAGGAAATTTGAAAACAAGATTCTTAAAGAATTTTACAGAAAAAATTTCGAGAATAAAATATTTAAGAAAAACCCCTTTTTTCACGAGAATTTAAGAAAACAGTTATAAAAAATAGAATAGTCCCATTTTAGTATTTAAACATAATTAAAATCCATCCACAAGTAAAAATCCATAAAAATAATACCAGAGGCCTTATTACATCATAGCTGAAATAGTAATTAAATAAAAATACTTAAGAGTAGTTCAAAGTTCACAAAAACCATCATTCGAAGTATGGCCTCCACGAAGTCATCCCTCGGCCCAAGCCTCCATTAATGATCGTTACCTGAGATGGGTAAAGGAAACGGGGTGAGTTACTTAGAACTCAGTGTGTAACCCACTTACCAAGTCCACTGGGCCGAAACCATTTAAGCATTTAATTGGGCTTGAGCCCATTTACAAATGTACAATATAACAAGTATAAAATGCATGTGATATATAATTCCCAACCAAGCCTAAATTTCCATCCGCTACACACCACCCGTACCAACCAGCACACCTGTGGGGAGCTTTAGTCACCCACCTCGCCAACACACCAACTGGGCATTAAGCCATATATTAAACTGGGCATGAAGCCATCAACTGGGCACGAAGCCATTATCTGGGCACGAAGCCATTATCTAGGCACGAAGCCATTAACTGGGCATGTAGCCATCTTCTCTTCGTCAAATATCCCAACCCATGCAATCATGTATATAAAATGCATGACAATTCATTCATATATAATAATTCCAACATAAGGCTCATTATAAAAGTTATCACAAACTGGCCCATTTCACATTTTGGCCCACATAATCTCATATCACATTTGGCCCATTTAACAATTATCACAAATGGCCCATTTATCAAATATCACATATGGCCCATTTATCAAAATCACATATGGCCTATTTATCAAAATCACATATGGCCCATTAAGTCACTTTTATCGATTTAGCCCATTAAGGGCAATTTCGTAATTTTCATAATCTTGATACCAATTTCATAGTTTTTACGATTAAAGTGATAAAATAAACCATTTTACCCGATTTCACCAACTTTGTGATTTTAATCTAGCATTATTACGATGTGTTATCTAACCCGCGAGATATGGTGTAAGATTACACACCTGATTACAGTGAGGACTATACTTTCCCAATCGTTGATACCGAAATACGTATCACGCTTGGTTAGAACACTAATACTTAATATAAATCTATGCTAAAGATAAGCGATCTAGATCCTTACCCTCGGAATCTCGAACAACTACTATTTGGCGGTTTTCCCCGGTTGACGGTTCACAACCCGGTGGAAAATCCTGGTTAGCTAATGGCTCCGAACTATGAACAACTTCGAATAATTGATTCTCCCCGGATGAGGGTCCACAACCCGGTGGAAAATCCCGAATTACCGAAACAGCCCTTCGCTTGAACCTAGAGGGAATAGCGAATCCGCCCCTCTTCCGAACATTATTCACCACCTTTTTCGACCCTATCTTGCTTGCCTCCATTGACAAAAGAATATTAGTCCAACTAATATTTTGGAAATTAAGTTTATAGGTTTTAAGGACGAAATCGGCTTACCACGAAATCTTACGTTCACGGGATGAAAATCGAGCGATAACGTTCCTAAGATAAAACCGATTAGTAACCCATCTTTGACGAAATAACGAGTAATATGGAAGTCCTTGATAGAAACCCTTACCTTAACACTTTGAACCGAATCCTAGCGATCCACGATGATTACAAACACTCCGAGTTTCGGCCTTCTCTATATCACTATAAAGACGAGAAAGATTGTCTAAGAGAAAGAGATAGAGGATACTTTCGGTCAAAAAACCCTCCCGAACAAAAATAGATTCGGCAAAAAAAAGGATGATAAATAAAGAAATCGAAGAGGGTTCTTACCGATTAATCAAAACGAATGCAAAGAAAATGATTGATAAGAAAATATATAAGAAATGGAAATTTCGGCTATGAAGATGATTATTAACATTCGGCCATGGTGAAAGATTTTGGAAAAGAAATAGTGATGTTAAGAGTTCTTAACAAGAAGAAAGAAAGGAGAAAAAGAAATAAAAGAGAAAGCGTTTATGTGTCAATTTTCAATGATGGAAGATGAACAAAGAAATGATCTTGGGGTTGGTGTATATTCGGCCAAAAAGAAAGAAAAAGAATATGACCTTTCAAGATGGTATGGTTTCGGCACAAAGAGGAGAAACTTGGGAAGAATGAAAGATGATATTAATTTGGTCTAGAAGAAATGACCAAAACCAAAACAAAATTTACCTATTGCACAAGACACAATCGGCTAGGGAGAGAAGTTGTGAAGAGAAAAGGAAAATTGCACTAATTTGCTAAAGCATTATGGCCAACTAGCTCCTAATCCTTACCAATATTCGGCCAACCCCTTCTAACCCCAAAACCGTCCAAGTACATTGGCCAAAAGTCAAAGTATAGCCACCCCAAAGTTTCCAAAACATCACCCTTGTTTCATGCCTTATGTCCCCCCCTTACTTGCATTTTCCATATGATTCTTTTCCTTAAGTTTACTCGTACCATATCTCTTAGCCATCAACCATAAAAATAAAAGTCTAACTTACCAAGAATATGATGCTTGGCCGACACTTGCTAGGAAAGAGCAAAAATTAATATTCATAAAATGCATACTAGGGGATTCGAACCTCTCCCCTCAAGACCATACATGTAGCGCATAACCTCTTCACTAATCGCTCTTTTATGCTATCTTTTTATCACTTAATTTCCTTAAACATCGAGGTTACTTGTTCCACTTCAATAAAGTATTCATTATTAAAATTTATTCTAATTCCGAATAAATCCCGAGCCTTCTCAAGACTATATTAAACACACAAATTGAATCATTCACAAGCTAAGCACCAAAATTATGCAACATATCGATACTCTATTTTTAGGATGTTACAAAAAGTGTGAATGATAATATGAATAATAATAATGAAGGCAAAAATAATAAAAAATATTAAGTAAAAATAATAAAAATAAATAAATAAACGAATAAATAAATAAAAGAAAAGAAAATAATAACAAAATAAAGCTAATATCAAATTAACAAATAGATAAATAATATATACAATAATTTAAAGATAATAAAATAATAATAGTAATAGTAATAATAAAAAAAATAATAATAAAATGGAAATATAATAATAACTAAATAATAATAAAAATAATATTAGCAATTATAAAATAAAAATAATAATGAAAATAATGATAAAAATAATAGCAAAAATAAAAATAGTATTAATAATAATAAAATAATGTATGAATATTAAAATTAATAGTAATAATAATATAAAAATAATAGTAGTAGTACAATAAGAATATATTAATAATAATCAAAATAATAATATATGTTAATATACAAATAATAGTAAAAATAAAAACAACAATAATGAAAATAGTAATAATAATGGTGATACTAAAATAATAATAATAATAATAATAAATATAATAGTAATAGTAAATATAGCTATAGTAATAATAATATATACATAAATAATGGTTATAATAAAAATAATAATAATACAAATGAATATAATGATAATTGTAACACCCCAAACCCGGTCAATACGCCACGACCGAATCTGGTATGTCACTAAGGAAAATATTTTTGAAAGAATCGAATTAACAATTAAATTTTGTGAAAAACTCTTTGAAATTCTTTATTTGTCGAAAATAAGTTAAAACTGAGATTTACTTTGAATTACTTAAAACTTTAAAACTTAGTTGATAAATCATAGGATAGAAAACATTTATATCTTTTCAAGAAAATTTGAAATATCACTTTGAAAATCCGTTTGCAATTGAGTATAGAAACCTGAATTTTGGAAATCACTTAATTTGTTGAAAACACTTAACTTGTAATTTTTCTATCGAACTATTCATATTACCCGATGGTAAGATTTTTAAAACCATTGCGAGTTTTTAATTTAGAAAACTTTGAGCTCAATTATTAGATTAACCAAGTAATTTATAAGCCATATTTTAAATATATTCAAAACATAAAAATAATCCAAAACATAATTAAACAGGCCTTATTACAAATCCATAAAATATGAAAACCAAATTAAAATAAAGTACCCAAATGGAAGTTCAAGTAAAACCAAACTTTATTGCATGGCCTCCTCGAGTCCATCCGGCTCCATATCTGCGATCTCACGAATCACCTGAAAATATAAGGGAGAAGGTGAGTCACCAAGACTCAGTGCATATTCCCTCTCCCAGGTAAATACCACATACTTACACAAATTATAACAAAGCAACATATATGTATAATGCACCCAACCTAGCCATCCATAACTCCTTTTCTACCCCGTGTGGTACCAAACCACCGGTGGTGCCAAACCACCGTGACCAAAGTCACGATATAAATGTGATACCAAATCACTTTGTGACCAAAGTCACAAATAATCCATCTGTGGGGCCAACCCACGTGTGATACCAAATCACCGCGGATGATCCCATATCTCAAAAGTGGGGCCAACCCACGGTGGAGTTAATCCACGTGGACGAGTCGCTATGAGGTGCCAAACCTCCGTGTCCAAAGACACGAATGTGATACCAAATCACTGGTGGTGCCAAACCACTGGTGTCCGAAGACACGAATCATCAAGTTGTGGGGCCAACCCACGTGTGATACCAAATCACTGGCAACAATCCCATATCTCAAAAGTGGGGCCAACCCACGGTGGTATTAACCACAAGGACGAGTCGCTATGAGGAACCAAACCTCTGGTGTCCGAAGACACGAATGTGATACCAAATCACTGGTGGTGCCAAACCACTGGTGTCCGAAGACACGAATATCAATCTTCCCCCTCCTCTCATATTGCCCATACCAATGCAATAGATAAACAAATCATGTCAATATATTTTGATATGAACATATAACCAATACAACATATAGTAATATCATATCGAAACAGACTTACCCGTATCCTTGCTCATACCCATCAAGGTATCATATCAATATCTCATTGTTTCGGCTTTAACAACATGAATAGTCATTTATCACTCATATATATACATATATAAACCAAGTTATAAAGTGTGTAAGATACACACCTGATAATAGTGAGAACTACACTTTCCCGCTCGTCGATACCCTCGGAATCTCTAACAACAACTATAGGCGATTTCTCTCCGATTGATGGTTCATAACCCGATGAAGAACCACGAACGAACAATGGCTCGGGGGTACGAACGACTTCAAATAAACGATTATCGCCGGCAGAGGGTCCACATCCCGGTGGAAAGTCTTGAACTGCCGACACAGCCCTTCGTTTGAAATTTAAGGGTATAGCAGAACCACCCCTCTTCCAAACACTACGAACTGCTCTTTTCGAACCCATTCTTGATTGCTCCAAAATCTAACGTCCAAGGAAGAAGATAATAAACGGACGATAGAGTCCCCTAAAACTTAATCGATTAGAAGACCATCTAAAACGATATAACAAGCATAAAGATCCTTACCTTAACACTTCGATTAAATTCCAAAAATCGTCACTTGCCAATGGAGTTTGTCAAAATCCTTCAATGATAATATCCTTTTCCACACGATCTTAGAATGGCTATAGTCGATTATCAATAAAGAAATAATCAACACTCCACTATACCACTAACAAAATAAAAAGGTTTGTTTGAAAGAGAAGAGATAATAAATTCGGTCAAAAAGATCCTCTCAAGACAAAACAATTACGGCAACGTGGTTGAGTGAGACACAAATAGGATTCGGCTAGATACAAGAAAAGAATGGAAAATAAAGTGAAAATAAAATAGGAGAATTTGGCATGAGCAAACAATGGAAGAAAAAGAAAAGAATTGAGAGGAGGAAGATTCGGCCAAAGAAAAGTAAAAGAAGAATGAACAATATGAAAAGAGATGGGAACAAGAGAGGTTGTTTTCGGCTACAAGAAATAAGAGATGAGAGGGAGGTTCCAAAGAAGATTCGGCCAAAAGCCTAAGAGGGAAGAAAAACAACTCCAATGGACATTCGGCTATGGCTCACTTTGATGCACTAGAGAAAAGTTGGTAAAGTTTCTTTAAGAATAGGTTTTTGGTTAAGACACAAAACAAGAAAGAAGGCCAAAACTAAAACAAAAACTCACCTTATGCCCAAGACACATTCGGCTATAGGGAGTGTTTGTGGAGAGAAAAGAAAACAAAAGCCAAAACATGCACAAATGCCAAAAGTTGACTAACTATCCTCCCCCAAATCTCCTAACAACATTCGGTCATCCCCAGCCACACTTGTCAGTCACATACATGCACTAAAGGCCTTGGAATACTTTCCAAACATTCTCCATATTCCATGCCTTTTGTCCCCTTATCATACCATAACCTTAAGATTCTTATCCCCAATTTCATGCTTTCCTTAAACCAATATTCAACTTACCAAAATTTGAGAGTCCAACCTATCATAAATAAGGTTTGACCGTCCATCAATGCTAGGATAAAAATAAAGTCTTCAAAATGTTAATCATGCTACTCGAACCTCTAACCTCAAGCAACTAACCAAGGATCATAACCACCTTGCCACTAACTCCTCATGTGCTTTAATTAACACTTAAATTAACTTAAGTGCTAAGCTCACTTAATCCACTTCATTAATTAAACCATACTAAAATTTATTCTAAATTCCTAAATAAAATCAAGCCTTCACAAGACTATGCTAACACACAAAATTCATACCCGAGCCAACACAAATAATACTCAAATTTTCCTAAAGCTCAAGGCCCAATCCTACTAGGCCCAATTTCGGGATGTTACAATAATTATAAGGTTAAAAAATGAAATGATAGTAATAATAATATTAAAGTAATAATTATAATAGACAAATAATAATAGTGTTAATAGTGATAATAAAAAAATTTAATAATGAAGTAACAAAAATTACAAAAGAAAATAAAAAAAAAGATGAATTTGAACTTGAAATAAAAAATTTGGAGCGAAATCGAAAATAAAATTAAAAGGAGGGACCGATTAGAACACGCTAGTAACCAGGAGGGGCTAAAAGGGAAAATATCCCTGCCCTCCAAAACGGCGTCGTTCGAATAGGGGCCTAATTGGAATAGAAATGAAATATGGGGCCAAAGTAAAAATAAACAAAACATGATTATAAATCAACAAAAAAACGGAAGGACCAAGGCTGTAATTAGCCTATTTTTAAATAAAACACGCGGACCCCAGGTGGATCGGGTCGGGTCAGTCCGACCCATCTCAAAACGACATCGTTTTAGCGTTAAACGCCCCAGGGTGAAACGACGCCGTTTCATCCCTCCTATATAAGCAAAAAAAATTTAAAAAATTTCATTTTCCTTCTCCAGCAGAAAAAAAAAATTTGAGAGCCTTCAAATGCTCTCCCTGTATGCGATTTCCAGGTCGACCACGGCCGTCCGCTACTGTCACGCACCACCAAGTGTAAGTTTTTTTTTCTTTTTTTTAAATGTATTTTATATACGTTATATATATGATAAAATAAATATATAAAAAAGTATTCAAAAATGGAAAAAAAATAAAAATAAAAACGAAACCTTTGCTGATTTTTGTATGTTTTGTATTGAATTTCTATATATCTGCCTGTATATTTTGTGTGAATCCCCCCTTTACTTACAAATTATTGGGGTTTTTATAACCCGAAAAAAAAAGAATACAGAGATTCTGCCATTTTTTGTGTTGTTTCTTTCCTTTCTTGTGCAGGAGAGGCGAGGATTCTGGCGGTGACTGGGCCCGAATTGCGGCACGAAGAGAGGCATGGTGGCTGCGGGGAGCTGATTGCGGTGCTAAGGGGCTGGGTGCGAGTCTTGCAGCGCGATTTTCCCTAGGGTTTCAGAAACCCTTGTTTGACTTTGGTTCTGGGCCTTTTGGGCTCCGTAGGTTGGGCTAAAATATTTTGGGTTAGTGGGTTTAATTGGGTTTCGAGTTTGGGCTATGTAAGTGGACAATGGACATTATTTGGTTTATTATTTTTATTTATTTTGGAATGGGCCCGGGCAAAATGGGTTATTACAGCTGCCTCTCTTTGCTCATTATCGAGAAACGAGAATAGAGCAAAGACAATAGAAGGACCAATTTTGCCCGGTCTTTTTCGAGCCTCGTCTTCTTGGTCCTCGTCTTCTTTAAATGGCTTCCAACTCCACTGCAACTTCAACGGTATTGGAACTTCATCTTGATTTTAAATAAATCTGATAGCTTCAATCTGCTTTACTGCAACTTCAGGAAAGCCAGATCTACTATTTTTCGTTCTGCTCCACTGCAAACTCAGGGAGATAAGGTCTGATGTTTTTGATCTGCTTCCTGCAACTTCAGGAATGTCAAATCTGCTGTCTTCGATCTGCTCCACTGCAAACTCAGGGAGTCAAGATCTGATGTCTTCGATCTGCTTCCTGCAACTTCAGGAATGCCAAATCTGCTGTCTTCGATCTGCTCCACTGCAAACTCAGGGAGACAAGATCTGATGTCTTCGATCTGCTTCCTGCAACTTCAGGAATGCCAAATCTGCTACCTTCAATCTTCTTCCTGCAAACTCGTGGAATGCCGATCGCTATCTTCAATGCGCTTCCCGCAAACTCGTGAATGCCGATCGATGTCTTCGATCTGCTTCCTACAACTTCAGGAATGCCAGATCTACTATCTTAATCTGCTCCCTGCAAACTCAGGGATGCCAGATTGGTATCTTCGATCTGCTTCCTGCAACTTTAGGAACGCCAGATCTACTATTTTAATCTGCTCCCTGCAAACTCAGGGATGCCAGATTGGTATCTTCGATCTGCTTCACTGCAATCTCAGGAATGCCAGATCTACAATCTTCAATCTGCTCCACTGCAAACTCAAGGATGCCAGACCGATGTCTTCGATCTGCTTTCTGCAACTTCAGGAATGCCAGATCTGCTATTTTAATCTGCTCCCTGCAAACTCAGGGATGCCAGATTGGTATCTTCGATCTACTTCCTGCAACTTCAGGAATGCCGATCTACTATTTTAATCGCTCCTGCAAACTCGTGGATGCCGATTGGTATCTTCGATCCGCTTCATCGCAATCTCAGGAATGCCAGATCTACAATCTTCAATCTGCCCCACTACTATCTCGAGAGGACAAAATCTGAACTTTTCAATCTGCTTCCTTACTATCTTAGGAAGACTTCAATCTTCAGTTTTCTCTACTACCATCTCGAGGGAACAAAATCTAAACTTTTCAATTTGCTTCCTTACTATCTCAGGAAGACTTCAATCTTCAGTTTGCTCCACTACCATCTCGAGGGAACAAAATCTAAACTTTTCAATTTGCTTCCTTACTATCTCAGGAAGACTTCAATCTTCAGTTTGCTCCACTACCATCTCGAGGGAACAAAATCTGAACTTTTCAATTTTCTTCCTTACTATCTCAGGAAGACTTTAATATTCAGTCTGCTCCACTACCCTCTCGAGGGAGATAAGACTGATGGCTTAAATCTACTCTGCTGCTTCATAGAGATAAAATTTGCCGTTCAATCTTGTTCCACTACTGCTTAAGGTGACAAGATCTACAATCTTCGACCTATCCCACTGCTGGTCAGGGAGATAGGACTGGTGAATTCACCGATGTTGCTATATAGTCCTCTGGGGACATGTCCTGTAGACTTGAATGTATTATGGATGACATTTGCATGAATGCAGAATGTCATGAGAATGATGATTAGTATGTATGATCGGAATGAATCTAATGCTCCTAACTAAATGATATTAGGGATGACATTTGCATGAATGCAGAATGTCATGAGAATGATTTCCTCTTTTTTTTTGTACAACGATTAGGATACAATGATCGGAATAAATCAAATGCTCCTAATTGGAAATGTGAGAATGATCCCTATGGGTTGTCATTGCTCATAGTTCATCAAGGTTCTATCACTGATGCGCTACCATGCTTTCTCGTTCAGCTGGTATCTTTGACAGAAAACCCAAAGAAACAATCGTATTTTGTTCAGCAAGCTTGCCCCACTGTAATTTTAGAGTCCCTTCCACTGTACTTTGGGACATAAAGTTTGTACCTCCTACTGCAACTTTAGGGGGATAACATTTCAATCAATTTGACTTGTTATATCATTCCCTGGGTGTAATGACCAGATGTATGTACCCAATAAAAATCCGAAGAGATATTATTTCCAACTCTTAAGTTTGGTGAGTTCTAAATAATAGTCCTATTTCAGATTCTCATATTATTTAGAAGCTTTCAGAGTAATATGCAAAACTCCTTTTGTGAAAGTATTATTAGTCCATTAATCGTTATTTCAATATAAAGTGCTTGAAAAAGGTCACAACAATGGACAAGAAAGAAATTAATCAAGAGCATAGCTCGAAACAGATAAGTTAATAAAAAATAACCAAGAAAATGGATTGGGGTATATCTTTGAAAAGAATGAAGTAATCAAAGATAGCAAATTCAAAATGGGTAAGATAGAAGCTAGGTGCCCTAGATATCGTGGCCTGAGCGTCTCTGTACAAACTCCTTGAGGACCATTTTGAGCTCAATACGTGTTTAGGGGATCTGGAGTACTTTGTCGTAGCATACTTCCTCATTGTTAATTCAGGTATAGCAAGACTACCACCTGCCCTATCTTTGATCAAAATTTGAGCTGCCCTTTTCGGGTTTTCGGCTCAAAACCCCTTTGGTCTCAAAGCGCCCTTTGCGGGTTTTCACCTTGGCCTCTCTCTTTTTTTTTTTGAATGAATTTGAGCTCAAGGCACCCTTTGCGGGTTTTCACCTTGGCCCTTCCCTTTTCAGGTAAAATCCTCATTGACTGAACCTGAATTATTCGGATTAGGCAAGTCTTTGGCATCCATCTCAGTCAATATCAATACTCGTCTAGAACAGGCTCATTCTTACTACATAAGGTCCTTCCCAGTTTGGCATCTGCTTTCCTCTGAAGATCTTTTGTATAAGAAGGATTTTCCTCAACATCAGGTTCCCCTCGTGGAATTCTCTAGGATGAACCTCTTTGTCATAAGCTTGCATCATCTAACCATGATGGATAGCTTTTAACCTTTTCTTAGATTAGGTTCAATTGGCATAATTGTTTCTATTCCAATGAGAAATATATTGCCCCAGCGAAGGTTCTAACCGACGTTCAATAAGACAGAAGGTAAATGGTAACTTCTTTACGCCAATATTTACAAGTCTCAGTCATCTTTCCCATGATCCTTATTTTGTTTTTTTTTTCTTCTTGGCTGCCTTTGTTGCTCTATGATATGGCGTCTGATCTTTGAACAGACTACAAACTTTTGACTTTGTCCTTTTTGGCATTCTTTGTTAGTGCCTGATCTTCTTTTTTTCTTTTTTTTTCTATTTGAAGAATTTAATGACTTTGACCTTGCAACATTGGCATATGAAGCTACTTCCACCCTCTTAGTGCAGTAAACGACGACCACGATGATGAGTCGATATTGGCTAAAAGCTTTTGACGAGATTGGCCCCATCACATCCATGCCCCACATATGGAAAATTTGTGAAGAAATGGAGAAGGCACATGAATCTTGTCTCTTTAAATACAGCATAGCTTATACCATCCCCTTCTATGGTAGACCAACAGTGCCCGATCCTCACGTTTAGCCCGCGTCTTATTAGCCCAGGCATGTCTTGATATGATCGTGTGAAAACATCTTTGAATTCTTGAAAACAACTCAATGATGTCTTGTTTTATTTCTGTGGTGAGCTGGGCTTCGATCTTCACCTCTTTTTTAGGCTTATAATATCCACTGACCCTTTGTGGAATAAAGTCTATTTTTTATCTTGTTAAACCATTCTTAACAAATCAAAAGATATGTTACAATCTCTGTCATCTCCAAAGTCCTGAGATCCCTCTAGACACATATCTTACTCGAAAGGAGACTCTGAGTTAGTAGCAGCGTTGCTCACATCGTTGATATCTGGAGACCTTATTGTAGGTTCGAAGAAAGATTCCAAAGAATAAATGATTCAAAGAATGATTGTTTGTATGGTCATGAATGAAGAATAAAAAGTCCAAACAAAAGAAAAAACTGGAAAGAATAAAAGAATATTCACTTAAAAGATGCATTTTATTGAAATAAAATTTCGGACACAAGCCTATTTCACAAAAAGATTCTTATTGTCTCTAGGCTTAAGGCAACAAGTGTGTTTTGAATATTACTCTAGATCAGTTCTAAAATACATGGATCTCTTCCACAGTCCCATTATTCAAAACACTCCCAAGTATGCAAAGGTTTGGAAACTTCGTTCCACAATTCTCTCTTTGAATATGTCGTTAATGCTTAGATTCCCCAACATTCCAATCGAGTCTTTTGATCTCCTCAATTTATTATCTATCAAGCCTTGCACTAGGGCCCTGTGCTCGATGCATTCTTGGATCCCCTGCCCCTATCTATCGTGGAACTCGCAATGTTTACCCCTTTTAATAAAAAGGTTGGGTAATGAATTTTCTGCACCAGAGGGATCATCGAATTTTACGACACCCAATCTTACGAATCTTTCAATTATCTTTTTAAAAGCGACGCAGTTCTCGATCGAATGTCCTGTGATTCCCCCATGATATTCGTATTGGCCATTTACGTCATACCATTTGGGGTATGGGGGCCGTATTGGCTCTATATAAAAAGGGGATATGACATGTGCGTCAAACAGAATTCGGTACAACTCCCTATACGTGATTGGAATGGGTGCGAACTGAGGTTTCTCCGAGTTTGGTCTTGAATTGGATTCTTGCCTTGGGAAGACCTGATGGCTGGTAGTTATCGTCCTTGGCTGGCTTACTGTAATCAGCTCTAAATGGCCCTTGTTATACCTTCCCGTTTTTTCTTCAGAGTTTCTGCCAGTACAATCGGTTTAGCTTGACCATCATCCAGGTTAAGACCTGAACCCATCGGTAGGTTCAATAGGGCCGAAGTATTAGTCTAACATTGAGGTCCAATAATGACGGGTACCCCATGCGAAAGCGTGTCTGGTTGAGTCGGGACACCTATTGGGGAATAAATGATGTCATCATCATCATCCACACTGTTGATCACTGGGCCACTCCTTTTTTCAAGTCCTCCGGCTAATAACTGGGTTAGCTGGCCTATCATATTTCTTTGGAATTCTAGCATTTGTTCCCGCATTTCTTGTTGAATCTTGGTCAATTGCCCCTGCATCTGTATTTGCATTTGCTCTATTCTTTCTAACCTTTGTTTCATGTTTTCCTTGTTAACTGAAATATTTTACCTAATTAGGGTCCTTTTGTAAAAGTCTAATGCAAATGATGCAATGTAATGCAAATGCATGGAATGAATGTAAAAGAAAGAGAGGCGTTGATTCTAAATTCAGTTACATTAGAACAACTTTTCTAGAAAATAAATTCCTTTACATAAAACGAATTACATACGCGGCCTTGCCCTCATATTCCGAGCAAAAACATCAATCCCCTTCTTCGCAAAGGTCAAATCTTGCAAACTTCTAATAGATGCCTCCACTAGCTCCTATTTGCTTGGGCCGCGGCTCATTACTCCATTATCTTCGCAATACTCGTTAGCCTCGTCAAGAAAGCCGAAACGTGGTGATTCTCGAATAGTCTTTGTCATCTTGAATCCTTGGGCAATAAAGTCTTGTATTCCTTCACGGACTATCAGTCTTCTCTCATTTACTTGGACCATATTCGGACGACCGTATTATAATCCACTTTATCAAAAAATCTATTTTCTTATGACAAACTATTCTATTTAGCAATCGAATTTGAATCAACACCTCTTTTCTATGATGTGAATGCAATGCAAACAAAACAAAAGAGAACACGTTAGCACAAAAGAAATAAATAACAAAATAGGGCACCTATCAGGGTGACCGCTAGGGTTGTAAGCCCTTAGGTTTTCTACATGTGGTTTAGCTCTAAAGTTTGAGGTACCCGAACCAGCAGATTCCTCGATCCTCACCCATTATAGGCTCATACGGACCGAGTTCGGTTCAGGGGAATACATTTCCCTATGGCCATACGAAAGTGAAAACTTTACGAAGACATAGGTACAGATGTATCCCGGAAGCAATCAACTAGCCCATGTGGAGGTGAAAACCTCACGGAGGCAATAGCTTCTCGCTCCCACTTACAGGTGCGACCACAACGGTCGTGCAATGCAATGCAGAGATGTCATATAAAAATAGAACCACATACAATAAAAAGGATCATTGTTTTTCAAATCAGATTTTTTAAAATTTGAACAAAAGGACATGAAATAATCAATTTTACGGCTTGACTCTCTTATTTGTCCCCAGCGGAGTCGCCAAGCTGTCGAAACCATTTTTATAAAGGTTTATAAAAACGGGGATCGACTTTAAAAACAAAGATGGAGTCGCCACCGATCTTTTTTTCTTAGGTGTGATCAGATCACCTTATAAAACATTTTTATTTCAAAACATTAATTTTGGCCTACGAAATTCAAGAAAATAGGTTCGGGAGTCGATTACGTACGAGGAAGCATTAGCACCCTCGTAACGCCCAAAATTGGTACCGGATTGATTAGTCATTGCCCTAATGTCGAAAATTTGAAAAGATTTGAAAACATGATTTCTTTAAAAGTTTGAACAATTTGAGTTGGAATTGGATATTCCTTTGCTCCGAGAGCATACAAACATCACATCCAGCACGTTAGGACGTGATGTTTTAAACCCTCGTAACCAAAATCATCTCATGATTTACAAAATTCATTAAAAGGATATTTAGTTATTTGGACGAACGAAAAAACTGAAACCCAGCACGTTAGGGCACAATTTCTCGAACTTCCAAACACGAAACATTGCCTTGTTTTCTGAAATCCTTATCCCGAGATAACAAAACGTCATATCCAGTGAGTTAGGACACGATAATTTTGAATTCTCGGAAATAAGTTTTTATTTAACTTTTTTTAAAAAAAAAAGAAAGTAATAAGCTCTTTGAACTCGAAAAGAAAAATCGAAACCCAGTAAGTTAGGGTACGATTTCTTTCGAACCCTAGAACGCAGAGTATTTGCTTATTTTAAAACCAAATTTTTGTTGCATCAAAGAAAATATAACATGATCGTAATAAAATAAAGAATAAATCATAATGCCAATATGCTCAATGGAATAAAAGTGTGAATGATAATATGAATAATAATAATGAAGGCAAAAATAATAAAAAATATTAAGTAAAAATAATAACAATAAATAAATAAACGAATAAATAAATAAAAGAAAAGAAAATAATAACAAAATAAAGCTAATATCAAATTAACAAATAGATAAATAATATATACAATAATTTAAAGATAATAAAATAATAATAATAATAATAGTAATAATAAATAATAATAATAATAAAATGGAAATATAATAATAAATAAATAATAATAAAAATAATATTAGCAATTATAAAATAAAAATAAAAATGAAAATAATGATAAAAATAATAGCAAAAATAAAAATAGTATTAATAATAATAAAATAATGTATGGATATTAAAATTAATAGTAATAATAATATAAAAATAATAGTAGTAGTACAATAAGAATATATTAATAATAATCAAAATAATAATATATGTTAATATACAAATAATAGTAAAAATAAAAACAACAATAATGAAAATAGTAATAATAATGGTGATACTAAAATAATAATAATAATAATAATAATACTAATAATAAATATAATAGTAATAGTAAATATAGCTATAGTAATAATATATACATAAATAATGGTTATAATAAAAATAATAATAATAATACAAATAAATATAATGATAATTATAAGGTTAAAAAATGAAATGATAGTAATAATAATATTAAAGTAATAATTATAATAGACAAATAATAATAGTGTTAATAGTGATAATAAAAAAATTTAATAATGAAGTAACAAAAATTACAAAAGAAAATAAAAAAAAAAGAAGATGAAATTGAACTTGAAATAAAAAATTTGGGGTGAAATCAAAAATAAAATTAAAAGGAGGGACCGATTAGAACACGCTAGTAACCAGGAGGGACCAAAAGGGAAAATATCCCTACCCTCCAAAACGGCGTCGTTCGAATAGGGGCCTAATTGGAATAGAAATGAAATATGGGGCCAAATTAAAAATAAACAAAACATGATTATAAATCAACAAAAAAGCGGAAGGACCAAGGCTCTAATTAGCCCATTTTTAAACAAAACACGCGGACCCCAGGTAGATCGGGTCGGGTCAGTCCAACCCATCTCAAAACGACGTCGTTTTAGCGTTAAACGCCCCAGGGTGAAACGACGCCGTTTCATCCCTCCTATATAAGCAAAAAAAAATTTAAAAAATTTCATTTTCCTTCTTCAGCAGAAAAAAAAAATTTGAGAGCCTTCAAATGCTCTCCCCCAGGGCGATTTCCGGCAGGCTCCGACCATCGTCCGCCACCGTCGCCGGCCACCGAAGTGTAAGTTTTTTTTCTTTTTTTTAAAAAATTTATTTTATATACGTTATATATACGATGAAATATATATATATAAAGTATTCGAAAATGGAAAAAAAAAACAAAAAAAAACGAAACCTTTGCTGATTTTTGTCTGTTTTGTATTGAATTTCTATATATCTGCCTGTATATTTTGTGTGAATCCCCCCTTTACTTACAAATTATTGGGGTTTTTATAACCTGAAAATAAAAAAAAAGAATACAGAGATTCTGCCATTTTTTGTGCTGTTTCTTTCCTTTCTTGTGCAGGAGAGGCGAGGATTCTGGCGGTGACTGGGCGCGGATTGCGGCGCGAAGAGAGGCATGGTGGTTGCGAGGAGCTGATTGCGGCGCTAAGGGGCTGGGTGCGAGGCTTACGGCGCGATGTTTCCCCAAGGGTTTCAGAAACCCTTGTTTGACTTTGGTTCTGGGCCTTTTGGGCTCCGTAGGTTGGGCTAAAATGTTTTAGGTTAGTGGGTTTAATTGGGTTTCGGGTTTGGGCTATGTAAGTGGACAATGGACATTATTTGGTTTATTATTATTTATTTATTTTGGAATGGGCCCGGGCAAAATGAGTTATTACAACATGTATATGTTATATTGGCCATATTGGCATGTAAATGTAAATGATGCTTGTAATCTAGCCATTGGAATGGCTAGTAATGGTTTGTTTTGATATACTTGTAATGTCATGCTATGGTAGCTAGATATATACATGTTAGGTAGTTGATCAAATCATGTTTAACATATGGATTGAACCAAGGTAAGATAGTAAACATGTATGCATGCAATGATATGCCATGTTGAATGATGGAAATTGCTAAATTTGAATGCTTGAAATGGTTGGAATGTGTTTGGTATGTTTTAGTGCAGGAAAATGGTAAATTTGGGTGACAAATGAGGCTAGGAAATGACTTTATTTTGTCCACACGGGCGTGTTTCTAGACCGTGTGTGACACACGGCTTACACCATGGGCGTGTGGCCTGGCCGTGTGTCCCCTGCACCTTAAATTCGAGAAAACAGAATGCTCAGAATTGAGCACACGGGCAGAGACACGGGCGTGTGTCTCAGCCATATGGGAGACACGACCTTGAACACGGCGTGTGTCTTGGCCGTGTGAAACCTGCACCTAATTTCGAAATGAATTAATTAACCATACGGCCTAGCACACGGGCGTGTGGCATGGCCGTGTGCACAAGTCAGAGAGTTACACGGGGTCGAACACGGCCTATAGCACGGGCGTGTCCCTTGGACCACACGGGCGTGTGAGCCCTGCACTTTGGAAAATTTTTGAAATGTCGCAAAAAAAATCTTAGAGTTTCCGATTAAGTCCCGACTCGATTCTAATGCTCGTATTGGGCCTCGAGGGTCCATTTAAAGGACAATATCAATGATCTTGGTAAATGAATAGTAATTTACATGAATTATCTAAAAATGTTCTGAATGTCCCGGTAATGCTCTGTAACCCTATTCCAGCGATGGATACGGGTTAGGGGTGCTACACCTAACCTTTTACTAAGTTCACATGGGCATCAATTATACATATATAAATTTTCCATTTTCACACTTATACCCTGTACTATTTCATAACCGTAAATTAACACATAACATTTCTATTAAATCACTTTAATGCATGCCAAATTTCACCAATACTTCAATCATTCCTTAAACACACACATACATCTGAAATAATACAAGCACACACAACACACAAGATAAAATAGTAAATTCAATAAGAACTTACCTTTTTCGAAATGTGAAAAGAGAAGGTACTTCAGGGACTAATCCGTAACTTTAATTTTTCCCCTATTAGCTCCACTTAGATCCAAATCTTGACCTATACAATTATTTTATACAATCAATCAATACCAAACATTTTCATATTATGCCATGATATGAATGAACCTATATGAACTTATTTTTCAATATCTCTAAAATTTCACATTCTATTCAATTTAGTCCTTGAACTTGAAATAATCATAACTTCCAATTCTTAGCTTCAGATTAAAATCTGATTTCACATATATTCATTAGGGACCCTCTACTTCCTATTCCTACCAAAATTTCATAACAATTTTTCATTTTATTCAATTTGATCCATAATGTACGAAACTAATAATTAAGCTTTACAATTTAGCCTTTTTCTTAAACTAACCTTAATTTCTAACAATTTCACACCAATTTCATCTAATTCTCAACAATGACAACTTTCTAAAACTTTAACAGTTTCAAAAATTGGTACATGGGCTACCTAAATCAAGCTTTCATGACCTCAAATATATAAAAATTACAAGAAAATGACTTAAATTTCATACCTAATTGTTTGCCGAATGTAAAGACATGAAAATGGCTTCCTCCCTTAGGTTTCTTTCTTTTTGGACGGTAAGAAATAAGAATGAAGGAGATGATACTGTTTTCTCCACTAACTTTTAGTTTTATACTAGGATTAATTTGTTAATTAACCTTAATTAACTATGTTTTAATTAAATAAACCTTTAATTACTTAAATTAATCCACACACATCATTACCGTCCACTAGCACAAGATAAAAAATGGTTTATTAACCATTTTGAACTTTTGGATAATTGCTATCTAAGTCCTCAAACCATTTCCTAATAAAAAATCTATAGCGATTGAACTTTACAATTTAGTTTGTAAGCCATAATTAATCACTATTTCAGCTAAATTGACTAACCAAATTTAAATCCATCTATATAATAACTCCGTAGATAACCCTAATTAATATTTATGAACTTGGTTTACGAAAACAGGTTTCCGAAACTGCATTTTTCGGTACTATTGAAAATCGAGTCGTTACAGATGATATTGGTTCAGTTAGGTTGAGTTTTTTGGATTTTTTTATCTGTACCTCATAATTCAGTTTGGTTTAGTTATCGATTTTTCCATATTAATTTTTGGTTTTAGACTTTTAGACTTATTTTGTAAAAAAAGAGTTTTGTTTTATGGCTTTTGAATATTGTTTGGCAAAGTTTCAAAATATTTTGGGTAAACTACAATTGTAGTTACCCAACTATCGGTAAGTTTCTTTTTTGGTTGCCCAACTATTCAATTTTTTTCTTTTTTGGTCAATATCCGTTGAATGGTTGACGGAAAGAAGATGTGACAACTTTTAAAATTGATATAATAACAACTTTAACCCTCAATATTTATACATTGTATCAATTTAGTCTTGATTCTTAAAAAATTAACTCTCAACGTTTACACATTGTGTAATTTGGTCTCTCTCTCTTTTTTTTTTAAATTTATTTTTTTTAGACTTTTTCACCTAAAAAACTAAAATAAAATAAAATCTATCAACTAAAATTTGATTGCAAATATATAAAAACATAAAAACATAAAAAATTCAAAATAAAAAAAAAATTTATTCTTTTAAGATTAACTTATAACAAATCATCACATCAAATGCTTGTATCAATGTATATAGTTAAGCATGCCTCTCTTTTTTTTTTTTTGGGTAAATTTTCCGGTATCAATTAGGATTTTGAAGTTTATTAGTTTATATTATATCATAGACTTGTAGTTATTTAATTTATATTTTAAAATTAAGTTGCTTGTGAAGTTGAGCATGACCATCCTAGAAATAAAATTATTTCTTATAAAAAAAGAGATCAGAGAAAATTCTGAACATTGAATTTGAGCACTTAAAAATGATGATGGTGGGGCATAATTTAATACCATTTTTTTATTGGGTCGAAAGGAACCATCGAGTTCAGTTAAGATAATTTTTTAATAAAATTAATGAACTTAGCAATTACTAGAAACAAAAGTAAAGTTGTCCCACTAGTACTAATAACTACATTTCGTTTGTTTATTTTTTAAGTATATTTAAAATAAATAATATTCAATCTTAATTAATATAAAATTAAATATAATTTAATTGGTAAAAGTACAATTAAAGGTTTTTACATTAGGAGTTAAATTGTATTTTGTCTCTTTTACTAAAAAAAAAAAAAATAAGTTAGTTCCAGTTCGTTAATTTTTATTACACGTGACATACCGTGTGTACTTCATGCTGACATACATGAACCAGTTTTTAACTGTAAATATAGGTGAGATTTTTAATAGAAGGATCAGTTTACTCTATTTTTTAACATACATAGAACTAATTTATCTATTTTTTTAATAAAAAATAAAATACAATATAACTCTTAATACAGATAAGTTTACACTCTTTTTATTAACATGGTTCAGTTAGTAATTCCAAAATGTATGTTTCATAGAGAGTTAGATATGTTTAGAAATTAAAACTATATCGCAATGGTATTGAGATTTGAGAATCTCCTTGCAACTACTTACTGTCCAAAGCTTCTGTAAAAAAGCTTTGCTTGCTGCAAAAAAAACTGCCTTCCAACTTCTAGGTAAGTATAGTATAGCTGATAACTCATAAGTTTCCCTATCTAGAGTTTGCATACTTTGCACTGTTATGCTTCAGTTTTAGTACTAACTTGTATACATAAGAGGGTGAATGTGGGTATATTTCAAAATTTTGAGTTTTATTCATTTATTTGTAAGATTATATCCTCGTGAAATATGAATTGGGTACGACTACTTAGGAAAAATGACAAACCTGCTTTAGTAACATGCGAAAACATAATAAGTCTACTTTAGTCAAATGCTACTTATCAATGGCCCAATTAATGTTAGTCAGATGTTGGTGTATGTGTCTGAAATGAATTTTCTATTTTTCTAAGTTTCTTCATGTATATTTTTTTAGTCATTTTTTCAGACCATGTTTCAATATGTATTAGATACGAGTGTCATGCACTTGTATAAATATCAATGCAATGCAATATTTGGTAAATAGATACAAGTGCATGTACAATCACTTTGACCAATAATTCTAGAATCCACTGAGAGTGCTGTAATCCTTCATAAGTTTCAGAGACATTGCTAGTTTATTCGACATGGAAGCACCAGATGGGAAAAATGCTCATTCAAGAACAGGACTAACAACAGATGGTGTTTTACTAACCCCAAAACCAGACATGGAATGTCCTGTTTGGTTGAGATGATCGATATCACCCCAAGCTTTTATGGTCCAAACATCATCACCAGATATCTGAAATATGTTCACTGAGGTATTTAGTATACTTCCCCGAAACCTCCTCGAGCAAGCCCTCCTGTATAGCGCACGTATGACACCTCCATGAGTGACCACAACCACTCGCTTCCCTAACATTGTGAAATAAGAAATCATTCAGCATATTCGAACCAGAAACATGTTTCGTCTGCTAAAAATAGCCTATGTTACTCAGACTAGGGTGTGACCGTGATGACATAACAAATACCTGTATGTTTCTGACAAATTCTCTGTAATGAAGATGTAGCACGATGATAGAGTTGGTCTAAGCTTTCTCCACCTTCCTGCAAACATAGTAAAAACCAGTTCGAGTAAATCGTTATCCATGTCTAAAGCTTGTTTAGTTAGTAAGTAGTTGGTTAAATAAATGCCAAAAGCTTACAGGTATAACTTGATCGGTCTGGCGAGACGAAAATGCTCGGTAAGCCTGGGGACAAACCTTGGCTGCTTCACGGAACAGAAGACCTTGAACATCCCCTAAATGTCGTTCCCGCAAGTCTGGATCTTTTATAACCTTAAAATTTTTTACATCCAACAAAACATTGCATAAATATTTCACATTTAAAAGCTTCAACATATACTAAAAGTGATACATTTCTTGAGTTCTTGATGTATGCCTTTTGCTTTTGGAATATCCCCACTTGTTTTTGACATAATCAGTTGCTTATTTATAGCATTTGGTTCAGTTTCAACTTTCAAGTACTAATGTTATACCCCATCCACAACAAGATAGGTGATAAGTCTAGAAAACATCTGAAAAATAAGTTTGCCATCACCAAGCCGGGAAGACACTTGTGAACTCACATTCTTGGAAGGACTATCCAGACAATGAATGACTTGGTTTTCATTGGGAATATAGAATCGTTTGGTTACTAAATATCATGTGGGCTCAACTGCTTTATCCCGTCAGAGATAGAAGAGAGGATAGTATCTGTCTTGTCATAGACATCCCTGTCCTATTAAAAATATCCCATACGTGCTCCATAATAATGTCTAGATTACAAGTTCAACACATTAACGCTATATTGCATGGACCCTCACCTATAAATATCCCCAAGAAAATGAAGAGGGGATGGACCCTTCAAGAATACCAAACCTATTCTTTCTTAAGATTCTCTCTACCCTCAGCCTTCAAACTCTATACACTGTCATTATCCATAATTTCCTACTCTCTTTCCCAACAGGGTGAACAGGCCTTCTCAACAACCATTTCCCTCTTCTATGCATCCTTCCCTTGTTAAGCCCAGTATCAAACAACTAATCAAATTTACAACACAGAAAAAGACATACCTCAAACTTGCCACAGGTTGCAACAATCGTCTCAGCAGTTTCAAGAGCACGTTTTAAATCAGAGGAATATATGGCGGATATTTCAGGCACTCGGGATAGTCTTTCAGCCAACTTCATACCCATAAACAGAGTTTCAGTACTGTTAGAAACAGAGAAAATTCATCAACAAAGACAGAAATTATCACAAAACAACATACTGAAGCTGCTTGTTGCCTCCCAACTTCATTCAGTTCAACATCCATATGTCCCTATTAAAAAAAAAATTAACCAAAAAAGTAATTAAAAAAACCAGTAAATTTTAGCAGGAAATGCTGTGAAAATAATGAAGAGACTTGAATTCTTCCGGTTGCATTCCATGCTGTTTCTCCATGACGCACCACGATAATTTCGGTGTAAGGTTGATCCAAGGAGCTGTTAACATCGAAAAACAATAATTAAGATGAAGCAAAATAAAAGGCAAAATCAAACATTAATACAATGGAAGATTTGTTTGGTTTAAGTTTGTGAAGTGATTTACAAAGAAGTAGGTTGGGACATTGATACAGTTGAGCAGTTTAGTTGTGTTGGTGTGTAAGTACAAACGGCCAAGTTTTGTCGTGGACCCAAAACATTGTTTTAGTTGGCGGACATTTCGAGCTGACAGGAATCTTAAATGACTACATGTCACACGTCACGGTCCTCCCTTCTACCATCATTCTTTTAATTTATCTTAAAACAAAAGTATATTTTATTCTTGGAATATTGATAAGTACTAAAACTAATATGTTTTAATATCATTCTTAATGTGTTTTTGGGTGATAATTTGATGTTAATGGTGAATTTTATGCTCCTAATCCTTTAAATTCATGTTTTTATACTTAGGAGAGTATTTGGGAGCAAAAGAAGCGAAAAATGAGTGAAAATCGGAAAATCGGAACGAGTTATAGGAGCCACATGGGCTGGACCATTCCACACGGCTTGGACACACGATCATGTCGATTTCGCGAATTGTACTATGAATAAAGAAAAAACACGATTTTTAAGGTTTTCGGGCATTTTGGGACCTATATATGACAAAAATAAGAAGATAGAAGAGAGCCGTCAGAGAATACTCAAGAAAACAACTCGAAAAACATACTCAAGAAAACAACTCGAAAAACACCATTGAAGTCGATTCTGAAGCAGATTTCCATTAATATTGAAGATTCCCTTTTGATTTCTTTGAAGATTATTATGAGTTTCTTTATTTCTTATGGTTATATTGTATTTTTTATGTTTTTTATTTATTAGCATGAACTAATTGTCTAAATACCTAGGGAGATGAACTTTGGATTCTGTCGTTTGATTTCTATTTTACGTAATAAAGACTTAGACCTTGTTCTCAATTATGTGTGCTTAATTCTTAGTTAGAAATTTCTAGACTATTGATCTATATTTGATGTGCTTAAATCACAAGAGAAATATACCTTATTTAAGAGTAGATCTAGCGTAATTGAGTGAACTTACACGCAATCCTAGAAATAGGACGACATAAATCTACTAGATTAGAGTCAAATCTAATAGGGGAATTCATAAATCGAGTTAATGCGATAATAGGGGTTTTAATTAGAAACAAATTTCAATTAATCAACCTAAAGTCAGTTGCTCTTATTCTTGAAGAGAGATATTAGCATAATTTAGAGATTTTTATGGATCAAGATACTAAGTGAAGTAATTGCATAATTTAGATTGATAATAATAGATGAAATCTAGGTGAATTCTTTCCTGGGTATTATTTTGCTTCTTGATTTTTAATCGTTTATTTTCCTAATTTGTTTTTTTGTCGCGTTTGTAGTTAATTAATTTAGTTAATTTTAGTTTCAATTAGTCACTCGAATTTATCGGTTAAATAATAGAAAGAAGGTAATACCAGTACTTTTAGTTTTCGTGGGAACGATATATTTGCTCACCGTAGCTATACTATTAATTGATAGGTGCACTTGCCTTAGTCAAATTTTTAGTTGGTATCGTGGACATCAAAGATAAAATTTGTAACGTCCCAAAAATTAGGGCTGTAATTTGGCTTAAAATTCGTGTTGTGCTTGAACGGCAAACTATTTGAGTGTATTTGAGGGTTCCAAGGAGGCCTGGCTACGAGTCTGAGCCTTGGAAAAATTTTAGTTTTTGGCCGTAAAGTGAAGAGGGTTGTTAGCTGTAGGACTTAAGTATATTTGTGTGCGTTTGAGCGACACAAGTGGAGCATGTGACTTAGTGGTGTGGCGTCAATAGGATAACAAGGAAGAGTGGGGTTCAGATCCCACAAATTGCAATTGGAGACTTTTATTTTGTGACTTGAGAGTGGAAGAAGTAGAGTTTGGATCAGACACTACAAGGAAGGTTGAGGACTTGATCAAATGTTTCAAACGGAGGGAGGAGAGCAAGTTTAGGAGATTTCGGTGGAGAGAATCAGGGAAGTGATGTGTGTGGGAGTGTTGGCCGAATTTGGGAGTGTGGCTAAGTGAGAAATTTGGCTAGAAGGGGGTCATTGGGAGCACTTTCGGCAACTTTGAGTGTAAGTGCAAACCGAAAATTCTTTTGGTGCTTTTCTGCTTCTCTTTTGTTCATTTTCGGGTTTTTCTTTCTGAGGAGACTTCTCAAGCAACTTGTTACCATTCGGGTTTCATTCGTTCATTATTCCCTCAACTGCTGCCCACTTCCTGCCTACAATTCTTTCTTTTTCTCATTTGCTTCCTTGCCTTTTTGATTTGTGTGCAAGTCGTTCTTTCTCTTCTTGGCAATATCTTAGCCGAATCCAATCTCCTCTCTTCCTCTCGCCTTCTTTTATGTACCCATCAAGATAGCCGAACCTATCTTCTGTGTTGTCCTCAACGTTTCTTCTTTTGTTCTGTAAGTTGAGTAAACCAAAATCAATTTCTTCTTATCCTTCTCTTATAGTCTCATCTTTGGGACCGTACTCAAGGAACCTTTCTTGCTGAATTTGAAGAGTAAGATATACTGACTTTCTTTCAATTATTTACGTGGTGGGTAGTATTCTTGTCTCTCTAGTGCCGAATCTCCCCTACCTTCTGTAGTCTGATTTTGGTTGGTATGTAGGTTCACTCGAAGAGTACAAAGGGGCAAGCGTTTGGAAGCAATCGATATGTACTCAAAGCCTTAATCCGGTAAGCATACTCACTTTGTATTTGTCAAGGGTGGACTTGAACCACATGTTTACTCTATCTCTTTTATTAAGGAGTGGATTGTAATGTAGAGTCCATTAAGGGTTCTTAATTTTCGCTGACTGTTGGAGGACTTAGCAAAACTTGGTTAATCAAGGTTTGGTGTTAAGGAATTTGTGGAACGTTCGTAATCAAGGTGTGTAATCGTACACCCGTTACATACTGTTCATGCGCAGATTATTGTTGTTCTTACTTCTGTGCTACGGTATATCGATAAAAGCCGAAAAGTCGTATTTCCGGCATTTGAAGGCTCTCGAGCGTGCGAACACTCGTAGAGATGAAATGAGCCACAATCATTGGCGATAGACCGATAGGAGTGCCACGAACCTTCTCGTGGGCTTAGGCCGTAATGGGCCTGGTTGGGCCGTAGTAGGCCGAGTGGGCCCAATGGGCTAATGGGCCCACAAGGGCAAAATCCATGGTAAGTGTCAGACAATAGATGTGTCTGCGAGGTTTGCAGAATCGTAGCCAAAAATGGGCTGAATGGGCCACACGAGTGTGTGGGCCCACTTGGGCCGAAAATTGGGCTTTGGCCCAATTGCACCGTTTCAATCAAAAAGAGCATCTGTGTCGCTCGAGGCGACTGTAGGACTCCGGAAAGGCCGTTATAGGAGTAAAATTATCGAAATACCCTCTATGGGTAAAGTTACCGAAATACCCTCTATGGGTAAAGTTACCGAAATACCCTCTATAGGTAAAGTTACCGAAATACCCTTTTATGGGTAAAGTTACCGAAATACTCTCGAGGGGTAAAATTACCTAGATGCCCTTAAGGGGTGAAGTGACTGTTTTACCCTAACCGATTAAATGACCGTTGTACCCTTGTGGTAGTATCAATGTTGTATGTGTTGATTGTATGATTGATTATGTAACACCCCTAACCCGTATCCGTCGTCGGACTAGGGTAAAGAAGCATTACCAAGTCAAACTCGGATCATCACAGTCATATATCACCATACATACATTTATCAAACCAAAATACATATTTAATTATCAGCAATACAAATTTCGAAACAAAGCCATAAATCAAAACCAAATTAAACCCTACTCATGCTTTTATATACCGAACCATTTCATCTTAAAATATATGCTTTTCAAATATTTAATACATATTCCAGTAAATACCTTTCACTTTATTCACATATATTGAATATAACTACATTTATTACCTTCTTCACATGTTATCTTATCATTTCATATATTATGCATATATGCATATTAAACATATAAACCATAGCACTTTATGGTATATTTATTCACATATGAGACATTAATATGTAATAACATAACCAAACATGCCCATGGTACTAACATAGTATGCGCATAATTCCAAAACAATAAAATCCACATTTGCGTTGCACATATTTAACCTTACAATGCATACCAAATTCGAATCTAAATATTTGTTTACCTAAACTTTACAATTTTTCATATTAACTAGCCAAATCGTTTCACTTACCACTTGGACATGCATTTGAAATAACCCTAAAACAAATTCACTTCTTACCATTAGCATCCGTACCTTTATAACCACTTTTAAAAATTCATACCTCATTTTATAACTATAATTATCACACAAATAAAATCATTTAAGCATAACACCATATTTCCATCTAATTACATCACACATACCTTACTACCTACTTTACTATCAATACATGTGACCAAACTTAATAATCATTTGTAAAACATATTAGACCCAAAGCACATAGAATTATCTTAACCGCAAACATACCCTCTATAACATACATCGATCTAGAATAGCATGTAACAGGCAAAAGATAAAATTTTCTAAGAACCAAGCATATCAAGCATTCAACCATTCACACATATATCCAAACTTAACTTTAAAATCCAACCATTATGTCGATGAGCATAAAAACTTAAGTTAACCAAAGGGAATAAGCCTTTTTCGCAAGGCTAGACAATACTTATATACAAGACCAAATTTCATTGATTTTACAACTTAGTCTAACCTATACATGCCTTAGATTCCAAAACCAAGTAAATAAGTACCAAAAAGGGATGATAGTGTGATTGACTTTGCTGACGATTTCCCCGAGCCCGTAGCTTGACCAAAATCTATAAAACAGAACATTAAACGAAAACAGAGTAAGCTTACAAGCTTTGTAAGTCTTAAGCGTTAACTTATGTCACTCAACCATTCAAACATGATTTAAAACAATTCATGACCTTAAACCTACATGTCTTAATTATAAACTCACCATAACAAGGTATCATTACCTTACTTAACTTGGTAACTTTAAATTCCTTACCACATACATCAATTGCCGAATATACATGGATAATTTCATAACTAGGTGTATAAATATACTTACATGAACCTTTTAACCACACTCATACTTTCGCATTTCCAATAACCACATGGCATATTATATTATATATATATATAAACTTCACAACCAAGTGTATAACACATTTTTCTTTTCATCAATTCATTTGCTCACTATCATAGCTCATATATATATATATATAACATTAAAGTATGGAGTACATACCTTGTTGCTGAATTAACAAATTCATTTTCAATGCTCAAGTTTGCTAGATTTGCTTCATGACATTATTACTATATAATGAAGTTCGAAATTGAAACTCACTGGTATGGCACCTGCTAGGTCTTAGCCCGAATTGCACACACCGGCACTAGGCCTGCTAGACTCAAGATCCGAGATTTAAAAATCGGCATTTAGCCTGCTAGGCAATAAGCCCAAATATTTCACCGGCACAAGGCCTGCTAGGCTCGAAGCCCGAAATAAATCACCGGCACAAGGCCTGCTAGGCTCGAAGCCCGAATATCAACACTATTAACCATTCAATACTCATTACTTTATGCTAAATTCACAAACACCTCATATGCTTCATATTATTTTCACATATCAAACCGAACATGCTTAACCACATTACATTAAACAAAATAACTTCAATCCAATATTATATCACCACATTCGGCCATCACATATATTTATACTCAAAATTTTCAAATTTCAACATTTACTATGTTCATAAATAATTCTTTAACATATATTTTCTTAAGGACTTACCTCGACTATCGACGGACGGCGTAGACCGGCTATTCGATAACCTTCGCCTTTCCCCGATCCAGATCCGTTCTTTTTTGTTCTTGATCTTAAATTAAACACTCAAACGATAAAATTTTTATACGAAACTTTCAAACATCATAAATCACATATAATTTGCACCAAAAATAATATAAAAAAATTTCGGACTCGGATTCGTGGTCCCGAAACTACCGTTCCGATTAGGGTCAAATTCGGTCTGTTACAGATTATGTTTGAGATGCACTGCATACATGGATTAGTTATGACATGACATACTGCATTGGGGTGGGTTTTCTTATTTGGAGGAAGTACCGTTATAGTGGCATCGCCACGTATTCTGATTCTAGTGGCTCAGCCACGTATATCGTTGTTAGTAGCTAGGCTGCATCATTGGAGAGTTGGCTGGGTGGGTCGAAATGGTCCCCACTTGGAGAGCTGGTTGGTATTATTGGAGAGTTGGCTGGGTGGGTTGACTTGGTCCCCACATGGAGAGATGGTTTGTACAGGTGGTGATTTGGTTTTAAGGGTTGGGTTACATGTCCGTTTGCATTGATATGATTTAGGGCTTAGGCCCGCATTCTACCGAATAGGGCTTAGGCCCGGCCCGATCTGTATGGGCTCGGCCTGCCATCAGTGACCGTAATAGGGGATTACACACTGAGTTCTCGTAACTCACCCTTTTCTTTAACTGTGCAGGTAATCCCCAGCCTTAGAGGATTTGGAGCTGCGAGGGACTCGGAGGTGGCCATACGTCCGATTGGCTTTAAAGTTAAACCTAGCAACTTTATTTTATTTTATATTAATTTATTGGGTTAATAATTTTGTAATAAGGCCATTTGGGATTTTTAACTTTTATATGGTACTTCTTTAAAATTTCAACCTCATAGTCTATTAAACATGGGATTTTAAAACAATAACTACTGTTTTAAAAATATCACGTATTCGCAACTGTTTTGAATTAAACTTCAGCAACAAACAAGGCTTTAAAAATAATAATATTTTGCGAGAGAATGTCTTTCTGTAAATCATGTTTTAATAAGTAACAACGAAATCTGAGGTTTTAAATGGTAGAAAGTTTTAAATTGTTACATTTTGCGAGAGCATAGTTTTTAACCATCACTTTGATGTGACACGCTAGATCCAGTAATAACGTCTAGGCCGGGTTTGGGGTGTTACATTTAGTGGTATCAGAGCCAGGTTACAAAACTCGGCTGTGGAATGGGTTTTGAAAAATTTTCTTAGTTTGTTTAAATGTGGTTTGGAAAGAAATAATGTTACGGGAAGTGTGGTACACCGAGTCTCCGGCACCAAATCTGTAAGTTCTATGACACTGTACCCTGTTATATACTGAAATGGCTATACTGAGAAACTGCTAGGGATAGTAGTAGTACACTGAAACTCCTTAGTTAGGGAAAGTGAGACTATAGGAGACTGAAAATATTAGTAAACTCGATCTGCGAAAACAACTCTAATTACTATTTTTCATAAAATATTTGTTAATAATTATGAGAACTATAAGCTGATTCATAAAACTCTTAAATCAGATAAATACGCTATATTGATATGACCTCAAGAGGTCGCGGAAGGGGTACGCGTGGCCGTGGTAGAGGCGGATGTGCTAGGGCTGGATCGTCAGGATCAGGACACATGCCGGATAGGGAAGCACCAGCCTCACCAGTGACTAAGACGGGGTCTCATGATCGAGCCGGTGGGGATGATGCCCTGTCCCAAGCAATGTTACGGATTCTAGAAAGGGTTGCTGGAGCAAGTATTGGGTCAGTGGGCCGAGGGTCAATCTTTGAACGACTCCGGTCGAATGGGGTAGAAATTTTCAGAGGCATTTCTGGGGTAGCTCCGAATGTAGCAGAATATTGGTTGGAGGCTGTCGAGCAAATAATGGATGATCTCGATTGTACGGTAGAGAAAAAACTGAAGGGAGCAGTGTCTTTACTGCGAGATGAGGCATATCAATGGTGGCTTACCGTGAGAGAAGGCACGCAGGCCGACCGTTTGACATGGGACTTCTTTAAGACAGCCTTCCGAGGAAAATATGTCGGGGCAAGTTATGTGGATGCCCGGAGGAAGGAATTTCTGAGTCTGGTTCAGGGAAATAAGTCTGTAGTAGAGTATGAGGTAGAGTTTCTACGGTTGAGCTGGTATGCTCGGGGCATAGTCACGACTGAGCATGAGCGCTACGTGCAGTTTGAGGATGGTCTCCGGGATGAGTTGCGGGTACTGATAGCCCTGCAGAGGGAAAGGGACTTTGCTGCCCTGATTGAGAAGGCAAAGATTGTCGAGGATGTGAAACGCTCTGAGCGTCAAAACCGTGAGAATGAAAGGGGTAGAAGTAAGAGGGATTTGGGGCCCTCAAGTTCTTCTGGTGGGCCTAAGAAGAGGCCAAGGTTTGATGGGCCAGCCCGAGCTGGGGTTCCAGTTGTTGTTAGTCGACCGCAGCCTTGCGTTGAGTGTGGGAGACCTTATTTGGGAGAGTACTGGAAAAGAACTGGGGGGTGTTTCAGATGTGTGTCCAAGGATCACCAGTTTAGATACTGTCCTCGGGGGGCCCGTTTAGATGCAAGCAGCAGGTCAGGGCTATGTGCAGCCAGGGAGAGGTGGTCAGCAGCCACCGAGAGGCCGTGGTCCACCCAGAGGGGGAAATGGGTTTGGACGAGGTCGTAAAGCCCCGGGTAGAGGTGCTGGTAACGCAGAGGCGAGATAGCCAGCGTTGGTTTATGCTGCTCGGCGCTGAGAGGATGGCAACGCTCCTGACGTCATAACTGGTACGTTCCTCATTCATAATGTACCATATACCACTTTAATTGATATTGGGTCTACGCACTTGTATGTTGCATGTACTGTGTCTGGAACTTTGGGCATACAGTTCGAAATTATTGATAGGGAAATGTCGGTGATTAGTCTACTGGGACAGTCTGTTAGAGTGAATAAACTGTTTAGAGATGTGCCCCTAGAGGTCCAAGGGGTTGTCTTTCCGGTGGATTTGATGGAACTATTGTTTAGCGAGTTCGATATCATTTTTGGGTCATGTCGTGTCTGTCGAGGGGATTAGGGTTGATCCTAAGAAAGTTGAGGCCGTATTAGATTGTAAGCCACCAAAGTCGGTATCTGAGATTTGAAGTTTTCTGGGTCTGGCCGGGTATTACAGACGGTTCGTTGAGGGGTTTTCACTGATTGCTGCACCCCTAACTAAGTTTATTGCGTAAAGGAGTACCATTTGTTTGGACTGATAAACAACAGAAGAGTTTTGAGAAATTGAAGAAGATTCTGACTGAAGCCCCGGTATTAATATAGCCAGAGGCTGGAAAGAAATTCATTGTCTACTGTGATACGTCGCACACGGATTTGGGTTGTGTGCTGATGCAGGAGGGTAAGGTGGTGGCATATGCGTCTCGTCAGCTTATGTAACACCCCTTACCCGTAACCAATGAACGGCGCAGTGCAGCGTTACGGACTTAAGCCTCACATCGCTTCTACTTAGGCTAATCGTGACTACTCTCTTCATTCACCTCAATCACCTCATTCTCGACTTACGAGGCCTCACTCATACACACGAGGACTCTCGAGACTAATCCGAAACTTTTACGATTCTTAAAATCTTTCTCTTTTATTACAGGGCTCACACGCCCGCAGTAAACGAGACACGCCTGCATAGGCACACACGCCCATGTCTCGGCACCGTGTCTAAAAACCCAGTGATTCTGCCAATTTGCCCACTGTTAAGGCACACGTCCGTGTATTTTGGGAGCACGCCCGTGTACCCTATTACACGTCCGTGCTTTTCACCCGTGGTCGACACTGACTAATCACACACGATTTTGACACGCCCGTGGGTCTAAATCGTGTGCCATACCTTAGTATTCTGACTTATTCAACACGACCTCGGCACGCCCGTGTGCTTTAACTGTGTGATCATTCTAATTCTAATTTTAAAGTGCAGACTCCACACGGCCTAGACACACGCCCGTGTGCCTACCCATGTGAACCAGAACAAGGCTATTTCCCAAGCTCTTTGCATCCCTATAGCTTAAACAACTCATACTCATCCATCACATTCATAATCACTCGAATTGAATTGCCATCCCACATAGATGAATACATCTTTTCATGTAACATAATAGCCAACAACTATGACATTTTACAATTATCCCATAACTCATTTAGGCCAACATATTTGGCACAATAACAATTACTTAATCAACCTTATGTACTAGCCCTATACATGCCATGACTCATAATGACTTGATGCCTCATACCAAGTGTCTCCTCGATAGTGTGAAAATATCTCCGGCGGTCTCCAACCCGAGCTAGCTAAATTAACCTATAAGAGATGAGAAAGAAAGAAGGGTAAGCAATAATGCTTAGTAAGTTCATATGCAATTAAGAATCAACTATTATTATCCATATGATTATACTCAATCACCAGGTATTAGAATGAGACCCACTCTTGAACTCACAGTTACCTATTCAATCATTCATAATGCTTCCTCATATCGTCTCTTACCACATTCTAACCATATCTCGGCTTAATGCTCGCATTCATTAACTTACCACATTCTTACCATGCCACAAGCCAATTCGCTCGTTTAATTAGCATACATTCCTGCACTAATCATCACAAGGCTATATAAAACAACACATCACACAATCTCAATAAACCACTCATACTACCAAGCTCTCGGTGGTTACGCACTTAGCCCACCATTGAATCTCTTATAGGGTGGTATCGCACACAGCCCATCAATCATTTATACTAATGGTGATTTCGCACTTAGCTCACCAATCATTTATAAGCGATGGTATCGCACACAGCCCATCGATTACTAACTTATCAGGTGGTAATGCACACAGCCCACCGATAATAGTGTATTTGATGGTATCGCATTACGACCCATCAATTAATAATTTATCAAAGCAGAACGATACTTTACAGCCCACCGATAATAATATAGTTGATGGTATCGCACACAGCCCATCAACAACCATCAATGAGGTGCATTTGCACAAGCTTACCGTTACTATACATTCACAAATATTTATCCACATACATTTCTCTAATTCAAATGTTCATCCGTGAACACCCTCACTCACTATCATTCTCACTTAACTTTCTACGATTCTCATTAGCATCCACACAATACATCAACAAATCTATCTCATACAACTAAAGTGTAATAATAACACATAGCCCACTAGGGATTCATCATATATTGAATTCATCTCAATTCAGTTCTAACACGTACTTATACTTTTCGTGGTACAACCACCTACATTCAAATTGTTATCTAACTCTCTTAAGTCTCATACACATAGTTCCCATTAACATCATACCCCAATAGGGTCTTACACATATTAACATATCGATGCCATGTCCTTGACATGGTCTTATACAAACTCTTACACCGAGGCCATAATCAAATATGGTCTTACATCGAGACTTTAACCATCGTCCTATCGTGCTATACACTTTTCCCATTACTCTAAATTCAATTCATTGACATCTCATCAAGAGACATTTCATACATTCATATAATAACATACATTCCATACAACATTGGAATACTCAATAAACTCATTCATAATTGCAACATTCGCACATGAACTTACCTCGATAACGAAAGGGTAGAAGAAAATCCATTTGTTTACATTTCTCTTTTCTCCCGTTCTAGGTCCGAATCTCTTCTCTTCGATCTAGAACAATAGAATTTCACTCATTTAATCACTTACAATCATAATACACCATAATCTACACTTAGGCAAAAATGACTATTTTGCCCTTATACTTTGGCAAAATTATGATTTTGCCCCTAGGCTCATAAATCACTTTTCATCACATTTCCTTATCAAATAAGCCTAGCTGAACAATTAATTCTCTTACAACATTTCATAATTCCAACTATTTCATGCACTAATGAACAAATTATAACATTTGCGTCTTAGTCCTAATTAGGTGTTTTCATAACAACACCTTTCACAAAAGTTGTTTCTCATCACTTTAGCATTCATTTTTTTCCATAAAAACTCAGCCACCAACATAAACTCTTTCATGGCAAGTCCCTAAACTTTTAACCATAATGAAAACTAGTCCCCTCTTTAGAAAGCTTAAGCTTTAGGGACTCCAAAAGTACAATTTTTATCAAGAAAAATCATCAAAATCACTTACTATAGAGGAGAATTGCTTGCTGAAATTTTAAGCTTCAAAAACCCCCTTGTTTGCTGAAACTTTCGGTGGAGAAGAAGAAAGAAAAAGATGATATCTTTTCCTTTCTTTATTTTAATATAAAACATCAATTTATCCCACCAACTTTGACCAAAAATTAAAAGCTCTTGTCTCCCCTTGTCAACATGGCCGGCCAACACATCTTAAATGGTCTAATTGTCTTTTAAAGACCTCCAATTTACATTTCATGGCCATTTGGTACCTTTAGCCTATAGAATGGAACTTTCGCACTTCATGCGATTTAGTCCTTTTTCGCAATTAAGCCCTCAATTGCTAAAATTAAAGCACCAAAATTCTCATGCCTCTTTATAAACATGTTATAACACATAAAATAACATGAAGATAATTTCTTCTATCCTCGGTTTAGTGATTCCGAGATCACTGTTCTGAATAGCCCCTAAATCGGGCTGTTACAGCTTAGGCCGCACGAGGTGAATTACCCCACTCATGACTTGGAACTAGCTGCGGTGGTGTTCGCACTAAAAATTTGGAGACATTACTTGTACGGGGAGAAGTCGATCATCTATACCGACCTTAAAAGTCTCAAGTACCTCCTTACTCAGAAGGAGTTGAATCTTAGGCAACGAAGATAGATAGAGTTGCTTAAGGATTATGATTGCTCGATTGAGTATTATCCGGGAAAAGCTAACGTAGTAGCGGATGGATTGAGCCGTAAGGTTGTATCTGATCTAAGAGCAATGTTTGCTCGTCTCAGCCTGTTTGAGGATGGTAGTCTATTAGCTAGACTTCAAGTAAAACCGACTTGGATTGGTCAAATTAAAGAGAAGTAGTTGCTTGATGAATCGTTGGTTCCTCATTTTCAACTGGTGAAGAAGGGAGAGACTATGGATTTTGGGCTGAATAGTAGGGAGTATTATGTTTCCGTGGGAGAGTCTGTGTACCGAGAGATTCTGAGTTAAGGCAGTCTATTCTACGGGAGGCGCATAGTAGCCCATACGCTATGCATCCTGGTAGAAACTAGTTATACAGAGATCTACGTGAACTGTACTGGTGGCCAGGACTTAAGCGTGAGGTTACCGATTTCGTAGGTAAGTGTATGACATGCCAGCAAGTGAAGGCTGAGCATCAGTTGCCTTCTGGATTACTGCAACCTATTAAAATTCCACTCTAGAAGTGGAAGAGGGTAACCATGGATTTTGTTAGTGGGCTACCCCTGACGCCTACTAAGAAAGATTTGGTATGGGTTATTGTTGATAGACTGACTAAGTCCGCCCACTTCATACCGGTTCGCACCGATTACTCGTTGCAAAAGTTGGCCAAGTTGTACGTGGCTGAGATTGTAAGGTTACATGAGGTACCAGCATCTATCATTCTGGACAGGGACCCTAGATTCACATCTCGATTCTGGAGAGTGTTACACGAAGCTTTGGGTACGAGGTTAGATTTCAAAGACGGTATTTCATCCTCGGGCGATGGTCGATCGGAGAGGTATCTGATTTTGGAAGACATGCTAAGAAGCTGTGTGGTTGATTTCAAGGGCAGTTGGGAAGACTATTTGCCATTAGAAAAATTTGCTTACAATAACAGCTATCAATCCAGTATTCAGATGGCACCGTACGAGGCGTTATATGGTCGTAGGTTTCGTACCCCTACTTGTTGAATAGAATTGGGTGAGCGGCGACTGTTGGGTCCAGAACTAGTTTTTGAAACCGAGGAGAAAGTAAAATTAATCCGTGTCGGTTAAAAAAGAAGCATCGATGAGATGTAAGTCATATGCTGATTTGAAGCATAAAGAGATTGAGTTCGCAGTGGGAGATTATGTTTTCTTAAAGGTCTCACCATGGAAGAAGATTCTGAGATTTGGGCGAAAAGGCAAGCTGAGCCCTAGATTCATCGGACCTTACCAGATATTAAAATGTGTGGGACCAGTTGCCTATCAGCTGGAGCTGCCTCCTAAGTTAGATTGTATACATAATGTGTTCCACGTTTCTATGCTGAGGCAATATCGTTCTGATCCTTCTCATATAGTGCCAGTGGAGGAGATCGAGGTAAGACCTGATCTGAGTTTTGTGGAAGAACCGGTGCAAATACTGGATCGTGATGTTAAAGTGTTAAGAAGGAAATCTAACCCGTTAGACAAGGTGCTTTGGCGTAATCACGGTTCAGAGGAAGCCACGTGGGAGCCGAAGAAGGCAATGCGACAGCAATACCCTCACCTCTTCTGATCAGGTAAATTTCGAGGCCGAAATTTCTTTAAGGGGGTAGAGTTGTAATGTCCCAAAAATTAGGGGCTGTAATTTGGCTTAAAATTTGTGTTGTGCTTGAACGGCAAACTATTTGAGTGTATTTGGGGGTTCCAAGGAGGCCTGGCTTCGAGTTTGAGCCGTGGAAAATTTTTAGTTTTTGGCCCTAAAGTGAATAGGGTTGTTAGCTGTAGGACTTAAATATATTTGTGTGCGTTTGAGCGAAACAAGTGGAGCATGTGACTTAGTGGTGTGGCGTCAATGGGATAACAAGGAAGAGTGGGGTTCAAATCCCACAAGTTGCAATTGGAGACTTTTATTTTGTGACTTGAGAGTGGAAGAAGTAGAGTTTGGATCAAACTCTACAAGGAAGGTTGAGGACTTGGTCAAATGTTTTAAATGGAGGGAGGAGAGCAAGTTTAGGAGATTTCGGTGGAGAGAACCAGGGAAGTGATGTGTATGGGAGTGTTGGCCGAATTTGGGAGTGTGGCTAAGTGAGAAATTCGGCTAGAGGGGGGTCATTGGGAGCACTTTCGGCAACTTTGAGTGTGAGTGCAAATCGAAAATTCTTTTGGTGCTTTTCTGCTTCTCTTTTGTTCATTTTCAGGTTTTTCTTTCTGAGGAGACTTCTCAAGCAACTTGTTACCATTCGGGTTTCATTCGTTCATTATTCCCTCAACTGCTGCCCACTTCCATCCTACAATTCTTTTTTTTCTCATTTGCTTCCTTGCCTTTTTGATTTGTGTGCAAGTCGTTCTTTCTCTTCTTGGCAACATCTTGGCCAAATCCAATCTCCTCTCTCCCTCTCGCCTTCTTTTCTGTACCCATCAAGATAGCCGAACCTATCTTCTGTGTTGTCCTCAACGTTTCTTCTTTTGTTCTGTAAGTTGAGTAAACCGAAATCAATTTCTTCTTATCCTTCTCTTATAGTCTCATCTTTGGGACCGTACTCAAGGAACCTGTCTTGCCGAATTTGAAGAGTAATATATACTGACTTTCTTTCAATTATTTTCTTGGTGGGCAGTATTCTTGTCTCTCTAGTGCCGAATCTCCCATACCTTCTGTAGTCTGATTTTGGTTGGTATGTAGGTTCACTCGAAGAGTAGGAAGGGGCAAGCGTTTGGAAGCAATCGATACGTACTCATAGCCTTAATCCGGTAAGCATACTCGCTTTGTATTTGTCAAGGGTGGACTTGAACCACATGTTTACTCTATCTCTTTTATTAAGGAGTGGATTGTAATGCAGAGTCCATTCAAGGGTTCTTAATTTTCGCTGACTGTTGGAGGACTTAGCAAAACTTGGTTAATCAAGGTTCGGTGTTAAGGAATTTGTGGAACATTCGGAATCAAGGTGTGTAATCGTACACCCGTTACATACTGTTCATACGCAGATTATTGTTGTTCTTACTTCTGTGCTACGGTATATCGATAAAAGCTGAAAAGTCGTATTTCTGGCATTTGAAGGCTCTCGAGCGTGCGAACGCTCGTAGAGATGAAACGAGTCACAATCGTTGGCGATAGACTGATAGGAGTACTACGAACCTTCTCATGGGCTTAGGCCGTAATGGGCCTGGTTGGGTCGTAGTAGGCCGAGTGGGCCCAATGGGCTAATGGGCCCACCGGGGCGAAATCCATGGTAAGTTTTGGATAATAGATGTGTCTGCGAGATTCGCAGAATTGTAGCCAAAAATGGGCTGAATGGGCCACACGAGTGTGTGGGCCCACTTGGGCCAAAAATTAGGCTTAGGCCCAATTGCACCGTTTCGATCAAAAAGAGCATCTGTGTCGCTCGAGGCGACTGTAGGCCTCCGAAAAGGTCGTTATAGGAGTAAAATTACCGAAATACCCTCTATGGGTAAAGTTACCGAAATACCCTCTATAGGTAAAGTTACCGAAATACCTTCTATGGGTAAAGTTACCGAAATACCTTCGTGGGGTAAAATTACTAAGATGCCCTTAGGGGGTGAAGTGATCGTTTTATCCTAACCGATTAAATGACCGTTGTACCCTTGTGGTAGTATCAATATTGTATATGTTGATTGTATGATTGATTATGTTTGAGATGCACTGCATACATGGATTAGTTATGACATGACATACTGCATTGGGGTGGGTTTTCTGATTTGGAGGAAGTACCGTTATAGTGGCATCGCCACGTATTCTGATTCTAGTGGCTCAGCCACGTATATCGTTGTTAGCAGCTAGGCTGCATCATTGGAGAGTTGGCTGGGTGGGTAGACATGGTCCCCACATGGAGAGCTGGTTGGTATTATTGTAGAGTTAGCTGGGTGGGTTGACTTGGTCCCCCATGGAGAGATGGTTGGTACGGGTGGTGATTTGGTTTTAAGGGTTGGGTTACATGTCTGTTTGCATTGATATGATTTAGGGCTTAGGCCCAAACTGTTACCGAATAGGGCTTAGGCCCAGACTGATACCGTATGGGCTCGGGCCAGATCAGAACAACACCCAAACCCAGCCCACGAGTCTTGATCGGATCTCGTATGTCATCATGGAAAACGTTCAAAAGATTTTTTTTTTTCGTAGAGGTGGCGAAAATTGTTGACTTTTGTAAAATATTGTGTATTAAAAATTTATAAGTAAAACTTTAATGTCACACATTCCGGATTTAAAATCTTAATATGAGTTGTTATAATATAACATAATTCAAAAATATTTCCAATAATAATATAAACTTCAAAGTCATAAATAAAATACTTTAAGTGGCCTTATTACAATAAATAAATATCCAAAATACTTATAATAAACTTCAAAAAAAAAAATAAAACTCCTCTGCATGGCATAAAAATAATTTTCTGCATGGCCACCTTTTGTATCCACTCCAAATTCCGGTCCGATCATCACATGTCACTGCGATATTGATAATAATTGGGTGAGTCATACAGACTCAAAGTGCATAGTTATTCCACATGTCTCCACATATGGGCTTGGCCCATATCCACACAAATTACACGATCGGTCATGCAAAAATGCATCCCAACCCATCCTAAAGTCCATCCATTACACCTACCTTAGCGGACTGCTTTGCCCAAGGCCGTGGCTAATCCACCGATCACCTAAGTGACCCCACATGTCAATATCCACGAGGTGACTCGAGGTCATCCTCAATCCACGGTGACGCACACAGCGATCATCCGCCAGGAGGTGGCACATAGCCAACACCCCACCTTGATGAAGCACCTAGCTAACATCAAGCGCCAATGTAACCACAAGGCCAACATCGGACCACGTACATAATGTACACCTGTCCTTCAACATTCATGTCCCAAGCCCCCATGCATAGATATATATCATGATAAAATATTATTTAAACAAGTATATAACACATGCTCATCCATTTCACATATTTATCAGTGATCATTTAAGAACATAAAACACTGACCTGGTTATTCGATCACCCACCTTGGGTATCTACCATCTTAGCCCTTATTTCGGCTATCGTACACATCATATACATATACATACAACACATATAAACAATTAGGAGAACAGTGTGATAACTACGCACCTGACTATTTAGCAAAATCCCAAACTATTTGAATCTAACGTAATCTAGAATCCCGAAACTCTGCTTACTCCTGTCGGTCAGCCCCTAAACCATCATAGCCCAAATCGGTCAACACTAATAAACATAATGGCCTATGGCCGAATATTTGCAACCACTTACCTAGCTTATTTAGAACCCGAATACTTGCTTGCTCTTGACGTTACCAATATCCCACGATAGATCAAATCCCGAGACTCCCTTAACGCTTTCTTTCTTTCGGCTAAACACCACCACACGTTGTGCTTGAGCAGACCCCCAAAAGAGAGTGGTCGACAAAGACCTTCTTTGGGGATTCGGCTTTGAGACAACAAGAGAAGAAAAAGTTGTTGATGGAGCTCACTAGAGATTCGGCTTATGCTCCAAATGGTAAGGGGTATTCGGCTACAAGGAAAAGGTGTGGAGTTGAAGAAAAGAAGAATATGAGAGGAAGTAGCAAGAAATTAAGTAATGGTGAATGATGATGGAGTTTCGGCCTTAGCAAAATAAATGAGAAAAGGAGAGTATTTTCTTGGCTATAAAAATTTTGGCAAGAGACTAAGGGAAGAAACAACAAAATTCGGCACTTAAGTCCCCCTAAATGACCGAAAATTATCAACCCAAGGAGACCCAAATTCGGCTACTAGCTTTTCTACTTATCTAATCCCAAATTAATCTCCTTTTTTTATCTCTTTATCACCCATTTGAAATAAATAAAATAATTCAAAGATTTATCTTCTATCTTATCTCTTAATCACCTATTCAAATAAATAAAATAAAACAATAATTATTCTTCTCTTCCAGCCGAATTTAAAAAGAGGACATCAAGCTTATCCTCATCCATTTGAGAGTCCATGTGTAGACCACTAGCTCTTCTCCTTGATGCAAAAATAAAAGTCCCCCCCTGTTTCCCACGTTGCTCGAACCTCCCTGCTCAAGGCGTCATTTACCAAGGCCCTAAGTGGCGCTTTGCACCACTTTTACTGTGCTCACTTTCATGTCCAATATCCCCAGCATATTTCCTTAAGGCCTCCTTAGCCCAACTTCCTTCTTGACGCAAAAATACAAAAATAAAAACACTCCTACTCACCAACGTGATTCGAACCTCATCCCCTTGAAGCTCCCTTTGACGCCACTTCCCTTTGCACCTTAGCGCCCCAAGCCACTTTGCCAATCGATTTCTTGTGTCTTAAACTCCACAAAATTTCTTTTAAGGCCTCCTTGCCTAGTTTCCCCTTTTCACTTAAAATTCCAATATTTTCCAAAGTTTTTCCCTTTCACCTAAAGTTCTCAAAAACTCCTAAAATATACCCAAACACACTCCAAGCCTACTATCACTTGAATTATGCATTAAATGCATAACCCCTAATTCCGGGATATTACAGTTCTACCCTCCTTAAAAATAATTTCGTCCTCGAAATTACTTGGCTAAACTAAGCAAAGAGCTGTTATTCCTCGAACCTCTAAAGGCACTTACTTACAAAGTTTGTTTACTATCGTTGATCGCTTTAAAGAACTAAATACGATTTCACACTTCACATTCAAGATTCCGGGTACTAGCAATATAAGAAAGAGCTAACCCTATCACGAACCAGACAAAAAAGGGTATTTCAAAAATAAGGAACATACCCGTTGTCTCGTCTGGCACATCTTCCTCCTCGCAACGCTTTGTCACAGTAAACCAAACCTTGGTTGCCTCGCTCAACCTTCAAAGACTGCTTTTGGAGTTCCACGACCTTGGCGGAACCATTCCTCCATGGTTCGGACCACGACCTCTTGTCGCTTGCTGACCACCTCTGCCTGGCTACTCATGTCCTTGACCTGCTGTCCGAGCCCTATTCGGATCCTGCGGACAGTCTTTAATCAAATGAGTCTTCGAATTACACCTAAAACACTCTCGATTCCGGTTCTAGCACTCGCCAACATGATACCTTCCACACTGAGCACACGGACGGTCCGGATTTCCAATAGTCGGCTTTAGTCACACGAAAGGTGCACTTTCAACCCTCGGTCTTTCTCAAGACTCTCGAGGCGATTCTGTCGATCCAAAACTCCTCTTATGCCTGGTTCCTATCCTTATCTCTGCTTCTCTCACGAGTCCTTAATCCCTTCAGCTACCTTAGCCTTTTCCACCAACACAGCAAACTCCCGCTCCTGCTGTGGAGCTATCAATAACCTCAGGTCATCCCTTAGTCCGTCCTCAAATTAGACACATCGTTCGTGCTCCGTAGCCACTACTCCTTGAGCATATCGACTTAACCTTAGGAATTCAGCCTCGCATTCTGCCACGGATTTGTTCCCTTGGACCAACCCTAGAAATGCTTTCCTCTGTGCATCAACATAGTGAGTACCAACGTACTTCTTCTGCTACGCCGCCTTAACATATTCCCAAGTAAGATCCTCAGCTATGGCACCATCCCGCACTGTGAGCCACCACTGATAGGCTTCGTCGCGAAATAGTGCCACCATCCCTTTTAGTTTCTCCTCAGGGGTCAGATCCAGCTCATCCATGATTCGTTCGGTTGCCTCCAACCAAGACTCACCAGATTGGGTGCCACGCCGATACGCCACGGAACACCTCGGCTCGCTGGCTCAAAGTCGCTCGCACGGACTTTCGAGCTCTCACATTTTCTCCAAACCAGACCACCATTTCAAGGACTCGCAAAGACCGCGCCGCGATACGCGGCATCATCCCCGTCTCGATCCTGTTTGCTCAACACCAAAAGCTGGTGGTGGTGGTGGTACGTCATTCTCAGACCTTTGACCCGATCTAACGGGTTCCGATACGGCCATTTTGCCTCTACCATGCCCACGACGACCACGTCCCCTAGAACTCATTTCTAACGTCGCGATTTAATCTGATTAAAAAATTTTATGCATTAGTATTGTGTTCCACTGATTAACCGCGAAGAAGTTTTATGAAAGGAGTTCAATAGTAATTCTTTCGATCAATCAAGGTTTCCGTTCAGGTTTTCTATCCTAATTTAGAGAAGCACATTCATTCAAACATCCATTCAGTGGCATCCATCATACACATTCACTATTTCTATAGTTTTGTCTATTCCTACCCTAGGGGTATTTTCGTCATTTGTCCTACAAGGGTATTTTTGTAATTTTTCAAAATAGGGTTCCTTGATGATTTTGTCAACCGGGAATAATTCAAAAACTGTGTTTCTCAAAGTCTAATCTAGTATTTTCAAATCAAAGAGGGTAATTTGGAGATTTAAAAATTAAGGTTTTTGTAAACAGTAAGGCTAGTCCCTTTCGGGTTTTAGTTATCGGTTTAGCCCGTGAATAAGTCCTCTTGGCTAGGGTGAACCGTAGCTACGCACCAGGTAGGATTCCAGCGAAGAGGAGGTGAGTCACTAGGACTGCTTAAGTACCAAGCTCTTACTGAATCCACTCCTAGACATGCGCACAACTGTTGCCACACCCTAGCTCGGCGACTTAGTCACAGGTTTGTTTAATGATTCTTAAGTCTTATGCATTCTGTGTTGGAGTAGACTAGTCCTAGGGTCCAATAGCCCTAATCTACTAATCTACGATCCCTTAATGCCCATATAGTTCACATATTCAAATCACTTCAATAGTCAGAAGTACTTACCTGGTGGACCTCGGGTAGAGATACAGTGCCATGCCGAAATAACTCAAATAAAAGTCCATATTTTGAAAAGCCCATCTTAGAAAATGCTTTTGGACCCAAAACCCTCAAAGCCAAGTTTTGAACCGGACTCGATATCAAATCAGAACACCCCAAACTCGCCCACGAGTCTTGACCGGATCCGGTATGTCATCATGAAAAACGTTCGGAAAGATTTTTTTTTCGTAGAGGTGAAAACTCAAAATTGTTGACTTTTGTAAAATATTGTGTATTAAAAATTTATAAGTAAAACTTTAATGTCACACATTCCCGTTTTAAAATCTTAATATGAGTTGTTATAATATAACGTAATTCAAAAATATTTCCAATAATAATATAAACTTCAAAGTCATAAATAAAATACTTTAAGTGGCCTTATTACAATAAATAAATATCCAAAATACTTATAATAAACTTCAAAAATAAAAATAAAACTCCCTCTGCATGGCATAAAAATAATTTTCTGCATGGCCACCTTTTGTATCCACTCCACCCGGTCCGATCCTCACATGTCACTGCGATATTGATAATAATTGGGTGAGTCATACAGACTCGATTGCATATAGTTATTCCACATGTCTCCACATATGGGCTTGGCCCATATCCACACAATCCACACGATCACCATGCAAAAATGCATCCCAACCCATCCTAAAGTCCATCCATTACACCTACCTTAGCGGACACTGCCGCCCAAGGCCGTGGCTAATCCACCGATCACCTAAGTGACCGCATGTCAATATCCACGAGGTGACTCGAGGTCATCCTCAATCCACGGTGACGCACACAATGATCATCCGCCGTGAGGTGGCACATAACCAACACCCCACCTTGATGAAGCACCTAGCTAACATCAAGCGCCAATGTAGCACAAGGCCAACATCGGACCACGCATACATAATGTACACCTCGCCTTCAACATTCATGTCCCAAGCCCCCATGCATAGATATATATCATGATAAAATATTATTTAAACAAGTATATAACACATGCTCATATCCATTTCACATATTTATCGGTGATCATTTAAGAACATAAAACAACGACTGGTTATTCGATCACCCACCTTGGGTATCTTCCATTTTAGCCCTTATTTCGGCTATCGTACACATCATACACATATACATACAACACATATAAACAATCAAGAGAACAATTATGATAACTACGCACCGACTATTTAGCGAAATCTGAACTATTTGAATCTAACGTAATCTAGAATCCCAAAACTCGCTTTTACTCCCGCATGGTCACCTAAACCATCATAGCCCAAATCGGTCAACACTAATAAACATAATGGCCTATGGCCGAATATTTGCAACCACTTACCTAGCTTATTTAGAACCCGAATACTTGCTTGCTCTTGACGTTACCAATATCCCACGATAGATCAAATCCCGAGACTCCCTTAACGTTTCTTTCTTTCAAGCTAAACACCACCACACGTTGTTGAGCGGACCCCAAAAGAGAGTGGTCGACAAGCACCTTCTTTGGGGATTCGGCTTTTGAGACAACAAGAGAAGAAAAAAAGTTGTTGATGGAGCTCACTAGAGATTCGGCTTATGCTCTAAATGGTAAGGGGTATTCGGCTACAAGGAAAAGGTGTGGAGTTGAAGAAAAGAAGAATATGAGAGGAAGTAGCAAGAAATTCGGCAATGGTGAATGATGATGGAGTTTCGGCCTTAGCAAAATAAATGAGAAAAGGAGAGTATTTTCTTGGCTAGAAAAATTTCGGCAAGAGACAAAGGGAAGAAAAAACAAAATTCGGCACTTAAGTCCCCCTAAATGACCGAAAATTATCAACCCAAGGAGACCCAAATTCAGCTACTAGCTTTTCTACTTATCTAATCCCAAATTAATCTCCTTTTTTTTTCATATCTTTATCACCCATTTGAAATAAATAAAATAATTCAGCATTTATCTTCTATCTTATCTCTTAATCACCTATTCAAATAAATAAAATAAAACAATAATTATTCTTCTCTTCCAAATTGAATTTAAAAAGAGGACATCAAGCTTATCCTCATCCATTTGAGAGTCCATGTGCGGACCACTAGCTCTTCTCATTGATGCAAAAATAAAAGTCCCCCATGTTTCCCACGTTGCTCGAACCTCCTGCTCAAGGCGTCATTTACCAAGGCCCTAAGTGGCGCTTTGCACCCACTTTACTGTGCTCACTTTCATGTCCAATATCCCCGTGCATATTTCCTTAAGGCCTCCTTAGCCCAACTTCCCTTCTTGACGCAAAAATAAAAATACAAAAATAAAAACACTCCTACTGTCAACGTGATTCGAACCTCATCCCCTTGAAGCTCCCTTTGACGCCACTTCCCCCTTGTACCTTAGCACCCCAAGCCACTTTGCCAATCGATTTCTTGTGTCTTAAACTCCACAAAATTTCTTTTAATGCCTCCTTGCCTAGTTTCCCCTTTTCACTTAAAATTCCAATATTTTCCAAAGTTTTCCCTTTCACCTAAAGTTCTCAAAAACTCCTAAAATATACCCAAACACACTCTAAGCCTACTATCACTTGAATTATGCATTAAATGCATAACCCCTAATTCCGGGATATTACACAGACTGTGACCGTAATAGGAGATTACACACTGAGTTCTCGTAACTCACCCTTTTCTTTAACTGTGCAGGTAATCCCCAGCCTTAGAGGATTTGGAGCTACGAGGGACTCGGAGGTGGCCACACGTCCGATTGGCTTTAAAGTTAAACCTAGCAACTTTATTTTATTTTAGATTAATTTATTGGGTTAATAATTTTGTAATAAGGCCATTTGGGATTTTTAACTTTTATATGGTACTTCTTTAAAATTTCAACCTCATAGTCTATTAAACATGGGATTTTAAAACAATAACTACTGTTTTCAAAATATCATGTATTCGCAACTATTTTGAATTAAACTTCCGCAACAAACAAGGCTTTAAAAATAATAATATTCTGCGAGAGAATGTCTTTGTGTAAATCATGTTTTAATAAGTAAACAACGAAATCTGAGGTTTTAAATGGTAGAAAGTTTTAAATTGTAAGAAAGGTTTTCGATGAAAGCATAGTTTTCAACCATCACTTTGATGTGACACGCTAGACCCGGTCATAACGTCTAGGCCGGGTTTGGGGTGTTACAAAATTAATTTTGGGGTAAAGCAGATCAACAGTCACTTAATTTTGATTTCAATAATTAAACAGTCACTCAACTTTCAACTCAGTCATTAAACTTTATAAAAATCACAAATCAGTCACCACTAACCATTTTCCATTACAGATGTAACGAAATTGCCATTTTCCATTACTGATATAATAGAGCTGTTATTTTCAATCCTTCTCTCTCCCTACCATCGCTCTCTCATCTCTCTCCCTCTTCCCCACCATCCCTCCCCCTACTCCGATTCTCTCCCTCTCCCCCATCGTCCCTCCCCCTACTCTGACCCTTTGCCTTTCACCCACCCTTCGAGACCCTTAATTTTGTGGATCTAAAAACTTGTTAAAGAAGAAAAAAAATTAAGAACAAAACCTTTTTTTTAATGCATTTAATTGAGATTTTTGATTGGGGAGAATAGGACCCATGGTTTTGGGAGACAAAATCAAGAGGCTTGAAAGGTGGGTGGGTTAGTAGAGGGAAAGGGACAATGGGAGAGAGTGAGAGGGTTGGAGTAGGGAGAGAATTAGAGTAGGGGAGAGGGATGGTGGGGAAGAGAGAGAGAGGGATGGGAGAGCGGTGGTAAGGGGAGGGAGACGAGAAGGGAGGGGGAGAGAAGGATGGAAAATAGCAGCTGTATTATGATTGTAATGGAAAATGGTTAGTGGTAACTGATTCGTTATTTTTCAAAAGTTAAGTGACTGAGTTGAAAGTTAAGTGATTGTTTTATCATTAATATTAAAGTTGAGTGACTGTTAGTATACTTTACCTTTAATTTTAATAATAGGATTATATAAATGCAAGATTATGGGTTATTTTGTTAAATTTATTTTATTGAAATATATTATTTTAGTGTTTGGTTGACAGAATGTATGATTACCTAAAATCACATTTTATTGAATTTTTTTAATAAATTTAGTTTCTTTAATAATTTTTAATATCAATTTTCATTAAATTATGATAAATCTTGTTTTTTTTTCAATTTATATAAATAAATATGTGATGTCAAAAAAAATTTAAATCATAATTAATATACTAATGAATAAATCTTTAGAGGAAATATAATAATTATAATTTTAAAGTATAAAAATATGAAAACTTTTTATTTTTAATTAGACTTAAATTTTATTTGAAAAAAACAAGGATCGAACTAATTAAGATAACAAAAACAAGATAAATTGATTCAAATTTTAAGATTGTCCATAATTTTAAATATTCTAAGAATGGGTGATATTGAAATTACACCATATATTCTATCATTTTAACACTATTTGAGGATGTGAAGTTACAGAGTAAGTGTAATGTTGAAAATTCACATAATATGTTGAACTGATAATTAGAGGATTATGGTGAATAAAACTATCTTCCATATCATGTTAACATACATTGCTACTTTAATATATACAAGAAAAAAGAAAAAAAAACTTCCCTAACCTCCTAACTGATTTCAATAACAAATTACTAACTAATTCTTTACACCCCCCTCAAGTTGGTGAGTTATAAATGTTTCGAACTCCCAACTTGGATACAAGATATTCATGTTGTTGTACACCCAAACCTTTGGTCATGATATCTGATAATTGCTCTTTTGTTGTAACATGCTTAGTGTAGATCAACCCACTTTGAATTTTCTCTCTTATGAAGTGACAATTAATTTCTATATGTTTGGTTCTTTTATGAAACACCAGGTTTGTGGCTATTTGCAATGCTACTTTACTATCACAATACAATATTGCTAAATCTTGACATTTGACCCCTAACTCTTTAAGCAACCCATTTAACCATACCAACTCAGCCACTGTTGTTGCCATACTCCTATACTCTGCTTCAGCAGATGAACGTGAAGCTGTGTTTTTTTTTTTTCCATGAGATTAATGAGTCACCCAATTTGATATAAAAACTAGGTATTGATCTCCTTGTAATTGGACAAGATGCCCAATCCGACTCACAATAAGTACTCAGTTGCAAATCACCTTCATCTGGAAAAAAAATCCATACCCTGGCTCATTTTTTATGTATCCTATAACTCGCATGGCTGTTTCATAATGTGAGTACTTGGGATGTTGCATAAACTGACTGAGGTATTGTACCGCAAATGTGATATTCGACCTAGTAAACATTAAATAGAGTAATTGTCTGATTATCTTTTGATACATAGTGACATCTTCAAAGATTTTGTCATCACCAACAGTCGAAACTTGCTCATGAAATTCCAATGTTGTAAGCTTTTGATTTTGCTCCAAAGGAGTGGTCACACTCTTCGACTCACCTAAACCAACATCAAAAAATAAGTTCTAGCCCATATTTTCACTGATTCAAAATAATTCTTGCTTTCGATCTCATCACCTCTATACAAAGAAAATACTTTAGATTCCCCAAGTCCTTCATCTTGAAGTTCTGATGGAAAATCATTTTCAGCCCCTTCACTAATACACTATCATTTCTTGTTATTAGTAAATCATCAACATAAATCAACATGATTAACAACTTATCTCATTTTTGCTTTGTAAACAGTGAATTATCATATTCGCTCTGACTAAATCCATTACTGAGAAGAGCTATTGTGAGCTTGATATTCGACTATCACGAAGCTTACTTCAAACCATAAAGGGACTTTCGCCATGGAAAAACATGAGTCTCCCCCTGAGTGCAAAATCCTAGTGGAACAGTCATATAAACCTCCTCATGAAGATCCCCTAGCAAAAAAGCATTATACACATCCATTTGGAACATGATCCAATCAAACCTAGCCGCAAGAGCAATAACAACCCGAACAGTAACTTGGTTAACAACCGGAGAAAAGGCCTCATGATAATCAATTCCCAACTGTTGAGTAAACCCCTGACCAACCAGCCTTGCCTTGAAACGCTCCACCGACCCATAAAAATTATACTTAACTTTGTACACCCATTTACAACCAATCGAGATCTTGCTAGGGGGCATGAAACCACTTTCCATGTGGCATTAGCTTCCAATGCTTGAATCTCTTGCTCCATGGCATCCACCCATCACTTGTCCTGAACTGCCTCCTGGTAACTCTTAGGTGCAATAACATGAGAAAGAGAAGAAGTGAAGTGTTGAGAATGAAAAGGTAAATAAGAATAAGAAAGCTTTGAAAATTTACTATGTACAGGTAGAGCAAGTGACGAGGATTGAGAAGTGCAAACAAAGTCTTTCACCATTGAGGCTGTCTAAGAGATCGAGAGGTACGATGTCACATTCTGAAAATAAGGTTAGAAGAATCAAGGTTTACTGGTTGAGTTAGTGGGTATGATTAGACTTTTAAGTTTATCTTTGCCTTTTAGAGATAGAATGAGCTTGCTAGTTCTGTGTTAAGGAGTCAACTTACCTTTAGGTCTTGTGTTCAAATACTTATGTGTGCTTAATGAAAATTAATTAATTAATTAATTAATTTTATTTGGCTACAACTTTGAAAAATCTGATAGGTTAGGATTTTGTTTATTTTATTTTATTTATTTTGTTTTAAATTTTTTAAAAAAAGAAATCCCCAAAATTCCTCTCACTTTCCCAATTTCAGATTTTTGACCCTTTTGTTACTGTATTCTTTTTGCCACCACCATTTTTTTCACTTCTTCTTTGTTCTTTAGTTTTTCTTTTGTTTCGCTATTAGAATATTTTAAATTCTAGTAAATTTGAGCCATATTTTCTTTGCTTTAAGCCTTTGATACTGTCACCTTTTTAGAGGGTTATCTATTCTTTCACATTTTCGTTCATCAAGGTTTGAAGCAGGTAAGTGTTGTCTTTTGAGTTTTTGGATCAATTTTTCTTTGTTCTTTTCATACTAGTTGGTCAAAATTCTTATAGGTTTAGTATGTTTGTGGAATTGAGTTTTCAGATCGGTAGAGTAGAGGTGAATCGGTCGATCTTTGGTGTTTGGAATCGCATTTTTAGGTGTGTATTCATAACACTGGTAACGGGTGGTAGTTTCAGTGCTTTAATTTCGTGCTTTATAGCCATTCGAGTGTGATTTTGGATCACACGGGCATGTGCCACACACGGGCGGTTCACACGGTCGTGTTTCATTGTATGCATTAGGGTTATTTTTTTGAACACACAGACCAAGGTAGGTTACACGGGCTGCCACACGATCATGTGACATTTGTTGGGAATTTTGTCGATCGTACATGGCCTAGGGAGTTTTCACACGGCCTAAGACATGACCCTGCCTCCCCTGCTTCTTAATTGTGAAATTTGTCACATGGGCACAAAGAGTTACACGGTTTGCTCACACGGCCGTGTACCCTTATCACACAGTCTGAACCCTTCCATACAGCCTGGCCACACGACCATGTGGTTCTTTTTTTGTAGTTTTCTATTTTTTCACAAATTGATTCGTTTTAGTCCATGAGTTATCCCTTGCATGTTTAAGCCTCTGTATGAGTGATTGGGACGCGATTATTGATAGTCTGAATGACTGTGAAGAGTGTATCTCTGTTGGACATTTATATATAAATACATGTGTTTTAATTTTGTTATTTGTATAGGTTGCTAATATGACTTTGTGATAGTAATTTTGTTATAAGAGATTGCTGGAATGTGTTAGTCGAGATCTATGTATGTTGTTAACTTTGTTAATTTTTGTCAATTATGAGTATGTTGTGGGATATGGAAAACTGAATATGAGCATGTTTGATTCAGTATATTTGTATGTATTAAATGATTTGCATATGCATTGTGGTTGAGATTTGGTTATGAAGAGAAGGAAGTTTGATTTGGTAGTTAAACTACATTGACTTAAATTGGTGGTAAATCTGCAACAATGTTGGCAACTTGATTGCATAACATTCGAGTGGCGAACGACCACTTCATGGTGTGTATCGGTTGGATGGGTCCACTATAACCCAAATTTGGTGTGTAATGGATAGAAGGGTCGAGTACTCTATTTGGTGTGTGTGGGATGGATGGAGATGGTGTGTAGCTGTTGAATAGGTGGGATTTTGTGCTAACTTACATTTGAGCATAAATTGAATAATTGATTAGTGTTAATGTGTCATGATGCTTTACTCTGATGTGATTTCTGATTATGTTTAGAATTTTGCTATTGTATGTTTGATCGTCTGTTTGTTACCGCATTGTTTACTTTTTTCTTACTCACACTAAGCTTCGTAGCTCACACCCTTAGTTTACCCTTTTTAGGTAATTCGCGTGGTTAGGTATCAGACTCAGTAAATCGGAGGTCTCGGAGTTACTCATCTCGGTTTGGTTTAATAAAGTTTTCCTAAGATTTAATAATTTATTTTCAATAGGATTGTAAATATTTTATATGAACTGTGATATGGGTTTTCGATTTTAAGTTAGTTTAGTGATTTCATGCATGGGCATTGGTCATTGAATTATTAACTCTCTTTTTTAATTTTTAGACTTTCAATAAAAAGTAAAACGTTAGAATTTCCGTTGCAACGTCGGTTTTAAAACTTCAGTTTACAAATTACGAATGGTTGGTAAGTTAATAAAGTAGTGAGTTAATTTGGCTTTAGATTGGATCTTAGCAACAGTAATTTAGTTTTTGCAAAATGTAAGTAAAGCCTATTATCAATTTCAGAAAAATGCGAGCAAAATTGGTTTTCGAAAAAGTTCTAACAAATTTGAACGGTATTTTGTTTTGGGCCATTTCAAGGACCAATGTAACTTTCAGAACTCAGTCAAAACTTCTAAATTAGGTTTAGGGTGTTACATATGATACAAGGGTTCAAGATTAAACTCAGATGAAGGTTCGGTGGTCTAAAAGGGAAAAGAAATGGATTGTGAAGAACTTGAATTTGCATGGGAAAAATTAGGTGAAGAAACAGGTTGCATGGGTATATGGGATAATAGGACGGTGGGGGTTGATAAAGGTAAAGGAGATGGGACATGTGGAAAAGTTAACTCATGTGGAGAAGAACCTGGTGACACGTGGGTTGATTGACTAATGGGAGTGGGTAGCTTACCATGTGGATCAATAGTGCCAGATAAAAAATCGGTGGAAAAAATAGTTTCAGTAGTGGGAAACAGAGGAGAGGTGCTATGGTTTTTTTGCTGAAAAGGAAAAAGAATTCATGAAATATCACATCTAGATTTATAAATAAATTGTTTATTTTCAATATTAAAAAGTATGTAACCTTTTTGAACAGTGGAATAGCCCATAAACACAGAAGAAATATAACGATATTGAATTTTTTCGGTAATATGAGGATTTTTGGGTAAATATCTAAAATTTATTAAAAAAATTTAAAAATTATGGAATTGGGTCGATTTTTAGAAAACTTACAGAAAAGGGCCGTTTTCCCACAAAACGCGTCCACGTAAGCGCGTTTTGTGGGGAAATGGCAAAAAAGCGCGCCCCTGAGGACACGCTTTGTGCCAAATCAAAGAAAGCGCTTGCGACGCGGACGCCGCTTTGCTGATTTGGCACAAAGCGCCCTCGTCGAGCGCACGAGGACGCGCTTTCCCCTTTTCTCAAATATTGGATATTTATTTTTAAAATTAAATTTCAAAAAAAAAATTAAACAAATTCTATTTTATAAAATATATTAAAATTGAATTACAAAAACATATAAGCAACTATTATTTTATGAAATAAAAAATAAAATAAAATTCTTATTTATTAAATATATAAAAACTAAATTACAAAAAATAAAAAATAAAGAAAACTTCTTATTTCTTAAATATATTAAAACTAAATTACAAAAAAATAAAAAAAAAAACTTCTTATTTTATTACATATATTAAAATTAAATTAAAATTAAAAAATTAAACAATGTCTAATTTATTAAAGATATTAAAATTAAATTACAATAAAAAAATTAAACAACTATTATTTTATTAAATATATTAAAACTAAATTACAAAAAATAAAAAATAAAAACAACTTTTTATTTTATTAAAAAATTCAAATTAAATTACATATAAAAAAAATAAACAACTTCTATTTTAGTGAAGATATTAAAATTAAATTACAAATACAAATAAAAAACAACTTTTTTTTATTAAAAAAAATTATTACAATTTTAAAAATAAAAAATCCATCCGAATCAATGTTGATGCCGGTCGGATCGATGCCACACACGGGCGGTCGGCGATTCTGTACCGATTCCTCCTTCTTCTAGCTTCCGTGAGAGTCGTGGAACCTCGGGCGGGATTCTCGTTCCTCCTAAGAGTGGGGTCCGTTGTGGGTGTTGCGAGGATGACCCACCTTGATAAAATAACAACCCCGGAGGTGTTTGCATAAACCACGGCGGGGTGTCTCAATCCCGTATGACGAAGGAGGCCGGTAAAAGAAGTGCTCCCGACGGCGCCTCCTGTGATCCTCACGCGGTGTGACCTCAAGATCGGTGGCGGTCGGAGTAGTCGAGAACGAACTCGAACCCGGCCATGTATTCCACTGGTGTGGGATCGGGAAAAGGAAACATATATGGGTTAGGATACATATAAGGGTAGGTGCCTTTTTGGCATAAAGGGTAAAGGCGTGATGTTGGTGTCGTCTTACCGAATCGATGGGCCCGGTGGATCGTGGTGGCGCTGTTGATGGCCCCGCTCATCACCCATTCTCCTTGGATTTAAGGGGCCCCCGACGTTCCTTTGTTGACGGTTGCTTGTCCGCCTCTCTTCTTCCGACAATAAATACGACTACCATGGATCCTAAACCATGGCATGTATTCCATCGCGACGCTAACTCCGAACGACGATCGATTCGGTCGGTAAATAGTCATACCGGTTCTCCCACGTCTCGATATGTGCTGACCAAAATCTTGGCCAATCCATGTGCAACTGCCGTAAGTCCACTGTGTGCTCATCATCGAGCACCTCAGGTGGCACGGGAATCGCTTCTTGGAATCCAAATTGTCGCGAACCCGATCCGACCGTGTATCTCCACGGTCGCATAGGTGATCAATGGGACCTTCACGTGCCAATCGTTCGGATTTTGCAAGAACTCCTCCTAATTATCGCCCGAATTTTTGGATCCTCGTACGGTGTCCATTGAAACTATATTAACATTACCAAAATATTAGTTATATACATAATACTAGACACTAAATACGAAATACTAAATTATAAATACGAAATTCGAAACTTACTTGTGATTCCGACCGTTGATCCAATAGAAGCCGTATATCTTCAAGCGAGGTAGGTATTCCAAAGATGACTCACGAATGGTTCCACCTAATTTAATAAATTTTTAGCATACAATTATACTACAAATCTACGTAATAATTGTAAAATATAACATTAAATTTACCTCGTTATCAGTGGGAATGAATATGGGTGGTCGAGTCGAGGACGTAAAAATAGAAATCGAAACCATGCCCATGATCGCGGTAGTGATAGGCAACCTCGATTTTAAGCTTTACTCGGCCGTCGCCCCGCACATCTCCCGATACAACCTCGATAGCACGGGCGGACTTCAACTCAATTCACCGGCTGCTCTAAATTCAACAAGTTTCAAAGACCATCTCAAGTAATGACGAGGTTTCTAGAAAGGTCCGGCATCGAGATAGCCTCCAATTATCTCAAGAATGTATGCCCGAGTATGCCGTATTCGCTCTATTTCGGTCGAACCCTCATTTGACTCGAAATGTGTCTCGTAACTAGGCCATCTCGATCCGACCTCCACAATTTTATCCGAATGGCACCCGTAGCTCGTGTAGCATACGACCATCCAATCACCGTGTTGCGGACCCGGTAACTCACCGAATTCGGCCCACCGATAATCCCAATCGCAGAATCGCACATCTTCCGAGTGATGGTACACTCTCGCATGGAAGATGGAAAGTGTGCGTCTCGGCCTCCACCTCTCTATCAACGCATCGATCAAAGGCGCTCCAACTTGAACCCCGGCCTATCGTGACCACGTGCCAAAAACCCGCTTCCCGCAGTAATTTCTCGATCAACGGCGATGGGGACCATGCATATTGCGAATATAATATTGCAACACCCGATCTACAGACTGTTTAAAAAATTATAAAATAAAAATTAATTAAAATTGCATAATTGTAAAAAATATTAAATAATATTGAAAAATTAAAATTAAAACTTACCATTTTCATTTGATCGACAGAGATGTGCTTATCGTCTAGACGAAGTAATTCCCCGGCTATTGTAATACGATCGAAAATTTTAAAATTTTCTAAAAAAATATATTAAAAAAATTAAAAAGGGCTTTTTTGTAATTAGTAAAGGACTATTTCAAAATTTCAGAGGAAGTTTGAAGGACTTTAAGAGAAATTTGAGAGGAATTTGAGAGAAGAATGAGTAAGGATTAAAGTGTGAAAAAAAATAAAATGGTTGGGGGTTTTTTATAGTTTTTTTTACCGTTGGAGACCCAACGGTCAAAAAAAATTTGACCGTTCGGCCTAAAGCGCGCCACTGGGGACGCGCTTTGTGCCACCTCAACAAAGCGCGTCCACGTCAGCGCGCTTTTGCTGATGTGGCACCAACGGTCAAAAAATTTAACCGCTGCAGTCTAAAGTGCGCCCCGAGAGGACGCGCTTTGTGCCAAATCGAAGAAAGCGCATCCACGTAAGCGCGCTTTTGCTGATTTGGCACAAAGCGCGTCCTCAGGGGCGCGCTTTCCTGCCATTTCCCCACAAAACGCAGGGGCGCGCTTTCCTGCGATTTCCCCACAAAACGCGCTTACGTGGACGCGTTTTGTGGGGAAACGGCCCTTTTCCGTAAATTTTCTAGAAATCGGCCCAATTCCTTAATTTTTTTTGGTATATTTTAGATATTTACCCAGGATTTTTGCATAAGCAAGACACTCAAAATCCGAAAATGATGTAAATCAGGAGTTTGATTGTATAATATCTCATATGGTGTTTTCCAATTAATAACGGCAAAGGGCAAGCAATTTAAAATATAACAAGCAGTGAGACCACACTCCCCCAAAACGAATAAGAACATGAGATTGAAATTTAAGGCACGAGCAATTTCTAACAGATGGTGATGCTTGCGTTTAGCCACACCATTTTGTTGAGGTGTATGAACACAAGAACTTTGATGAATGACACCTAAGGATGAAAAAAAAAACATTCGGTAGCAAAAAGTTCACTACCATTGTCACTCCTTAGAATTTTAATATCTTTGGAAAATTGAGTTTTGATCATGATAACAAATTGTTTTAAAACAACAATCGCATCACTTTTTAACTTGAGAAATAAATGAGTTTGTTTCGCAAAAGGACAAACTTGACAATAAGCAATACATCTACTATCCAAAAAGTTACAATGCAAAGTATGCAATTTATTCAATTTTGAAAACGAGGTGTGCCTAAGACGAGCATACCAAAGAAATGTATTATCTCGAGTAGACAACAAAGAAGTAGTTGGAGAAGAAACATAACTATTCTTGCTTGGGGATGGAGAGTGGGTAGGTATTAGGAAATAAAGACCATGATGCTCCTTTCCAATCCCCTTCACTGCTCCATTGCAAAGGTCCTGCACAAGACAAAAATGAGATTAAAAGGATACAAAACAATTATGGTCACGTGTTAACTGAGATATAGAAAAAAAGTTAAACTGAAAGTCTGGTACATAAAAGAAATTAAAGAGAGTAAATTTGGGTGAGAAGGTAACAGAACCAATGTGGGCAATAGGAGTGGAGTTACCATTCAGAAATTGAATAGTCGATGAACTAGATTCACAAGGAACCAAAGACTCTAACCAATGAATGTCCAATGTCATATGGTTGGTAGCTCCAGTGTCCAAGATCCAACGTTTAGCAAACACGTGAGAGAGATTACCTGCCATATGTGCAGCACCTCTAAGTCGTTGAGAAGAGTCTACGCCATTTCCAAGCAAAGTTATAATTTTTTGGTATTGTTATTGTGTCAAAACTAGAGCTACCAGAGGAGAAACAGTGGCAGAAGCCTCCGAACCCATAGCATTATTTGCAGTAGAGGAGGAATTAGACTTGGATTTGGTCAGTTTGAAGTACGGTGGATATCCAATCAATCGGTAACGATTATCTCGTTTGTGGCCCTTGACTTTACAATGACCACAAACTTCTTCTTGCTCAAACCTTGACCATTTGAGGAATACAAAGTCGTAGGTTCACTCGAAACAAAAGTGGAATAATGCATTCATTGGCTTTCTTCTTGAAGAAGCATTGAGTATGCTTGGTTTAGGGAAGACAAGGGTTGCATGACTAAATTTTGGCTACGAGTTGCTACATTGGACTCGTTTAAACCCATTAAGAACTAAAATAAATGTTGTTGCTGTACATGAACAAGATTCTTGCGTGAAATAACACAATTACAAGCTGAAAATGAAACCAAGGCATCATACTTATCCCAAAGAAGTTTTAACTTGCTGAAATAAACCGAGATTGAAGCACTACCTTGCGAATGTGTCGCTAGATCTCGGTGAAGAAAAAAAAACCCAAGAACCATCTACCTTATCAAACTGTTCTTGGAGATCTTTCCAAACAAGGGCTGCACTTGATGCAAAGACAGTGCTTGCCGACAAGTCCTTATTCTCCGTGTTTAAGATACATGAGAGAACGATAGCGTTACACTGGTCCTAAAAAGGCTATAGAGTTGCTGTTAGATCATAACGAGAACATGTGCCATCAACAAGGCTTATCTTATTTTTGGCCAATAAAGCAATACGCATTGACTGACTCCACACACTGTAATTTTCAATCCCGATTAGCTGGTGTGAAACCAGCAAAGTCCCCGGAGTGTCAGTGGGATAAAGGAACAAAGGATAGTGAAAGTCGACTGTCTCAGGAACTGCCATTAAAATCTGAAACTGGAAGCAGAGAAAAGAAATGAACCAAGAAGAGCAATGAACGAAAACAAAAAAACCAAAATCAAGAAGATGATGAGTATCCAAAATCAACGAACCAAAAGCTCTCCTTGCCTTCCGGCTGTTATTTTTTTTTAATTTTTATATAAAATATTCAACGTTTTTTTTATATTTTAAATATTGAATAATATATATTTTGTTTTTGTATATTTTAAATAGTTTTGAATTCTTCAAAATTTTTATAATATAATATTTTTTTAACTTTTAAGATTATACTTCCGCATCTATTTTTTCTATTAATAAAACAAACTATTAAGGCCAACTACATTAATTCTATAAGTGAGTGCTATTTTAGCCTTGTTGTAGTGGATCTCGTGAACTCTAAAAATGTAACCCCATATCATACAAGAGGTAAGTGATATATGAATGGTTTGGTTAGAGTTGCCAACGTATATAAACCTTTTCTTGAGAAGTGTAAACCACTTATGAGTTTTATCATTGTGTCACGGGGCTAGAAATTTAGTTTTACAATCCGTGCGGTCTTAGGCGATTTCTTAGGTTCAAATCTATCTAAGTCAGTTTTACCCTCGCAAAGTGAGAATTCTCGATAGAAAATTTTCAATGTAACACCCCTAACCCGTATCCGTGGCCGGAACAGGGTTATGGAGCATTACCGGAGTTTACAGTTCAATTACAGTTAATTTATGTCATTTACTATTCATTCCCGAAAATCAATCACAATCAATCATAATGTCCCTCATATGGGTCCTCGAGGTCCAAAATACATATTAGAATCGAGTCAGGACTAAACCGGGATCACATAATTTTGAAATTTCAAATTTTTTCTTAGGTGCAATGAACACACGCCCGTGTGGGTAGGCCGTGTGGCTCACACGGTCAAGTGACACACCCGTGTCTTAGGCCGTGTGGGCATTCGATGTGAGGCACACGGTCGTGTCCCAGCCCGTGTCCTTACCCATGTAACTCTCTGGCTTGGGTCACACGGCCAGCTACACGCCCGTGTGCTAGACCGTGTGGACAATTTAATTTTCGAAAATTTGGTGTAGGGGTTACACGGCCAGGACACATGCCCATGTGCTGGGCCGTGTGTCTCTACCCGTGTGCTCAATTCTGAGCATTCTGTTTCTCTAATTTTAAGATGCAGGGGACACACGGCCAAACCACACGCCCGTGCATATGGCCGTGTGTCACCACAGTTGAGACACACGCCCGTGTGTCTGCCCGTGTGGACAGAATAAGCCCATTTTCCAAGCCTTATTTTTCACCCTTTTTACCTTGCACCTACATCAACACTTCAATATATTCACCAACCAATTCAAGGCATATAAATCAATCTAATGATCAAATTTTATGCATGACACATTTACTCATGCTTTCAAGTATCATCTTTACATTAAATTTATATACTTACCCAAACTTAGTTGCATCTAATATATTAAACCAAACACATTCATATACTAAATATAATAAACCTCATGCATAAGTATGCATTAAGTTTACTATCACTAGCCATTCCAATGACTAGTTACAACCAAAACATTTACATACCCTCATTTATTATCATTAGCCTATACATGCCATTACACCAAGGTAAGATTCCTAATTATACCAAAACGAACTGGAGGATAGTGTGATGATGCTCCAACCGATCTCCAACCTTTACGAGCTTTCGAGTACTATAAAATAAAGGAAAGAAAACCTAGTAAGCATTTGATGCTTAGTAAGTTCGTATAACAGGATGCTCATGTGAGCCATGTATCAAGAAGCTTATCCGGGCTAAACAGGAAACTCATAAGAGTTTTAATCAGGAAGCTCATTGAGCTTAACAGGTAACTCTGAAGAGTTATTATTAGGGAGCTCCGGATAGCCAGTTAACAGGAAGTTCAAGCGAACTATAACAGGACGCTCATAAAGAGCTGCGTTTGCATTCACAAAATATGCAAGATCACAACCGATCATATAACAGGACGCTCACAAAGAGCTGCGGTAGTCCACAATACATGCCATATCATTACCGATCAGGATGCTCGCAGGAACCGTATAACAGGTGTCGAAACCATTTTTTTAAAAAAAATAAGGATCGACTTTAAAAAAATGAAAACGGGAGTCGCCACCAATCCCTTTTTGCTTAGGTGTGATTGGATTACCTTATAAAACGTTTTATTTCAAAACATTGATTTTGGCCTACGAAATTCAAGAAAACGGGTTCGAGAGTCGATTCACGTGCACGAGGAAGGATTAACACCTCGTAACGCCTAAAATTGGTACCGGATTGATTAGTTATTGTCCTAATGTCGAAAATTCGAAAAGATTTAAAAACATGATTTCTTTAAAAACTTGAACAATTTGAGTTGGAACTTGAGATTCCTTTGTTCCGAAGAATACAAACATCACATCCAAAGACGTTAGGACATGATGTTTTAAACCCTCGTAACCAAAATCATCTCATGATTTACAAAATTCATTAAAAGGATATTTAGTTATTTAGTCAAACGGAAAATCGAAACTCAAAGACGTTAGGGCACTATTTCCCGAATTTCTAAACACAAAACATTGCCTTATTTAAGAAAAACTTTTGGATAAAATGTGGTAATTAAAGAAGATAGATATTTTTAAACAAAGATTTGAAAAAGTAACATTAAGTTATTACAAAAAGTGCAATTTACTAAAGTTACAGATTATATTAACAATTAGCACTAACATAAATAATTAAGTAAAAGAATGACAAGCAATAATAATAATGTTAAGGTAAACAAAGATAATGGAATCAAAATTTTTTTTAAAAAAAATGAACAATCAAAATAAAAAATATAGAGTAGATAATATTAATTTTAAAAGAATCTATGAAAAAATTAAGGAAAAAAAATTATTCACAAGATTAAATTCAAATAAATAATAATAATATACGGTAAATAATATACTCAAAACAATTAATGAATATTATAACAATTTTTAGAAAATGAAATAAAAAATAAAAATAAAAAACGATATGGCAAAATCTAAAATAGTTAATATATACATAATAAAATAAATATATATATTTTAAATAAATAATATAAAAACTTTGAATAAAAATGTATAAGGGATAACTTATAATAAGTATATAATATATCATTTAAAAATAGATAATATGCATATTTTAAATAAACAATATATGGAAAATTTTGCCTTAATAATAAAACAATTTAGATGATGTACAACATACAAATTTTCAAATAATACATGATATGATTAAAGTTAAATAATATATAATATATAGATAATATATAACAAATAAAAATAATAATATATATGATAAAGCAATTTAACGTAAATAGGGAAAAGCAAAAAAGAAAAACAAGTTCAAAATAATTAAAATAAATGAATAAATAATGATTAAGCAATTAAATGGATAAATAAAAAAAAATTTAAAAAAACGCATAAGTCAACCTAACTCCCGCAATATGTGGACTCAACGAAATTCCTCCACCAAAATCTAACTCGAACGGAAGCAACTCAAAAAGAAACGAAGACGAGCGAAGAACAAAATAGGAACAAGCCACAGAAAATAAGAACGTAAAAGAGAGAGAAATTTGAGTGAATGCTCTCAAGAATTTTTTTATTACTCAAAATTCAAGTCCTTTACAATGAAGGGAGAGGCCTCTATTTATAGTTGAGCCTCCCAAAATCCAACGGTACAGATCAATTACATCAACGGCTAAGATTAAAAGGTATCTACAAATTAAATCTCTAAGATTACAAAATCATATCTTCTAAGATTGCATACCATATCATCTAGGATTGCATATCATATCTAAGATTGGATATCATATCTTCTATGATTGCATATCATATCTAAGATTTGCATATCATATCTAAGATTGCATATCCTTGAAGATTGTGTTTCCATATACGTCAAACTTGTAGATGAACCTTCAATCTTTTCAAGTAATGGGCCATTTCGACCGGGCCAATTGATATATTTTGGACTGGACTTGGACTTTGTTTTATTATTTTAGGTTTATTATTTTTTGTATGGGCCTGGGCTAAATTGGCCTATTACAGCTATCCCTCTTTGCTCATTATCGTGTAACGAGAATGGAGCAAAGACTATAAGAGAACCAATTTTGCCCGATCTTGTCGAGCCTTAACTTCTTGATTCTCATCTTCTTCAAGTAGTCTCTAACCCAACTGCAACTTCAAGGAGATTGAATCTATAGCTTTAATCTTATTCTACTACAACTTCAAGGAGATAAGACATGCTCTTGTAGATTTAATCCATCCTACTGTAACTTCTAGAAAGTGAGACTAGTATCTTTGATTTTGCTTCACTGCAATATTCAGGAAGACAAGATCTACTATTTTCAGTCTGCTTCGCTGCAAACTCAGGGAGGCAAGCTAATATCTTCGATCTGCTTCCTGCAACTTCAGGAAGATAAGATCTGTTGTCTTCAGTCTGCTCTGCTGCAACTTCAGGGAGGCAGGCTAATATCTTCGATCTACTTCCTGCAACTTCAGGAAGATAAGATCTGCTATCTTCACCGCTCGCTCCACGCAAACTCGGGAGGCGAGCTAATATCTTCGATCTGCTTCTTGCAACTTCAGGAAGATAAGATCTGATGTCTTTAGTCTGCTCCGCTGCAACTTCAAGGAGGCAGGCTAATATCTTCGATCTGCTTCCTGCAACTTCAGGAAGATAAGATCTGCTATCTTCAGTCTGTTCCACTGCAAACTCAGGGATGCCAGACTGGTATCTTCAATCCGCTTCATTGCAATCTCAGGAAGACAAGATCTGCTATCTTCAATCGCTCCATCGCAAACTCGGGGATGCCGTGATCGGTATCTTCAATCGCTTTCACTCGCAACCTCGGAAGACAAGATATGCTATCTTCAATCGCTCCATCGCAAACTCGGGGATGCCGGTCGTATCTTCGATCCGCTTCATCGCAACCTCGGGAAGACAAGATCTCGCTATCTTCGATCGCTTCCATCGCAAACTCGGGGATGCCGGTCGATGCTTTCGATCCACTTCACTGCAACCTCAAGAAGGCAGGAATCTGCTATCTTTTAGCTTGCTCCATTCGCAAACTCGGGAGACAAGGCTGATGCCTTCGATCTGCTTCACTACAACCTCAGGAAGGCCAGATCTGCTATTTTAGTCTGCTCCACTACAACTTTAGGTAGGTCAGGCTGAAAGCGTCAATCTACCTTACCACATTGTCCTATAGAGGACATGACCTGTAGAATGGGTATATGCTTATGCCGAATGATTAGGATAACCTGATCAAAATGAATCAAATGCTCCTAATTAGACGCACTATGATATATGAATGCAGAAATGTTATGAGCATGATTCCTACTTAAGGTGTCATCACTCATTTGTTCTTCATCCTCATTCCTCTCGAAGTATCAATCATATTCTGCTCAAATAATTTGCTCCATGGTAATTATAAGTCCACTCCACTTGAATCTTGGGACATAAAGTTTGTACCTCCCACTGCAACTTCAAGGGAATAACATTTGGTTTATTCCATCCATTTCACTGCCACTCAGAGATATAGAATTTGTATCATCTTCAATCAATTTGATCTGTTACACCATTCCCTGGGTGTAATGACCAGATGTATATGCTTAAAATTTACATGAATGCAGAGTATCATTTTTCTTTTCCCAGAAATGATCCACTTTTACACTTGGGTTGACATTGCTCGTTATTTGTCGAGAAGGTATCACCGATTTAAATGTCTTATCTTTTGTTCAACCAATAAAAATCCAAAGAGATAATCATCTTTCAATATTTCCAACCCTTAAGCTTGGTGAGTTCTAAACAATAGTCCTGTTTCAGATTCTCATATTATTTAGAAGCTTCCAGAGTAATATGTGAAACTCCTTTTATGAAATTATTATTAGTCCATTAATCGTTATTTCAATATAAAATTCTTGAAAAAGATCACAACAATGGACGAGAAAGAAATTAATCAGGATCATAGCTCGAAACAAATAAGTTAATCAAAGATAACCAAGGCAATAAAAGAAAATTGATTGGGGTGTATCTTGAAAAGAATAAAGTAATCAAAGATAGCCGAGGCCATAAAAGAAAATTGATTGGGGTGTATCTTGAAAAGAATAAAGTAATCAAAGATATAAAATTTAAAATGGGTAAGATAGAAGCTAGGTGCCCCAGATATCGCAGCCTGAGCTTCTCTGTACAAATTTCATGAGGACCATTTTGAGCTCAATACGTGTTTAGAGGATCCGGAGTACTTTGTCAATGCCCCAAGATGTAGCATACTTCCTCATTGTTAATTTAAGCCTAGCAAGACTACCACATGCCCTATCTTTGATCAAAATTTAAGCTGCCCTTTTTGGGTTTTCGGCTTAAAACCCCTTTGGTCTCAAAATGCCCTTTGCGGGTTTTCGCCTTGGCCTCTCCTTTTTTTTTTCAAGGCGCCCTTTGCGGGTTTTCACCTTGGCCTTTCCCTTTTCAGGTAAAATAATTCTTGACTGAACCTGACTTCGCCAGATTGGGCAAGTCTTCGCCATCCGTCTCGATCAATATCAATACTCCTCTAGAACAGGCCATTTTTTACTACATAAGGTCCTTCCCAGTTTGGCATCTGCTTTCCTATGGAATCCTTTTGTATAAGAAGGATCTTCCTCAATACCAGGTCCCCATCATGAAATTCCCTTGAGTGGACCATTTTCGACATAAATCAGCATCATCCAGTTTTTGACTATGATGAATACTTTCAAACCCTTTTCTTCAGCCAAGTTTACTGGAAACATTCTACTTCATCCAATTCTTGACTCAATCAAAGCTTAGAGCAAAGGAATTTTGATTTTCATGGGCAAAATCACTTCTATTCCATAAACCAATGGGAAAAGTATTACCCCAGCGAAAGTCCTGGTTGACATTTGATAAGCATAAAAAGTAAATGGTAGCTTCTTATGCCAATCTTTACAAGTCCCGGCCATCTTTCCTACAATCCTTGTTTTGTTTTTTCTTTTTGGCTGCCTTTGTTGCTTTATGATATGGCGTCTGATCTTTGAACAGACTACAAACTTTTGACATTGTCCTTTTTGGCATTCTTTATCGGTGCCTGATCTTTTTTTTTTACTGTCAACCTTGTAAAATTGACATGTGAAGCTACTTTCTCCTTCTTAGTGAATTAATCGACGACCACCAAGATAAATCGATGTATACTAGAAATCTTGCCAAGATTGGCCTGCCCCACATAGAGAGAGTCTGTGAAGAAATTAATAAGGTATATGAATCTTGTCTCCTTAAATACGGCATAACTGATGCCATCCCCTTCTATGTAGATTAGCAGTACCCAAACCTCATGATTAGCTTGGCTATTGTAAAACCATTAGCATGTGTCCTTCTGACATCTTTATGGACCTCTTTTAAGATTTCAACGTACCCGTGTCTCAGTAGCCCAGGCATGTCCTGATATGGTCGTGCAAAAACATCTTTGAATTCTTAAAAATAACTCAATGATGTCTCACCTTATTTCTGTGGTGAGTTAGGCTACAATCTTCACCTCTTTTCTAGGCTCATAATATCCACTGACCCTTTGTAGAGTAGGGTCTGTTTTTCATCTTGTTCTACCATTCTTAATAAATCAGAAGATAGGTTACAATCTCTATCATCTTCAAAGTCCTGAGATCCCTCTAGACACATATCTTACTCGAAAGGAGACTCTGAGTTAGTAACAGCGTTGCTCACATTGTTGATATCTGGAGACCTATTGTAGGTTCGAAGGAAGATTCCAAAGAATAAATGATTCAAAGAATGATTATTTGTATGGTCATGAATGAAGAATGAAAGAATACTTGAAAGAAAGTCTAAAGAACAAAAGAAAGAAAAAAAAACTAATAACAATTGTTTGTATAGTATGAAATGGAAAAAATAAAAGAATATTTGCTCAAAAAGATACATTTTATTGAAATAAAAATTCTGGACACAAGCCTATTTCACAAAAGGGCTCTTATTGCCTCTAGGCTTAAGGCAACAAGCGTGTTTTGAATATTACTCTAGATTAGCTCTAAAAATACAGGGATCTCTTCCACAGTCCCATTATTCAAAACACTCCTAAGTATGCAAAGGCTTGGAAACTTCATTCCCCGATTCCCTCTTTGATTTTGACTTCTTCAAGGAGTCGCAGCTTTCTTGTCTCCTCCTTCAATTATCGCATTTACTGCCTCGTCAAAGATTAGGTTCTGATGAAATGTCGAACTTCACAATTCCCATTTTAATGAACCTTTCGACCAACTTTTTAAATGTAGTATAGTTTTCAATTGAGTGACCCGTTACTCCCGCGTGGTACTTGCATTGGGTATTCTCATTATACCATTTTGGGAACGGAGGTTGAACGGGTTTCGAGTAGGAGGAGACACCACATGCACATCAAAAACATTCTGATACAGCTCCTTATATGTCATTGGGATGGGTGTGAACTGGAGCTTTTCTGTATTTGGCCTCGAATTGGATTCCTTCCTTGAAGAGCCTTGATAGCTAGTGGTTACTTTTGGTTGACTGACAGTAATTGACTTCGAGTATCCTTTGTTATGTGTACTCGTATTATTCACCTCGTTCTCCTTTTTCCTTTGAGCTGACCTTTTGGTATTTTCCCCTATTTCTATCTTGCCACCCCTTATGGAATTTTCAATCATTTCTCCTGCCATCACTATATCCGCAAAGCTCTTTGTGGTACTTCCTATCATGTGAGTAATGAATGGGGCCTTTAAAGTATTGATAAAAAGCATTTTTGTTTCCTTTTCTAGGAGCGGTGGCTGAACTTACATGGCAACTTCCCTTCATCTTTGTGCATACTGCCTGAAGCTTTCATTTGATTTCTTCTCTATGTTTTGCAAGGTGATTCTGTCAGGCGTCATGTTTGTCACATGATTGTATTGTTTCATAAATGCTTGTGCTAGTTCTCTCTAGGAATTAATCTTAGCACGGCTCAATTGGTTGTACCACCTAGATGCTGCCCCCACCAAGCTATCTTGGAAACAATGGATCAACAGTTGATTGTTATTAACATACCCAGTCATCCGTCTACAGAACATGGTAATATGGGCTTCAGGACAGCTAGTCCCATTGTACTTCTCAAATTCTGGCATTTTGAACTTGTGAGGAAGCACCAAATCTGGAACCAAGCTCAAGTCTTTAGCATCAAATCCATGGTGATTATCAGCATTTTCCAAGGCCTTGAACTTTTCTTCTAACCATCTACAACGGTCCTCTAACTGCCTCGGTAATTCAATTTTCATCTCTTCCCGCTCCGTTATATCTAAATTAGGATAACAGGATTAGCAGGGTTATCTCTTGTGTTAGGTCCTAAGCCAACTTGGACATTCATGGGCACCCCAGTATCAGCTTGACCTTGTTGAAGCCTAATTGTAACAGATGGCATTTAAGGACATGCTTCAGGTTGTGTTTGTGCCTGTGGTGGGGTAAAACCCGGAGGATAATCCAAATTATCCTCTCCAGTATTAGACATGGGACATTTTCCCTTGTCCATTGGCCCATTCAGTAGCTGAGTCATTTGAGCCACCATATTCCTTTGGGCTTCCATCATTTGTTCCATCATATCTTGTTGGATCTTTGCCAACTGCTCTTGCAGCTGGTCTTGCATGTCTCTTTGTGTAACATCCCGATTTAGGGCCTAGTAGGAATAGTGGTGCGAGACCATAAATCTGAGGTATATGTATGAGTTTTGAGGTTTATGCTATGTTTTCATGTTAGTGTAAAAGTTTCATGAAGAAATTTTGTTAAATTGCGGTTGAATTGTCCAAAAGGACTAAATTGTAAAAGTTGTAAAATGTGAAATTCTAGAAGCTAATTGTATGAAATAGCTTTGGATTATATATTAGAGGTCCTTAAATAGTAATTTTCCCAAATTCTAATTTTTGGACAAAAATGGGCATGAGTGGATGGTATTGGAAAAGTTTGACTAAGGGGCATTTTGGTCATTTGTCAATTAAGTGATTAAAAAGGGAAAAAGATGATAGAATTTCATTCACCTTCTTCTCCAACCTGCTAAAATTTGAAGGGAGCCATTGTTAGGGTTCTTCAATTTTTCAAGCTTGCTAGTAAGTGCATCCAAGCCCCGTTTTTAATATTCTTCGTATTTTTGAAGTCCTAGTAACATGAGTAAGCTATTTTTAGCTATATGTTGAGCTAGGATTGATGTTCAAAAATGTAACCATGTATGACATGCATGTAATTTGATGTTTTATGGAAGAATATGAAAGCTTGATGTAGTAGAAACATCTTTTTCTAAGTGAATTCCATGAAAAATGCATGTAGGGACTAGTTTGTGAAAGTCTTGAGATTGGTCATACATGAGTGATTTAGTGAGAATTGATGATTGCTTTAGTTGAGTAAATGATTCGGCTAAGCATGAAAGACTAGAAAGTTAAATGAAAATCACTTTACGAGCCTTGGGACAAAAGTGTAAATATGAGAAAGTTTAGGGGCAAAATGGTAATTTTGCTAAAGTATGAGATAAGGGTCAATTTAGTCAATGTGTGTATTAAACGGGTTGATTTATCATTTTAGATCAAGAAAGAAGAAGCCCGGACCATAACCGAGGCAAGGGCAAGGTTGTGGACTAAATTGCACATCTCCATACTTTTTGAGTACCGAGGTAAGTTTACGTATGAACGATGCATTTATGCGTATACATTGTTAATGCTAGCTAATGTGTAGCATGATTGAGAACCTATTTGATTCTAGTGGAATGAATGAGATAGTAGTTGTGAATGGATGAATGATTTACAAAGTAGACATGTGAATGTGTAGTGATAATGCTTGATAGTGGGCTAAGTGCGATACCACCTTGATACTTAACAATGATGGGCTGTGTGTGATACTATGGTTAAGCATATTATTTTGTGAGCTATGTGCGGAATCACTATAATTATCCTTTGTGGTATGCTATGTGCGATACTACCCTAAGATCTGATTGTGGTGGGCTAAGTGCGAAACCACCGAGTAATTTAGCTGTGTGGATGTATTATTGAGAAATAATGATGTGTTGTATTTTGAGTAAATGTGCTATTGAGTGTAGGGGTGCATGTTAATGATTATGAGTATGTGACTCATGATTTGTTGGAGATGTGGTAAGGGATAGAAAGAGTAAGCATAGTAGTGGATGTGAATTACATATGTTAGTATAATGCTAATTATTGTTTAGCTTATACTAGAATGCTTAAATTGTTTATGTGTAAACTTACTAAGCTCAAAGCTTACTCCTTTCTTTTCCCTTGTCTTATAGAGAACAAGGATTGAATCGTGATACGCGGATTAATCGGAAGATCGTCCACACTATCAACACACTCTGGTACATTGGACTTAATGTTTTGTATATGGCATGTATAGAGGCTAGACACGTTAGGGTATTTTGTTGTTTTGGCTAAGATGTGTTGGCTTTTAGATGGATAATCTATTTTGTATAATGCCATAGTTGATGGCTACATTGTTATATGAAAAGATGTATTTATCCATGTAAGATTATGTTCATTATGAGTTGGTTATGGATGTGTTGAATGAGTACTTGTTCTGTATCCTAGAGGGGTGAGAAGGGTATGACAAATAGCTTTGTTCTTGTTCATGTGGGTAGACACACGGGCATGTGTTTAGGCCATGTGTGACACACGGTCAGCCCATGGGCGTGTGACTTGGCCGTGTGTCCCCTGCATGTTAGCATTTCAAGTCAGAATAGACCACGGACTAGCCACACGGGCGTGTGCCTAGGTCGTGTAAATTTGTTAGTGTTCACCACGAGTGGAGAACACGGGCGTGTCCAGGCCGTGTGAATTTAGTCAGCGTCGACCACGGGTGGAAGACACGGGCATGTCTTGAGGGTGCACGGGCGTGTCCCATTCCACATGGGCGTGTGACCCTTATCTGAGTGAAAGAAATTTTAAGATCTATAAAGTTTTGGTAGAGCCTCGGGAGCTCTCGTATATATGTTTAAGACCTCGTAGGTCCTTAATGAGGTGTTTGTGGTAGCTTTTGAGAGTAGTCACGTTGAGCCTAAGTGGTGATCAAGTGGTTTTAATTCGGTAATGCCTCGGGCCCAGTTCCGGTGTAGAATACGGGTAAGGGGTGTTACATTTAGTGGTATCAGAGCTATGGTTTAGTCAGTTCTAGGACTACCGTGTCAGGTGTAAGAGTCTAGCTATACATGCCATAAGTTTACAATGATAGTGTGGTGGTTTTTGATGATTTTAAACCTTGTTTTATATAGTATATGGATCCCGATCAATCGACTGCTGATGAAGTAGCTAGTAATGCGCCGGCTCCTGCGCAAGGAACCGCGCCTGTTAAGAGTGGACCCGAGGTTAGGGGTCAAGGGGAAGAGGCTCGGGAAGCCTTTCTCCATATGATGAGTAATTTGTACTCGGATTATGTTTGAGCGAACCCTAATGCTCAACCTCATCCACCTCCTCCTATACCTCAACCAATTTCAGTGGCTCCTCAAGGTATTGATGTAGTGAGGATATCGAAACCCCCGGTGGATAAGATTAGGAAACACGAGGCTGAGGAGTTTAGAGCTAAAGTAGATGATGACCTCGAGAGGGCAGAGTTCTGGCTAGAGAACTCAATGAGAGTATTCGATAAACTCTCTTGTACACCTGAAGAGAACCTGAAGTGTGCCGTATCTTTGTTGAGGGACTCGGCATACCATTGGTGGAAGACGTTGACGTCGGTAGTCTCGAGAGAGCGGGTGACGTGGGTCTTCTTTCTGGAAGAGTTCCAAAAGAAGTATATAAGCTAGCGGTTTACTGACCAGAAACGAAAGGAATTCCTTGAGCTGAAGCAATGAAGAATGACAGTAGTAGAATATGAGCGCGAATTTGTTAGGCTTAGCAAGTACGCACAAGAATGTGTGTCGACAGAGACCATCTTGTGTAAAAGGTTCTAAGATGGACTGAACGAGGATATTAAGCTCCTAGTTGGTATTTTGGAGTTGAAAGAGTTTGTTGTGTTGGTTGAAAGGGCAAGTAAGGCCGAGGAATTGAGTAAGGAAAAGAGAAGGGCTGTGAGTGAAGCCCGAGATGTGAGAAAATGACTGATGGGCAAATCATATCAAGCCCAGTCGAAAAGATCCAAGGAAGTGAATCCTCGGACGATAACATCAGTGGGATATTCACATCGAAACTTGGACAACACTCGTTCGGGTTCGAGAGTCCAAGCCATATCGATGGAAAGTGTGGGCAATCCGAAGAACAAACCGGAGTGTCCAAGTTGTGGTAGGTATCATACCGGAGAGTGTTTGGGAAACAACCAAAGTTGTTATAAGTGTAGTTCCCCCGACCATTTTATCCGAAATTGCCCCGAGAGGAATGATAAGGAAGAGAAGCAAGAGACAAGACCTAGCGATGTGTCTGCAAGGGGTAGACCACCAAGGAACCCGAGAGGTGGGGCTAGTGATAGAGGTACGTCCAAAGACTCTGCCGTGAGATCGGAGGGTCGGGCACCTGCGAGGACCTATGCCATTTGCGCCCGCGAAGAGACGTCATCCCCAGATGTGATAACGGGTACTTTTTCTCTTTTTGACAGCTTTGTTATTGCTTTAATAGATCCAGGGTCTACTCATTCTTATATTTGCATGAGATTGGCATCTAGTTTGAGTATGACCGTTGAGTTCACGGATATTGTGGTTAAGGTGTCAAACCCGTTGGGTAAGCATGTGTTAGTGGACAAGGTGTGTAAGAATTGTCCTTTGTTGATTATGAGTCATTATTTTCCGGCAAACCTTATGTTGTTTCCGTTTGATGAGTTTGACTTAATCCTTGGCATGGATTGGTTGACTACCCATAGTGTCTTAGTGAACTGTGGTAGTAAATTTATTGAATTGAAGTGTGAGAGCAGAGATATTGTTCGGGTTGAATCAGGTGGATCGGATAGTCTACCAGTGATGATTTCTTCCCTAGTGGCTGAAAAATGTTTGAGAAAAGGGTGTGAGTCCTATCTCGCCTTTGTTTTGAATACTCAAGAGGTTGGAGTAAAGTTTGATACAGTACCGGTGGTATGTGAGTATCCGGATGTATTCCCGAAAGAGTTACCCGGATTACCTCCACAGAGAGAGGTCGAGTTTGGGATTGAGTTAGTTCTGGGAATGACACCTATTTCAATTGATCCGTATAGGATGACACCTTTAGAGTTGAAAGAACTGAAGGTTCAGTTGTAAGAGTTGACAGATATGGGTTTTGCAAGACCGAGCTACTCACCGTGGGGTGCTCCGGTACTATTTGTAAAGAAGAAAGATGGGTCTATGAGGTTGTGTATAGACTATAGGCAACTCAATAAAGTGACGGTGAAGAATAAGTATCCTTTAACAAGGATTGATGATCTTTTTGATCAACTGAAATGAGCTACAGTGTTCTCCAAGATCGACCTGAGGTATGGTTACTACCAGTTGAGTGTGAAAGAGCAAGATGTGTTGAAAACTGCATTTCGAACAAGGTATGGCCATTATAAGTTTTTAGTCATACCGTTTGGTTTAACGAATGCACCTGTAATTTTTATGGATTTGATGAACCGTGTCTTTCGACCGTATGTGGATAAGTTTGTAGTTGTCTTCATTGACAACATATTGATCTATTCTCGGGATGAGAACGATCATGAGGAACATTTGAGAATTGTCTTGCAAACTTTAAGGGATAAGCAGTTGTTATGCTAAGTTTAGCAAGAGTGAGTTTTGGCTCCAAGAGGTCGATTCCTAGGACACATTGTGTCGGGTGATGGTATTAGAGTTGACCCGAGTAAGATTTCGGCTATTGTGGATTGGAAACACAGTAGGAACGTGTCAAAAGTCGAAAGCTTCTTGGGATTGACAGAGGATATTACAGGACGTTTCGTAAAGGGGTTCTCTGTAATTGCTACCCGATGACGAAATTGTTGCATAAGGATGTCAAGTTTGATTGGTGAGAGACATGTCAACGAGTTTTGAGAGATTGAAAACATTGTTGACTGATGCGCCAATTTTGGTTCAACCAGAATCAGGGAAAGAGTTCATGGTTTTCAGTGACGCATCGTTTAATGGTCTCGGTTGCGTGTTGATGCAAGAGGGTAAGGTAGTCGCTTACGCCTCGAGGCAGTTAAATCCGCATGAGAAGAATTATCCGACTCATGATTTGGAATTGGCTACGATTGTTTTCGCGTTAAAGATTTGGCGACATTATTTATATGGTGAGAAGTGTCGAATCTTTACGGATCACAAAAGTTTGAAGTATTTGATGGATCAAAAGGATTTGAATTTACGACAGAGACGGTGGCTCGAATTATTGAAAGACTATGAGTTAGTCATTGGTTACCACCCAGGAAAAGTGAATGTGGTTGTGGATGCCTTGAGTAGGAAATCCTTGTATGCTCTAAAAGTTATGAGCACGAGTTTAGCATTGTCTGATGATGGTGCTATATTGGCAGAGTTGAGAGCTAAGCCACTATTTGTTCAACAGATATGTGAGGCTCAGAGAAATGATAGTGAGATGCAAGCTAAGAGAGCTAAGTGTGGATCAGAAAGTGATTCTGATTTTCGAGTGGGTTCGGATGGTTGTTTGTTGTACCATGAAAGAATTTGTGTACCTAGAGATGAAGAATTGATCCGAAAGGTTTTACATGAAGCACATTGTGGCTATTTGTCGTCAACACTCAGGCGCATGCGAAATGTACAATAACTTGAAGAAGTCTTATTGGTGGCCGGGTATGAAAAGAGACATTTCTGAGTTTGTGGCAAAGTGTCTGATTTGTCAACAAGTGAAAGTTGAGAATCAAGTGCCTTCGGGATTGCTTCAGCCAGTGATGGTTCCCGAATAGAAATGGGATCGGGTTACCATGGATTTTGTGACGGGGTTGCCTATGACTCCGAAAAAGAAAGATGCTGTGTGGGTTGTTGTGGATAGATTGACAAAGTCGGCTCATTTTATTCCAGTACGTGTTGATTATTCACTGGACAAGTTAGTCGAATTGTATATTGCAGAGATAGTGAGGTTACATGGTGTGCCTATGTCTATAATATCGGATAGAGATCCGAGGTTTACTTCGAGGTTTTAGAAGAAGTTGCAAGAGGCCATGGGTACGAGGTTAAATTTCAGTACTGCGTTCCATCCACAAACAGATGGTCAGTCTGAAAGAGTGATTCAAGTTCTCGAAGATATGCTTTGATGCTGTGTGTTAGAATTCGAAGGTAGTTGGGAGAGGTATCTACCTTTGGTCGAGTTTGCCTACAACAACAGTTATCAGTCGAGTATACAAATGGCACTGTATGAAGCTTTGTATGGTCGTAAGTGTCAGACTCCTCTGTATTGGACTGAGCTTAGTGAGAAGCAGATCCATGGGGTCGATCTAATAAAAGAGACTGAGGAGAAGGTGAAAGTAATCCGTAATAGTCTGAAAGTTGCTTCGGACCGACAGAAGTCGTATGCGGATCTGAAAAGAAAAGAAATTGAGTTTGAGGTGGGTGACAAAGTGTTTTTGAAAGTGTCCCCGTGGAAGAAAATCTTGAGATTTGGACGAAAAGGGAAATTGAGTCTAAGATTCACAGGGCCGTATGAGATTACAGATAGAGTTGGGCCAGTAGCATACCAGTTGGCTTTGCCGGTAGAATTGGATAAGATCCATAATGTGTTCTATGTGTCGATGTTGCGACGGTATCACTCCGATCCTTCGCATGTAATTCCTTCAATGGGAATTGAGATAAGACCGGATATGTCTTATGAAGAGGAGCCAATTAAGATCTTGGCTCGAGAAGTGAAACAGTTGAGGAATAAGAGCATAGCCCTAGTGAAAGTGTTATGGAAGAAACACGATGTGGAAGAGGCTACGTGGGAACTGGAAGAAAGCATGAGAGAGCAACATCCAAACCTTTTTACTGATAAGATTTTCGAGAGAGAAAATCTCTAAAGGGGGGGGAATTGTAACATCCCGATTTAGGGCCTAGTCAAAACAGTGGTACGAGACCATAAATCCGAGGTATATGTATGAGTTTTAAGGTTTATGCTATGTTTGCATGTTAGTGTGAAAGTTTCATGAAGCAATTTTGTTAAATTGCGGTTGAATTGTCCAAAAAGACTAAATTGCAAAAGTTGCAAAATGTGAAATTCTAGAAGCTAATTGTATGAAATAGCTTTGGATTATCAATTAGAGGTCCTTAAATAGTAATTTTCCAAAATTCTAATTTTTGGACAAAAATGGGCATGAGTGGATGGTATTGGAAAAGTTTGACTAAGGGGCATTTTGGTCATTTATCAATTAAGTGATTAAAAAGGGAAAAAGATGATAGAATTCCATTCATCTTCTTCTCCAAGCTACCGAAATTTGAAGGGAGCCATTGTTAGGGTTCTTCAATTTTTCAAGCTTGCTAGTAAGTGCATCCAAGCCCCGTTTTTAATATTCTTCGTATTTTTAAGTCCTAGTAACATGAGTAAGCTATTTTTAGCTATATGTTGAGCTAGGATTGATGTTCAAAAATGTAACCATGTATGACATGCATGTATTTTGATGTTTTATGGAAGAATATGAAAGCTTGATGTAGTAGAAACATCTTTTGCTAAGTGAATTCCATGAAAAATGCATGTAGGGACTAGTTTGTGAAAGTCTTGAGATTGGTCATACATGAGTGATTTAGTGAGAATTGATGATTGATTTAGTTGAGTAAATGATTCGGCTAAGCATGAAAGGCTAGAAAGTTGAATGAAAATCACTTTACGAGCCTTGGGACAAAAGTGTAAATATGAGAAAGTTTAGGGGCAAAATGGTAATTTTGCTAAAGTATGAGATAAGGGTCAATTTAGTCAATGTGTGTATTGAACGGGTTGATTTATCATTTTAGATCAAGAAAGACGAAGCCCAGATCATAACCGAGGCAAGGGCAAGGTCGTGGACTAAATTGCACATCTCCATACTTTTTGAGTACCGAGGTAAGTTTACGTATGAACGATGCATTTATGCATATACATTGTTAATGCTAGCTAATGTGTAGCATGATTGAGAACCTATTCGATTCTAGTGGAATGAATGAGATAGTAGTTGTGAATGGATGAATGTATTACAAAGTAGACATGTGAATGTGTAGTTATAATGCTTGATAGTGGGCTAAGTGCGATACCACCTTGATACTTAACAATGATGGGCTGTGTGCGATACTATTGTTAATCATATTATTTAGTGAGCTATGTGCGGAATCACTATAATTATCCTTTGTGGTAGGCTATGTGCGATACTACCCTAAGATCTAATTGTGGTGGGCTAAGTGCGAAACCACCGAGTAATTTAGCTGTGTAGATGTATTATTGAGAAATAATGATATGTTGTATTTTGAGTAAATGTGCTATTGAGTGCAGGGGTGCATGTCAATGATTATGAGTATGTGACTCATGATGTGTTGGAGATATGGTAAGGGATAGAAAGAGTAAGCATAGTAGTGGATGTGAATTACATATGTTAGTATAATGCTAATTGTTGTTTAGCTTATACTAGAATGCTTAAATTGTTTATGTGTAAACTTACTAAGTTCAAAGCTTACTCCTTTCTTTTCCCTTGTATTATAGAGAACAAGGATTGAATCGTGATACACGGATTAATCGGAAGATCGCCCACACTATCAACACACTCTGGTACATTGGACTTAATGTTTTGTATATGGCATGTATAGAGGCTAGACACGTTAGGGTATTTTGTTGTTTTGGCTAAGATGTGATGGCCTTTAGATGAATAATCTATTTTGTATAATGCCATAGTTGATGGCTACATTGTCATATGAAAAGATGTATTTATCCATGTAAGATTATGTTCATTATGAGTTGGTTATGGATGTTTTGAATGAGTACTTGTTGTGTATGCTAGAGGGGTGAGAAGGGCATGACAAATAGCTTTGTTCTTGTCCATGTGGGTAGACACACGCGCGGCGTGTCTAGGCCATGTGTGACACACGGTCAGCCCATGGGCGTGTGACTTGGTCGTGTGTCCCCGCATGTTAGCATTTCAAGTCGAGAATAGACCACGGACTAGCCACACCACGGGCGTGTGCCTAGGTCGTGTAAAGTGGTCAGTGTTCACCACGGTGGAGAACACGGGCGTGTCGAGCCGTGTGAATTTAGTCAGTGTCGACCACGGGTGGAAGACACGGGCATGTCTTGAGGGTGCACGGGTGTGTCCCATTCTACATGGGCGTGTGACCCTTGTTTGAGTGAAAGAAATTTTAAGATCGATAAAGTTTCGGTAGAGCCTCGGGAGCTCTCGTATGTATGTTTAAGACCTCGTAGGTCCTTAATGAGGTGTTTGTGGTAGCTTTTGAGAGTAGTCACGTTGAGCCTAAGTGGCGATCAAGTGGTTTTAATTCGGTAATGCCTCGGGCCCGGTTCCGGTGTAGAATACGAGTAAGGGGTGTTACACTTTAGAACTGTTCAAGTCTTTGATCCATATCTTTTGTCCTAGCACGAGTACCGTAATGATGTTTAGTTTCCAAATTAACTTTCTCTCTTTCTCTCTTTTTCTGAAATAACTTCAACTAAGTAGGGTCCTTTTGTAAAAGTCTAATGCAAATGATGCAATGCAATGCAGATGCATGGAATGAATGCAAAAGAAAGAGAGGCGTTGATTCTGAATTCAATTCCATTAGAACAACTTTTATAGAAAGCAAATTTCTTTACATAAAACGGATTACATATGCGGCCTTGCCCTCATATTCCAAGCAAAAACATCAATCCCCTTCTTCACAAAGGTCAAATCTTGCAAACTTCTAATAGATGCCTCCACTAGCTTCTTTTTGCTTGGGCCGCGACTCATTACTCACTTATCCTCGAAATGCTTGTTAGAAAATCGAGACGTCACGGCTCTCGAATAGTCTTCGTCAGCTTGAATCCTTGGGCAATAAAGTCTTGTATTCCTTCACGAACTATCAGTCTTCTCTCGTTTTGTTTACTTAGACCATATTCGGACGATCGTATTATAATCCACTTTATCAAGAAATCCATTTTCTCTTGACCAACTCTTCTATTTAGCAATCAAATTTGAATCAACACCTCTTTTCTATGATGTGAATGCAATGCAATCAAAAAAAAAGAACACGTTAGCACAAGAGAAATAAATAACAAAATAGGGCACCTATTTGGGTGACCACTAGGGTTTGGCACAGTTCTACCTAAGGTGGGCTCTTAGGGTTCACTATATGCGGTTTATTTCTAAAGAAAAGGTACCTGAACCAGCAGATTCCTCAATCTTCACCCATTATAGGCTCATATAGATCGAGTTCAGTTCAGGGGAATACATTTCCCTATGGCCATGTGGAAGTGAAAACCTCACGAAGACATAGGTACAGATGTATCCCGGAAGCAATCCACTAGCCCATACGGAGGTGAAAACCTCACGAAGGCATAGTTTCTCACTCCCACTTAAAGGTGCGACCACAACGGTCATGCAATGCAATGTGCGCAAAAAAAATAACAATCATATGCAATGACACAAACAAATGCAACAAAAGGATCGTAATTTTCAAATCAAATTTTCAAATTTTCAAATTTCCGACAAAGGACAGAAAATAATCAATTTTACGGCTTGACTTTCTTATTGGTCCCTAGTGGAGTCGCCAAGCTATCGAAACCATTTTTTTTTTGAAAAAACAGGGATCGACTTTAAAAAAACGAAAACGGGAGTCACCACCAATCCCTTTTTGCTTAGGTGTGATTGGATCACCTTATAAAACGTTTTATTTCAAAACATTGATTTTGGCCTACGAAATTCAAGAAAACGGGTTCGAGTCGATTCACGTCACGAGGAAGGATTAGCACCCTCGTAACGCCCAAAATTGGTACTGGATTGATTAGTTATTGTCCTAATGTCAAAAATTCGAAAAGATTTGAAAACATGATTTCTTTAAAAACTTGAACAATTTGAGTTGGAACTTGAGATTCCTTTGTTCTGAAAGAATACAAACATCACATCCAGCACGTTAGGACATGATGTTTTAAACCCTCGTAACCAAAATCATCTCATGATTTACAAAATTCATTAAAAGGATATTTAGTTATTTAGTCAAACGGAAAATCGAAACCCAGCACGTTAGGGCACTATTTCCCGAATTTCTAAACACAAAACATTGCTTTATTTAAGGAAAACTTTTGGATAAAATGTGGTAATTAAAGAAGATATATATTTTTAAACAAAGATTTGAAAAAAAGTAACATTAAGTTATTACAAAAAAGTGTAATTTACTAAAGTTACAGATTATATTAACAATTAGCACTAACATAAACAATTAAGTAAAAGAATGACAAGCAATAATAATAATGTTAAGGTAAACAAAGATAATGGATTCAAAATTTTTTAAAAAAAATGAACAATCAAAATAAAAAATATAGAGTAGATAATAGCAATTTTAAAAGAATCTATGAAAAAATTAAGGAAAAAAAATTTATTCACAAGATTAAATTCAAATAAATAATAATAATAATAATATAAGGTAAATAATATGCTCAAAACAATTAATGAATATTATAACAATTTTTAAAAAAATGAAATAAAAAATAAAAATAAAAAATGATATGGCAAAATCTAAAATAGTTAATATATACATAATAAAATAAATATATATATATTTTAAATAAATAATATAAAAAATTTGAATAAAAATGTATAAGAGATAACTTATAATAAGTATATAATATACCATTTAAAAATAGATAATATACATATTTTAAATAAACAATATATGGAAAATTTTGCCTTAATAATAAAACAATTTAGATGATGTACAACATACAAATTTTTAAATAATACATAATATGATTAAAGTTAAATAATAAATAATATATAGATAATATATTACAAATAAAAATAATAATATATATGATAAAACAATTTAACGTAAATAGGGAAAAACAAAAAAGAAAAACAAGTTCAAAATAATTAAAATAAATGAATAAATAATGATTAAGCAATTAAATGGATAAATAAAAAAAATTAAAAAAACGCATAAGTTAACCTAACTCCCGCAATATGTGGACTCAACGAAATTCTTCCATCAAAATCTAACTCGAACGGAAGCAACTCAAAAAGAAACGAAGACGAGCGAAGAACAAAATAGGAACAAGCCACAGAAAATAAGAACGTAAAAGAGAGAGAAATTTGAGTGAATGCTCTCAAGAATTTTTTTTATTACTCAAAATTCAAGTCCTTTACAATGAAGGGAGAGGCCTCTATTTATAGTTGAGCCTCCCCAAATCCAACGGTACAGATCAATTACATCAACGGCTAAGATTAAAAGGTATCTACAAATTAAATATCTAAGATTACAAAATCATATCTTCTAAGATTGCATACCATATCTTCTAGGATTGCATATCATATCTTCTAGGATTGCATATCATATCTAAGATTTGCATATCATATCTAATATTGCATATCCTTGAAGATTGTGTTTCCATATACGTCAAACTTGTAGATGGACCTTCAATCTTTTCAAGTAATGGGCCATTCCGATCGGGCCAAATGATATATTTTGGACTGGACTTGGACTTTGTTTTATTATTTGGGGTTTATTATTTTTTGTATGGGCCCGGGCTAAATTGGCCTATTACAACAGGAATGCTCGAGAAGGCTTTTAACAGGATGCTTGTTCGAGCTATAATGTCCGCAACATATCCATGATTATAATCAATACGGGAAAATACTGTAACCATCGCATTTCATTATTCAAACGAGACTTATCATTTATCGAACAATATCGGGTATATGATTAATTTCATACATTAAACGTTTATGCAATTCACACAAATACAACATGCGATTCAAACATATTAATATACATAATTTAGTTACACGAACTTATCTCGACACTTGTTCGTGTATGAAAATCTACTAACCCAACACTTTTTCTTATCCTCGATCTAACTCTTTGTTTGATCTTTCCGGATCTATATAAATGAATTTAGCATCAATTTAATTCGCTTTATACTCAATTGAATTCAATTCACATCTTAGACAAAAATTACCATTTTGCCCCTATTCTTTTCATAAATGACAATTTCATCCCTAAGCTCAGAAAATGAAATTCATGCAATTTAATCCTTATTTCAAGCCTAACCAAATTTTACATGTTCCAATAACAGCCCATAAATTTCACAAAAATCAGAATTTTTCCATGGGTTTTACATCTTTACAATTTAGTCCCTAAATTACAATTTCATCAAAATTCTATTTGTAAAAGTTGTTTATCCATCAACAACCTTTCATTTTCTACCATAAATTTCAAAATTTCAGCATTTACATCCATGGAAAAAAATTCTATACTTTGATATCTTTACAAATTAATCCCCCAAATAGATAGATTAAGCTATTCTGATCTCGAAAATATAAAAATTACTAAAAACGGGACAAGATTACTTACCCAATTAAGCTTGTTTGATTTCCTTTCTCTTTCCTAGGGTTTTCATGTATTTTTGGGAAGAAGATGATAATTATAATATGTTATTTCTATTTAATTATTATATCATCCTTTATTTTTTCCTACTTTCCAATTTAGTCCTTTTCATTTTCTAATTTTCCATGGATGATTCATCATAAATATCTACTAACTTTTCTTAATGGTCTAATTACCATATAAGGACGTAAATTTTTGAATTCCATAGCTATTTGATACTTATAGCTACTAGAACTCAAATTTTGCATTTTATGCAATTTGGTCCTTTCCACAATTAAACATGAAATTGGTAAAGTTTTCTTAATGAAATTTTCATACGTCATTTCTATCATAATGCAATTCATGCAATAATATTAAAATAAATTTTATTTCTAACTCGGATTTGTGGTCCCGAAACCACTGTTTCGATTTCACTAAAAATGGGCTGTTACATTCAAGGCACCAAAAATAAAGCGGAAGCAACTCAAAACGAAAGAGCAATGAAAGAACATAAATTGCCACAAGAAAGCAAAACACGCCCAAGTGTTTGAGTAAATTCTTTCAAAGTATTTTATTACTCTAGAAAGAATACAAAGAATATGATACAATGGATGATTACAAATGAGGGCGAAGACCTCTATTTATAGTTGAGCTCCTCCAAAACCAAAGGTACATATTGAGTTACATCGACGGTCGAGATTAGAGTCTATCTACAATTGAGATTCTTAATGAATTGACTCAATCCTTTAAGATTGTAAAATCAAATATTATCAGATTCATATCTTCTAATATTAGTTTCCCCATTTACCATGGTAGGCCTAAATTTCCTTAAGTGTTTCACTTGGCCACCAAGGCTTCAAGTAGAATGCTCCATGGAGATCAAGCCAATTCAAGTCGGTCGAATGAGCCCCATGTAATTGATTGAACTCTATGGGACGCTCTTTGTGTAATTGTCATGGGCATTGATCCACGGCCCGTGACATTCCCCCCACCCATTCTCACAATGCCCTCATTGCGTCCTCGAAATGACATTGATTTGACTTACCTAAAAAATTTCTCGATGCCTCGGCTGATTCCTGACTAGTCTCTCTATCAGGTAGCCTCGCCCTAGGCTTCCATCGTCTACTAACTCAAACCGTTTTGCTTCTCTTTGGTACATCTCGTTTGTAATAGCTCACCATTCTTACTTTCCCACATCGTGACTTACCTCGATCAGGATCCCTTTGATCCTCAAAAATAGGCTTTGCCATGCCTACATTGAACATTTAGCTTAACCTTGAGTATTCCCGCCAACTTCGATTTGTAAGCCCCTTGGCTTACCCACTTAGAATTCTAAAAAGGCCCTTGTGTCATTGCCAAGCCAACAGTAAGTCAAAATGAATAACACTAGATAAGTGTTTGAGATGTACCTCGCTCATTGCATTTACTTGCTCCAACTGCCTAGTTTGCTTTACTACTTTTCTCCCATAGTCTGACACACAACCCACCTTTTTCATAGGTGGTAGCCCCACTAATAGTTCAACAGGCTTCACATCGGTTTGTTACCCCTCTAGCATTTCCAAAGGGGTTTTCGTAACACTCCTTTGATCTACTGAGTCAATTTTCTTTCCACCTTTCATATATCAATTTACCGACACAACAAATTGTGGTTGTTGATCATCCAAGATAAAAACACAATCGAAAAAATGAGACAAGACATCATTAATCTAATCAAAGAAGTTCAACCCAAGCACAAAGGCGTAATCATATAAGTGAATTACCTCGAAACCTTCGATGCCTTTTCACTAACCAATTTCTAGCTCAACTCTTTGTGCTACTCCCACAGTTGAGACCTCTTTGAAATTTACCATCTTGATCTTTTTGGTCGATTTCCTAACTGAGAGACCAAATTTACCCACAGAATTCTCTGATATGAACAAGTCTGATGCTCTAGTATCAACATGAGCACTTCTTCTGTGGCTGCGATGTTAATGTCCACAAACATCAACCCTTCCTACTTGCAATCCCTCTTCGCATAAATGAGCATTATTGATCCAAGCTTCAATAGCCTTTCCTCCTTAGGCTCCGGTTCCTATTTACTGATCGCAAACAACTTAGATCGCTTTGAATAGTCCCGCATCCTATGCAGACCATTACATAAGAAACATTCCACTTGCTTCTTTTCACTCTCTTTGCCCCTTTTGGATTCGACACCATGCACGATCGAACCAAGCCCCATGGGATCTTTTTTTGGCTCATCATCCTCTTTGATGGCAGAAAACACGGATCATTTCAGATAGTCCCTTACCATACGCGGACCGCCACATTAGAAGAATTTTATCTCATTTTTCTTTTATAACAACATATTTTTCTATGTTTTCGGGACCATAATTTCGACGAGTGAATCCGTAAATATTATTTATTAATATTTACAAGTCTAGTATAGTGTCATACTGATTTTTGGTCTGGAAATTTTGGTGATTTGATAGTTAATTAAGGTATAAGGACTCGTAAAAACCACAAAAGTTTATCTATATTTATTTTTTAAACTAAAATTCTTAATTAATTATTACTTAAGATCTAAAGTGGAAATTTATCACCTTTTAAATGTCTTGTACGGTTAGTGCTTATTTTCTTTAATTATTATATGTTAAATTACATTAAAATAATATTTATAAAGGTTAAAACATTAAAACATGAGTATCATCATCTTCGTTTGGTCTTTCCACCGAAAATAAAACACAAGAACATCATTGTTGAAGCTCTAAGGTTCGGCCAAACTTGTGCCCTTGCATGTAAATCCAATTCAAGCCCGTTTTTCATAAATTTTATGTTTTTGAAATTGTTGTTGTCGAAACCATTTTAAAATCGGGTTTTAAAAACAGGGATCGACTTTTAAAAACGAAAATGGGAGTCGCCACCAATCCCTTTTTACTTAGGTGTGATTGGATCACCTTGTAAAACGTTTTATTTAAAACATTTAATTTTGGTCTATGAAAAACCAAAAAACAGGCTCGGGAGTCGGTTACGTATGAGGAAGGGTTAGCACCCTCATAACGCCCAAAAATTGGTACCTAATCGATAAAATCATGTCCAAATGTTTAAAACTTAAAAGTATTAAATATGATTAAAAAAAAACTTTGATTTAAAATTTAAGAGTTCTTCGATCCGAAAGAATATAAACATCACATCCAGCACGATTGGACACGATATTTTTTAAACCCTCGTAACTAAGATCATCTCATGATTTACAAAACTTGTTAAAAGGATATTTAGTTATTTAGCCAAACGGAAAATTGCAACCCAGCACGTTAGGGCACTATTTCCCGAATTTCTAAATAAAAAAAACATTGCCTTATTTTAAAACCTTTAGATAAAGTATAGTAATTTTGCAAAATGAATTTTTATTTTAAAATGATGATCCTACGAAAATATCAAATTAATACAGACAATAAAAATATAAAATAACAATTAAAAAATAACCACATTAAGGCAATCATAAATAAATGACAAAGTATATATATAAACAAAATAATAATAATAATAAATGTCAAAATAACAAAACTTAATAAACATGAAAATTTCACATGCGATATTAAACCTTTCATGCAAATATATATAATAAATGTAAAAAAATATATCTGAGATATATTGAAAAGAAAAGAAAAATATATTTTAAAATAAATAAATAATTTATAATAATATATTTATAATAATCTAATACATATAAAACTAAAAATAAATAATATATTATACAATATAAATGATTTTAGATAAAATAATTTTTTTAAAATAATATAAGATATAATATTATATAATATACAAAATATTAAAAATATAGAACATAATAACTAATATATTAATCTAAAAATAATATGTAATAAAAATAATTAAAACAAAATAATAAATAATAATAGTTTAAAATATATACATAATAAAAATATATAATAGTTTTATATCATTAATAAATTAATATATAAATAATAAGAGAAATAATATAAAATATTTAATATGACAAAATAATTTAATATAATGTTAAAATAATTTAAATGAAATAAAATAAAAAGGTTTATAAAAAGGACTAAATAGCAACTAAAAATATATAACCAGGACTAAATCAAAAGGCACGTTAAAGTACAGGGAACAATATGGCAATTGAGCCTCCTTTCAAAAACGGCGCCGTTTCGATTTTAATCTTTAAAACGAACCGAGGGTCTAAATTGGAATAAAAACAAATTTTAGGGTTAATTTAATAAAAAATAAAAATGTGAATTGGACTGAATTAAAATTAATTAAATTGTGGAAGGACTGAAATTGTAATTACACCATTTAACGAAAACGCGCGGATCCTCCCCGGGTCTTCGGGTCAATGCGCGGATCCCCTAGCCCCGAACGACGTCGTTTTGCGCTTATTAGATTAAGCGAAAACGGCGTCGTTTCTATAGCCCTATATAAGCCACTTTGAATTAAAAAAAATCATTTTTGTTAGTGTTTTTTAAAAAAAACTGAGGAGAATTCTCTGAAATTCTCCTTTCGCCTATTTGGGTCCTGGCCATCGGACTTAGGGGCCACGCCCCACGCGCCACCACACGCGCTCCTCGATGGCGGTCGGAAGCCCAAAACACCCGCTTTGAAGCCAAAAAGTAGGTAACCTTCTTGCCTTTTCCTTTTTTAGTATTCGTACACAAAAAAAAATAGATATAAATAAACAAAATAAAATAGTGAAAATCACCTTTTGCTAAGATCTCTGTATTTTTATTTCTGTATATTTTTGTTATTTTCTCTATATCTCTCCGTGTGTCCGTGTGTCTGTTACAAATCATTGCGGGTTTTTATAACCCAAAGAATGAAACACAAAAAGGAAATAACGATTTCGTTTTATTTCTTTCTATATTTGCTGTCGTCTTTTTCCTTTTTTATGCAGGTGAGACGAAGAATCTGGCGACGATGGTGATTCGGGCGTGAATGTAGGCACGATCGAAGGCCGGACGAAGCTGCGACGCGAAGGCTAGAGTACTGTGGCGCGACGATCAAGCTTCTGCTATTGCGGCGCCTAGGGAAACCCTAGGGTTTGGTATTTCCAGTTTCTGGAAACAAGTTTTGGCTATTGGGATGTGTTGGGCTAGTGGGTCACAAGTTTAGGTATTGGGCTCGGGTGTAATGGTCTCTCCGAGTTTGGGCCCTAAGGTTGTAAATGGACTGTTTAAGGACTATGGGTTTTATTTTTATTTTTTTATTCTGGTTTTATGGGCCGGGCAAAATGGGTTGCTACAGTTGTAACTCGAAGTTAGCTAAATCGCACCACCTGGTTTCAAAATTGTTATAGTTTTAAAAGTTTTCCATTGATGTTTTTGGAAGCTTTTAGTGATGAATAGCTTGGTTGTAAGCTTAAAAATGGAATAGGGCTAATTTGTAAAGTAAAATTTGTTAGTTTTGAGTATAAGGACTAAAGCGTAAATATGTTAACTTTGATATGGAATTTCTATAAATTATGTTTATAGGGGTTATATGTGGATGGAATTGGAATTGGATTAAAAACGAAGCTTAAATGTGAAAGTTATAGTGGTTTTGGTTTTACTGGGCTAAATTGAATAGAATGTAAAAGTTTAGGAAAATTTTGTAAATGAAATTAATAGGTCATATGCATGTACTTGGATATTAAGGTATTTTGAATTGATATTTTGAATTTAATTATTATTTAGATCAAGAATTGGAACAACCAGTTGATAAACGAGAAAAGGGAAAATTACTAATAGTTCCTTGACTTCACTCGTTGCCATTTTAGTTTTGTAAGTTCTGTATGGTGTATGTATATTTTTCTTGTTTTCTATTTGTATTATAAATGTTTATATTTTAGTATATATATTCTGAACTATTAGCAAAATGGTACAAAAATGTGAGTACTGAATTTGAATTATAAAGTTTTTTATATGTTAATTGTAATACATGTAGAAGGATGAATAGATACTAAAATGCTCATGATATATGATTTGACTTATGGAAATGTTGCTACAATGTTAAGATCTTGAATTACAATTAATGCTCGCTTGAACTTAGTAAACAATTAGGATATAATTAACATGCTAATAATGTTAGTTGCGCGCTTGTGCAGTTGCTCCCTTCTTCAAGCCTCTATTTTGCACTTCCCTGCCCCTATTTGTACTTTTGTACTCCTATTTGCACTTGTGTGCCCTTGTTTGCACTACGGTGCCCCTGCTTGCACTTCGATGCCCCTGTATAGCACTACGGTGCTCCTTGGTGTGGTGTAGATACTCGAGTATCTGAACTATTTTTACTATCACTCATCAGATTAATCTTATTATGTAAATGAAATGAATGACTTGAGCTTATGCATGGAATTTGAATAAATGGATTGAACAGAATGGTATGTGTATCTGAAATGTTTTGCTATATGGTGTTATGAAATATACACCTTTTTCTTGTAAAATATAATGCCATGATTGAAAATGTTATATAAGTTGATTATATTTATGTATTTCTTACATTTCGAGGTAAGTTAAAGTATATTTCACCTATGAACTTACTAAGCTTACTCTATTTTGTTTTTTGTTTCCTATAGTTAGTATTTTTGTGGAACTCGGCAATCGGATCACTTCAGAGCTCACACTATCAAGCTTCAGTCTCGGTAGACCTTTGTATTGTTCTATTTTGGTTATGTGGCATGTATATAGGCTTGGTTGTGATTTTGTGTTTTGAGTTTCAAGTGATGATGTTTTAGAGTTTATGAAATGGCTATTCTGTAAATGTTTGTTTTAAAAGTTTATGGTACGTGTATAAGATTTGAATATGAGGTAAGTGTTGGTTGTTATGCTCAAACTTATACATCAAATTTGGTGATGGTATTAAGTAATGCTTGGATTTAAATGGTAAGACATGTATACTAGTGATAGTTATCATGGTAATATCTAGTTGACCAAGTTTTGGACATGTGTGAAATGAGAATTTGGCAAGCTTAATTTGATAACATGTGAAGTTGTACATAGATTTGTATACATAGTTTGGAATTGTATGAGTTTTTTTTTATTTTTATCAAAAGACCTTAAAAGGTCGAAACCTCAATTAATCGCATCAAAATGACATAATCATGAATTTCCTTTGGATAATTCATGTCAAAATTCCAAGAACAATTATTTTTAAGTGCAAAATTATATATAAAATCAGCAATTTTGTTGCTGCTCCGAGGGGCCCACTTAACGTCAACCGAAGCAAAATTTTTCAGCTTCATGCAAGCTTTGTCCACACACTGCCCCAGAATGGTAACGTCCTGCCCTTTCCTTTTTATTCTATTTACCAAACTAGCGCAGTCTGACTCGAAAACCACCTTCAGAATATTTAAGTTCCCTGCCACATTCATACTTTCTTCAAAAGCAGTCAACTCAACCCACTCACTGTCCATCACCGCTTCTTTAAAACCCCCACTCCCGCCTAAAACAAAACATTCGTCATCCCTAACAATCACGCCAAAACCTATCCTCCCATTTGAAGCAGTGGCATCGAAGTTGACTTTGGCAAAACCACGAGGGGGTTTCTCCCACTTCTTACAAGCAGGGGTGATGGGAATCATCGGCTTATGAACAAGGTTATGGACGCGGAGGTCGTCGCTTAAGGTGAGGGTTCTCTCCCAAATAACACTCGCCTCCTCCTCCTTACCGCGTAATATGAAATTGTTCCTATTATTCTAGCTGTTCCACAGAAGAGTAATGAAGTCATCCATAGCCTTCTTGTCAAGCAATCTCATGGATTCTTCCAACCAGTCGATACAGTACTCAAAGTTGTTGTTTATCAACCTACCATCCAGGCCACTACAAGAAAGAATAGCACGAGCCGAAGGGCAGTTTTTAAGGACATGGATAAGGGTTTCATTACCAGCCCCGCATCGTTGACACTCTTTATTCACATTTTGGTGAATAGGCACAATCTTAACATTTGTAGGCAGAATATCATGGCCCAGTCTCAATGCGAACACTCTAACTTTTGGAAGGGTATTTAGCTTCCAAATAACCTTCCAGAAGAGACGGTGAGGACCCATACCAATCCTTTGAAGAAGAAGCCACAAATATGTCGATTTTGACGTTTAAAAACCATGTTGATTATGAAACCAAACCTGACAATCTTTTGGACCGTTTGGAATTATGGGCAGGTTGCAAATTCGGTCTCCCATGCACTTTCCATAAATTTCGAGCACTCTTTTTTTATTCCAACACCTTCGGTCAATAGTCCATAATTCACGCACCTTTTTTTCATGCACGTGCGATCCATTGCAATTGATGGAGTCCCCATTTAACCCCTCAAAACCCCAATTATCAGGCTTTTTTATTAAATTAACCCAAAAAAATAAATTAATTATTAAAATAACTCATCTTTTTAATTAAATATCAAAATGACCCAAAAGTTACAATAAAAGTTGGTGGAGCCAAATTATATGGCTCCACCAACTTGTCACGTCAGCAATGAGCATAAAAAAATAATTTTTTGGTGGAGCTATGTTGAATGGCTCCACCTGTATAAAATACAAGGGAAATATTGTAAAATCTGGAAAATTGAGGGGCTTTAAAATAATTTCCTATTTTTTTAGTGGAGCCATTTGAAATGGCGCCACCACCCTTACACATCAGCTTTTTTTAATTTTGTCTTTTTTTTATCTTTTCAGTTTTTGAAAAGTTTGGGGCCTTAAAAACAATTTTCTATTTTTGGTGGAGCCATTTGAAATGGCGCCACCACCCCGATAGCCCCTTTTTTTAGTTTTTTCTAAATTTTGTCTTTTTTTTACTTTTTAAGTTGTTGAAAAGTTTGGGGCCTTAAAAACAATTACCCATTTTTGAGGAGCCATTTGAAATGGCGCCACCACCCCGACACCCTTTTTTTTTTTAAGTTTTTTTTTTAAATTTTGTCTTTTTCTTTTCTTTTTACTTTTTTAAGTTTCTAAAAATTTGGGGCCTTAAAATAATTTCTCATTTTTGGTGGAGCTATTTGAAATGGCGCCACCACCCTATACACTTTTTTTTTTTTTTAATTTTGTTTTTTTTTTTTTTTTACTTTTATATTATTTTATTATTTTATTTTGTTTATTTAATTTATATTATTAATTTTAAAAATTTGTAATGTATATTTAAAATGTATATTTATTTATTTAATTTATTTTATAAATTTTAAATGTATATTTTTCAAATTACTTTTGAAATTATTAGTTTTATAATATTTGAAATGTATATTTAATATTTTATTAATTTTACATAGAATTTTTTAAATTAAGATTTTTTAATTTTTTTCTTATTTTATTTGAAGTTTTATATTTTTTTCTTATTTTTCTTATTTAATTTATTTATTTTTATTATTAATTTTAAAAATTTGTAATGTATATTTGAAATGTTCTATAATATATATTTTTAAAATTTTAAATATCATTTTTAGATTATTTTTAAAATTTTAGATATATATTTTTGAAATTATTTTTATAAATTTTAAATGTATATTTTTCAAATTAAATTTTTAAATTTTAATATTATTTTTAAATATTAACCATATTTTTATAATATAAAACATTTAAATATTTTAAAGGGCTTTTTATTAAAATAACCCAAAAAAATTAATTAATTATCAAAATAACCCACCTTTTTATTAAATACCAAAATAACCCACTCAAAACGGTGGCGCTAAATTATTTAGCTCCACCAGAAATGGTAAAATTGCTATAGGGCCCCTATACTCTCAAAAATCACAGATTTTGGTGGAGCCATTCTTTATGGCTCCACCTCTTGGTTCTCTTCTATATATAGTGTGGTGTAATTGTTGTGTTCAGAGGAAAGTTCAAAAACTGTAAAATGAATAATGAGGTGTTTTTGGTGTATGTTGTTTTTATGGTGAAATTGTGAAGGTGATATTATCTGTGTATTTCAAGGTGGGCAAAGAGTAGGTTTGCGATTCAAAAAAATGTGAAGCTAGCGTAAATGAAAATGAAGATCAGCATAAAATAGCTATCCGTTGTGGAAGGGCGATGTCCAAATTATTTTACAAGTTTCCAATCTGCATGCATCCGTTCAAAATTTGTGCGATGCAAATTTAGATGATGATGACTTGGGCACTATGATGGAAATATGGTGGTCGATCGGGAGTGAGAACCCCAACCGCTTGAATTATTTGCCGAAAGTTAGCGACTTAGAGCCTATTGAGAATGTTAGTCCAATAAGTCAACATCACGAATTTGACTTTGATCTTAATGTTGGATGGATGCACCAATTAGAATGCGGTGGAACATCGCAGATACCCAAAATTCCTAATTATGGTGGGAGTTCATACAACAACCCTACCCTCGCCCCCCGCTCTACAAATACATCCGGAGGTGATAATAAGCACAGAGGCAAATGTCGAGAAATGACCAATAATGGTGAAGATTCTCGATCAAGACGTTGAAGATTTTAGTGACCCGATGTTGATGAGGTTCCTGGACGATATCGATGATGAAGGCCCTAAGAGGTTGAAGATGTTCACGCCCTTCATTCAAGAACCCAAGTCGTGGCATTATTTTACTAAATGAATCGGGGGGTGACATGTTGAACGTAGATCCGCATGCAAATAAGTAAGCATTCGAAGTTTCCTTGGCACGCCGATATAGTACTCCGCCATAGATTGGCGAATCAATTCACAGCTCGAGGAGTTATTCGTTGGGCAACAGCTTCGAGAACAAGGCGGATCGTGTTTGCCATCAAACAATACAAAGATGAAGTTGCCGATTGATTACAAGGTTGTCAAATCTACACCGACATTATATGTTGGGGAATGTTGGAGAGCCAAATGATGGGTGTGGTTGGCAAGTTCGAGCCGCATTTATACAGAGGACTCAACAGGGCAAATACAAAAGTTAGAAGGGCATCATACATGTAGTGTCGCACGTATGTCTCAAGACCATCGAAAATTGGATGCCAAAGTATTTACAAATCGCATCATGCCACTAGTGAAAGATAGTCCAATCATTCCCGTGTCAACATTGATTGCGCATATGCAAGCTCGATTTTAGTACAGAGTTTCAGATAGGAAAGCGTGGTTGGCGAAACAAATGGCCATGCAACATTTGTACGGGGACTGGGATAAGTCATACAATGAACTTCAGGGTTGGATTTCAGCGATGGTGGAGTACATCCCAGGAACTATCGTGGACTTGCAAACGTTGCCTTATAGAGGCCCTAATGGATATATGAAACTGGGGAGAAGAGTTTTTCGTCGACTGTTTTGGACGTTTGATCCATGTGTTAGAGCCTTCCCCCACTGCAAACCACTAGTGCAAGTTGATGGAACATGGCTTTATGGAAAATACACGCAAATACTTCTGATTGCGGTTGAACAAGACGGTAACGGAAATGTACTACCGGTTGCTTTTACCATCATGGAGTCTGAGAACTTCGAATCGTGGGCGTATTTCATTCAGAACTTACGGAGGCATGTTGTTAGGCAAGACAACATTTGCATTATCTCCGACAGCATCGGCGGGTCTTGTTGCCGCGATTCGACAACTGAGGTTCCATGGAGGTCCGCTCTATTGTATTCGCTACATCATTGTCAACTTTCACAATCGCATAAAGAACAAAATCGCGCGCAAATGAATTGTGAACATGGGTAAAAATATCATATTTAAATTCGTATTTCTAATTATTTCGAGTCCATTTCCTAATTCGAATAGTAACATAACTTAAAATTGGAATACATACGTAGGATACGAGCCGAAAGCACACCGCTTCGTATATGTCGGGCGAGGTTAGAGACCGATATGGCGGGTCCAATCCTTCTCTCGGCATGCTGGTTAGGTAGCATGGAGCCATGGCAATGGGCTCAATGTTTTGACGAGGGGTATCGGATGGTCAAATGACAACTAACCTCATTGAGGCCATTAACTTCGTCTTGAGGCGTGACGCGCCACTTGCCAATTTCAAATGTTTTTTCACCACATTTTATAGGCTAGCAACCTTAATGCCAAAAATGGGGTTGAAACAAGCAAAACAATTAGAGGCGTGACACGTGGTACGCTCGAAAAATTAGGGATGCCATGAAAGAGAACGCTGAAAGGGCTAGGTCGATGAATGCAGAACTATATTCCCGAATTTGGAAACTTTTAGTGATAGAGTATATTCGGCACGGCCTCGAAATCCCGCCACTGGTCCTACTGAGTTGATCTCCAAACAAAGCGATGTGAGTGCAGGATGTTCCAAACACTACGTTATCCGTGTGCGAATGTGGTTGCAGTTTGAATGCCGAACAATATATCGACGATGTGTACACACTTGAACGTACGTTACGTATTTGGGGTAACGAGTTCCCCGTATGAAGGGATGTATCAACATGGGAAGTGCAACTGCCTGTATTCGAGATGTTGCCAGATCGGTCACTACGTAGGAGAATCAAAGGTAGATCGACAACAATGAGGATTCTGAATGACATTGATATAAGAGAACAGGCCGATCCAAAACGTTGCACCATATGTAGAACAATTCTTGGCCACAATCGAGCAAATGTCCCCATAGAAACGCCTACACCGCCAATCTTCACTGGGCCGAAAGAAATTAAATGTGAAACTCCGATGTTTTCATTTTATGATCTATTAGAATTAAAGTTTGTATTATTTAGTGTTAAGTTTTTACTTAAAATTAATAAATTGCAACTTTAAACACTTTAAAAGATATTATAAATTATATAAAAACAAGACTAATATATAAGTCGTGGAACCCTAAACTAATACAAGAAATATTACATAACACTTAAAATTTACATAACTTAAAATTGGAAAGAACCGGAGTGGTATCGCTGCGTCGGGTATAGCGATTCACGGCCCTTCGCTGACGGGTGGACGTTGGGGTAATACATACACACATCGTGAAGATCGGTAGTTGGATCGAACGTAGCTCGAGGCGGGTGGAGTACATGTTATTACCAAACATATCAAATGATATCGGTGGTTGCTCGGGTGAAATGAACTCGAACCGCCTATGTCCGGGTGATATGAACTTGAACCGCCATGTCTTGGTGATATGAACTTGAACCGCAATGTTCGAGTGATATGAACCGCTATGCGACTCATCACAAAAAGCGCCAACCCATTGGTCCGATGTGTTCAAATGTTGGTCCTCGAGTTGGGCTCCGCCATATGTTGATCCTCTAGCTCCCCGTAGGTTGATTTCCACGCTCAGTAGCCGTGACTCGTACTATCATAAGTTGTCCACCATATAAATAAACACGCCATCGAGTCATGTACCATCGCATGTATTCGGGCCGAGGGACTAAAGTCAAACATGCACGAGTGCATCTCAGCCGCTCGTCGACTCGAGCATTCCATAGTGCTACAAAAGATTGATGTTCCACGCCCAATCTGGCTGTGATGTTTCCTCATGGTCTTACCGTGGACTTCATCAAATTGTTCTCGCTTGATCGACACAAATTGCCTACACCCAAATTGTTCTCGCTCGATCGCACAAAAAATTGTCTACACCCAAATTGTCGCATAACTCGATCACCGCTGTACCACTCAACGGTTGAGAAGTTGAGCACCAGCTGTTAATGCACTACATATGGGCTTCAGCAGAATCCTCCGAGAAATAAGGGGTTGCAATGTTCAAAGGCGCATAATATGGCATCCACAAGAACTCGCACAATATAACATAATGAGTCAATTTACATCACATACTATAAGTGGATAAGTTAAATAAACGTTACTTAAACTATATTAATATATATTACTTTCTCTCCAACAGACGCCTCTATCATTTGACTCAGAAATGATTAATGTTTGGCTCGCACTAATTCCCGAGACGCCGCCTATCCGAAATCGAAACAAACACATTGGCGCTTAAACTTTGAAAAAATATTATCCACACTTATGAGTCATTAAATGTTAAGTATAATTTTGTTTTTACCTATTTATAAGTGGCCACGAATATGGTTGGTGCCTAACAGCCGCTAGAAACGACATCCTGTATAAAGCCCAAGACTGCAGTAGACCCAAACAACCAGCCATATTACTAACCCCATGTTTTGTTGCTCGACAAAGCTCATAGTATAATGCGGCCAACACTGCTGATCCCCAGCTGTAACTACCGGCACGAGAAAAATCCTCCAATAGAGGCAAATACTTTAAGTGAACTCTATTAGACATGTTATTTGGCATAAGTACCCCCAATCACCAGATAATATAGGCTCGAGCAACACACATCACCTCCTCGCCAAAGGGCGTTAACTCGATAACCGCTTAAAATTTGCTCTCAACCATGCCAATGTCAAGCATGTGAAATTGCTCCACATCACTGGGGGACCGCCCAAGCAATCAGTGGCATACCGCTCAAGGTTCCAACACTTTGCTTCACCCGTGACCACAAAGACCGGCAATTTGTAAACCAAGTTGCATAGCGACGCCTTCTAATGTGATAGTGCACTCCACACACGGCATAATGATGGTGTGGGTCTCCGACACCACCGCCAACCAAGGCGGATATTAAGTTCGCCTTAGGTCAAACCTCCGATCAATGCGACGCCCCCAAATCCTCGCCAACCGTAGTATGGCATGATCCGCTCGTCCGGATCGCATTTGGGAAAATGACACCGCAACCTCAAAACCCGATAACCATCCTCAGATGGTAATTTTTTATATAAAATATGATAAATCAATTATCTATATAATTTAAACATAAAAAAATGTATTGAAGAGTAAAATTGAAAGGTTGAGAAAACAAAAACATCACACTTATACTATACCAACGTAGCTATTCTAAGTATTTTTTTTATTTAAGTTAAATTAAATAAGTAATAATATATTAATAATAGAGTTAAAAAGGATCATTATAAAATATTAATAATAACACATAGAAATCAAATGTGATTATTATGTCCTAATCATAGTTAAGCATTAAAACTAAAGACAACTATATAACTACATTCTCTACCTTCTTATATTAATTTTTAATAGGATATTAATTTAGTTCTAAAGGTTTAAGTTGTGGAATTTAACAACATTTTTTATCCCATATTTATGCTCTTTGTACTTAGATTGTTATTTGGATTATTATAAAGTTAAGTGTATTGAAGTTTTTTCTATTTAAGGTTAAAATTTAAGAGGAATTATAAATAATTTTAGATATTGAATATACTAACATTATAACCCTACTACATCGAGATTTTTAAAATTTTTATTTGATTATGTTAAAATTTTAATTTTAAAATAAATTTTATTAAATTATAATATTCTTTTACTATAAATAATTAAACATATTATAATTATTTCGGAGTTGTGAAGTTGTCCACTTTTTCCTTTTAAAATTTTAAATATATTAAAAAAATATTTTTTAAAACAGTTAAAAAGGAATAATAACAACTAAATAGAGATTAATATCATGGAAGAAAATAGTTAAAAAGGAATAATAACAACTAAATAGAGATAAGTATTTTAAAGCAATTAAAACACATTCAACAGAGTAGCGATTAGCAAGAAAAAATCGTAAACTAAAACGATTAAAATAATTTTATCAAGTTTCGCTGATCATCGATGATGTGTGATCCGTATTTGCTCCGTAAGACATTTTGATATCTGCATACAATGTAAAAAAACATAAATACAATACAATTATTTATTATATTACATTAACTATAAAATATAAAAATACAATACAATTATTTACCTTTTTCTCTCAAACTTCAAAATTCTATCATGCAGGGACCAAGCCCCACCCATATATATAATACATTTTTTTTTAAAATTTATTAATAAATACATCACCGACACGATGTGACTAGTTATAATATATATATTTATTTTTAATTCAAACTTTTAAATAAAATAAGAAAAAATTTAAAAATTAATTTAAAAATTCTATGTAAAATTAATATAATATTAAACATACATTTTAAATATTATAAAACTAGTAATTTCAAAAGTAATTTGAAAATATACATTTAAAATTTATAAAAATAATTTCAAAATATATATCTAAAATTTAAAAATAATCTAAAAATGATATTTAAAATTTTAAAAATATATTATAAAACATTTTAAATATACATTACAATTTTTTTAAAATTAATAATATAAATTAAATAAACAAAACAAAATAAGAAAATAATATAAAGTAAAAAAAGAAAAATACAAAATTAAAAAAAAAAAGGGTAATCAGGTGGTGGCGCCATTTCAAATGGCTCCACCAAAAATGAGAAATTGTTTTTAAGGCCCCCAAACTTTTTAAAACTTAAAAAGTAATAAAAAGAAAAAGACAAAATTTAAAAAAACTAAAAAAAAAGGGTAGTCAGGGGTGGTGGCGCCATTTCAAATGGCTCCACCAAAAATGAGAAATTATTTTTAAGGCCCCAAACTTTTCAACAACTTAAAAATAAAAAATAAAAGACAAAATTTAGAAAAAACATAAAAAAGGGGTGTCGTGGGGTGGTGGCGCCATTTCAAATGGCTCCACCAAAAATGAAAAATTGTTTTAAGGCTCCCAAACTTTTAAAAACTCAAAAAGTAAAAAAAAGACAAAATTTTTTAAAAAAATCTGAGAGAATAGGTGGTGGTGGCGCCATTTCAAATGGCTCCACCAAAAAAATGGGAAATTGTTTTAAAGCCCCAATTTTCCAGATTTTACAAAAGATTTCCCTTAGAGTTTATACAGGTGGAGCCATTCAATATGGCTCCACCAAAAATTGTTTTTTTATGCTCATTGTCGATGTATGTTGGTGGAGCCATATAATTTGGCTCCACCAACTTTTACTGTAGCTTTTGGTCATTTTGGTATTTAATTAAAAATGTGGGTTATTTTGATAATTAATTTATTTTTTCGGTTAATTTAATAAAAAAGCCCAATTATCAAGATGGATGTCCACTCTATTACTCGCCACCACCAACCACCCAACACCTTTCTCCAAAGCCCTAGCAGCAGAGCTATGCTATTCCATGTAAAAGACTATTTATCCACCTTTTTGGGATACAAAAGGTTACCCTCCGGGAAATATTTGGAGATAAGGACCTAAAAGCATAAAGTGTCTTTTTTTGTGAATAGCCTCCAGACCTGTCTGCCTAGGAGTGCCATGTTGAACAAACGAAAATCTCTAAATCTGAGCCCTCCCATCCCTTTAGGGAGACAGATTTTGTCCCATGCGAGCATAGCCCACCCACGGTTTTTATCCTTACAAGACCACCACATTCTGTGCATCTTCGAATGCATCTCCTCGATGATTCCCCTAGGAGCAAGGAAAACATAAAGTGCATAAGTAGGTAATGCTTGAAGGATAGATTTATTAACATAAAGTGCATAAGTAGGTAATGCTTGAAGGATAGATTTAATAAAGACTTCTCTACCACCATAGGATAAGAGTCTTTTAGACCAACTATTAATCCTGCAAGAAAAGCGGTTAAGAATGTCATTAAAAGGTAATGATTTTTTCTTTCCAATATGAAGGGGTAACCCTAGGTAATTATCCAATTTTTCAACAACACGTATACGGAGCATATTACCAAAATGGTGCCTTTGGTTCATCCATAGACTTTAAGATTAATTTGTTCCCCTGACACAAGTTCAAAATCTTTAAGAATTTTCATAAAGCATCAACTTCCTCTTTTTATTTCTAATAAAGAAGAGAGCATCGTCTGCAAAAAAACAAGTGGTTTATGCTAAGTCCATTTATGCTAGCCCTAATACCGCGAAATAGACCACAATGTTGAGCACGGAGAAGCATTCTCGATAATGCCTCCATACAAAATAAGAAGAGACAGGGGATAGGGGATCCAGCTTGACAGAGGCCCCTCTAGGATAATGGTATCCGAAAGAACCGCATTACACTTAACCGAATACTTAACCGACCGGACACATTTCATAATTAAATTAACCCAAACATCATCACCCTAAATTTCTCATGATTTTTTCAAGAAAATTCCACTCCACTTGGTCAGCACGCCTTGCTCATGTCAAACTTTACCACAAGGCCTTTATTCGGGCCATTTTTTGAGCTTTAGAGGTAGTGCATCAACTCATGCGCAATGAGAATGTTGTCATGGATCATCCTTCTCGAGACAAAGGCACTTTGATTCTAACTAATACAAAGGGACAAAGCTTCCTTCAAATGATTCGCTAATGTCTTTGCGATAATTTTGTATATCACTCAGCACAAATTGATAGGCCGAAATTAGACATGTCCACAGTGCTCTTTAATTTTTGGTATAAGAACAATCATCGTAACACCCCTTGCCCGTATTCTATGCCGTAATCCCGCACGAGGCATTACCGCATTTAACTCGCACAATCAAAACAATTTTGGGCTATAAAACTCATTTCAATTTAAAACTATTCCATTCATAGGTCTATCATTCTTATAATAGGCCTACGAGGCCCTAAGCATGCTTCCAAAAGGTTTCGGAGATAATATACAGAGCATATTACCAAAATGCTACCTTTGGTTCATCCATAGACTTTAATATTAATTTGTTGCCCGACACAAGTTCAAAATCTTTAAGAATTTTCATAAAGCATCAACTTCCTCTTTTTTATTTCTAATAAAGAGGAGAGCACCGTCTGCAAAAAATAAGTGGTTTATGCTAAGTCCATTTATGCTAGCCCGAATACCGCGAATAAGACCACAATGTTGAGCACGGAGAAGCATTCTCGATAATGCCTCCATACAAAATAAGAA